>OX463853.1:29872035-29936907 GCA_949825065.1 Odontocerum albicorne | reverse complement strand
ATTGACTTCATTCAATCCTGGTACACGCTTTTCGCTTCTCCTATGTCCACACACTTTGTTGTGCATACTCTCCAATTATAAATACTTTTGCTTCCCCTCTCCATCACAATAAGATTTATTTGATAATGCCAAGTGTTTCTAGGTCTTTCCAATTTCTTGTGTCTTACATACTACAGGCATAGATTATTTTTTAAATCTTACATCATTTATTATTTTTACATGACCAAACCAAAAAAAATATCATATATAAATAATATCAACAAAACAGTTGATAACATGATAATTTTGTAGAATATAATCTTCAACAAGACATTACACGTCGAGGTAAACAGGAAGAACTCGGTCCGAAGGATTTAGGAGAAGTACATCGTTTAAGACCTAACTTAGAAGAAACTTTAACATGGACTTAGGTGAGTTGGAGATTGAAGCTGTCATCGTAGAACTTGGAAAACAGCTAACTCCAAAATAGGCAAAGTTCGTGATAATATTATTTTGTGTAACATGAAGGTATGTTGAAAAACACTTTGATGAAAATTGTGCATAAAAATTATACTATCAACACAACGATGTAAATTATGTTGAAAATTGGATTTTGTATTGAAAATTAATCAATTCGTTGATAGGTTTCGGTTTCAATTACGAAAATGATTTGATGAACTATATTATTTCCCTTTGACGTCAAAAATAAAATTACTCACGTCGTTTGATAATGAAATATTTTAAAACGACTTGTTTTCATTTCAATTTTATATTTTATTTTAACATACGAGTATATAGGAAATATGTTGTTCATTTTTAATAATACTTAGTTTTTGTAATTCTATTTATGCACCTTCTTGGAATTCGATTCATATTCAATAATATGGCTATCTTCTGCAATTGCGAAGTGCTTCTCGAATTAGTTGAGATTGATAGACTGCGAAATTTTACTAATTAACAATTTTATTTATTAATTATTTACAATGTAAAAGAGTCAATTTATACCGCTTTAATGGTAAGATGGACTGTAGACTTCAAATACACATCAACGCAAAAAGCCTCCATTTTCCGGATATACATAACTACTTCACTAGGCAAGGCCTGTAAAGAAGTGGTTTCAATCTTGAATCACAAATTTTATACATTTATCTCAAATACTAAAGCTCTCAGCTGAAACATTCATATTCTTACTCAAACTTATCATAAATCTCAAACTACCATCCTTTCTCATACTTATTTAACAACTCTCCACCACAATAACAACTCTCCATTTTATTATATAACAACTCTCCATTTTATTTATTATTTTTAGCTCTTATAAGGGAACATCAAGTTACAGCATAAATTTACATAAGAAAATCTCAATTTTCGTTAGTCGTATAAAATAAGCTCTTCTGGTTTTAAAGTTAACAACAAAAATGTGATACACAAAGTACGATATGTAAAATAAAAGACAGGAAAGAATTTATTCGTTCAACATTTAATAAATATTGCATGATTAAGAAAAGGTTCCCTATCGCTCCCTTGATACTTCTTTACATACGAGTACATACATCACGGTACCAATGAAAAATCGTCACGACGAAACAAGCCGTCATAAGTAGGTTTTATGTGGTGCTCGCATTATAATTTCAGGCGTTCAAAGTGATATATGTGAGGCGCTTCGTCACATGCGGCTTCTGAAGGAGAGTTATGGAGACAGATACCAGGAACACAGCTGCCCGCTCGTTTCCTTGAGGAATATTTATAAATTATGGGATATTTGTTTGAAAATGTCTCCGTTATCAATAACAAAACAATAAATTCAATTCAGATATTTATTCTGAAAACTTAAATTGTTAACAATGAAAAGGACAACAAAACTACAAGAAGTTTGTGATATATGTAACATACATCGAAAATCAAGTACAGTTGAGAGTAGATTAAAAAAAATCGTGTGCCGTTTAACAAAGGTCAAAGTATATGATGCATCATCACACCATGTTGTTTTTATAGCAGGCAAAGAGAACAAAACTCTATACCTTTCTATCTATACAAACACATCTCTCGGCTTATCCGCATACATGCACAACAATAAGCAATAAATAACGAGTAATTTAAAGTGAACACTCAATTTATATGGATCTGGATGTGTTGCCTTTCATTTGTTGTGTCCCCAGCTAAGTAGGCTTTTGCCTGTATCTGTGTCGATACCTCTGTCACAAACTCTCATCAACTTGATAAGTTGTGTGACTTAGTCATATGTATGTACCACGCGAATCAAACAGCCCCTGGTATGCTTAATCGTTTAAAATAAATCAAAACTCTATTTCCCAATATCCCACATACTATCATAAAACCCACACCACTAAGAATTCAAACAAATGTTTACAAGTTATCCCTCCTGGAATTTCAAGTACTCAAACTCTTGTCGTAATGACAATAATTCTCCGATGCCTGATTTTTTCGCACTCTTTTTTTCTTTATTGAATTCGATACATTATTGTGTTTTGGGAACCAATTAGATATATTGCCTTTGGGTAAAAGACATTCATACTTCTTATTATTTCCTCAGTTAAAATTTCTGCTACTGTATTCTTTCACTCTTTCCTCGCTCTCCATTAATTTCAGACATATACGAGTATGTGTATATTTGTTTTGTCAATCTTTCGCAATTTCATTTTTTCAATGTGGCACTATATGTGTTAGTCTTTCTTACAGTTGCGAATGATTTTATAAAAAAAAAACGATTTATAAAAAAAAAACATTTTTATTAGAGCAGGCGGAATATTAAATAAAGTTTTTCTCCAAAAGATAGAGACGATCTTGAAAATGTAGTATTCACAAGACACTTTATCTTCAACCACCCGTAAATTCGAATAAAGCAGTACTTCATTGATACTTCAAGGCTTTTAGTGGCTATTCTTAGTTCTTGTGATATTTAAAGAGCAGTCGTGATCACTGAACTTGATCTTCCGAACGAATAGCCTGCATTGCATATACATTGATCTATTTTCATAGTCGGTAGCGTTTCTCCTACATTCTTGGAGTAACTGTTGGTTGTATTCCTTGCCAAGCCTGTCCATTGCATTGGTGATCTTCTTCGTGATCAGAACCAAATTATTTTGAATGACAATTCTCGAATAATATTTGCTCGATGAGATTCCGAAGAAACAGATCTACTACAGATGCTATATTCATACTACAGCAAATTAAAGAAAAGTCTTTGGAATACAACAAGACTGCTTACCTGGCTTTTATCCATCTGACCAAGGCCTTTGATAGAATCCAACTAGAAGATGTAAAAAGCATTTGGCTCGAAAGGAACGTGTCACCCTTCATTGCCAAAACCATTAGAGACATAAACCTAAATAGCTCCACAAGACTTCGCGTATACGGCGAACTCTCTAATGACATTCCAACACCAACCGGAGTAAGACAAGGAGATAGTTTAAGCCCATTTCTATTTAACTTGTTTATGGATAAAATTATAGAAGAAGTTGCCAACCTTAACCTGGGATACAAGATGGGCGACAATATGCTAAACATCATATGTTATGCTGACGATGCCACCATCATAGCCGAATCAGAGGAAGACCTGCAACAAATGCTACATCAATTCCACACTGCTTCCAAAAAATACAACATGTCTATCTCCATCAGCAAGACTAAATGCATGATTCTAGCCAGAGAGCAAGTTGGATGCAGTGTGTCGATCGACGACACACCGATTGAACAAGTAACAAAATTTAAATACTTGGGTGCTAGCATAATGTGCAATAATGACCTGTATGGCGAAGTGCTTGAACCATCACAAAAGGCCGCAACTATGTTTCCGGATGTTTAAAGAACACTATCTGGAAAAACAAGCATATGCACATCCAAAGCAAGGTGAGGATATACAAGACCTGTGTCCGTCCCATAATGACATACAGCATAAAGTCCAGAGCCGACACTGTCAGAACCAAAAAGCTCCTTCGAACCAGTGAAATGAAGGTACTCAAGAGTATCGCTGGCAAACCCCTTCGTGATAGGCTACGAAACACAAAAATCCGAATGACGTGCGAAGTTGAAGACATTGTCAGATGGGGACGACAGAGAAGAAGGTTCTGAAACGAACACGTATCCAGAATGGCGGAACCATGAGCCGTAAGAATGGCCAGGGACAGTATCCCTTAAGCAATCAGACCTCCAGGACGACCTCCCAAAGGATGAAAAGACAGTTGGCAGTCGACGTCATAAGAGGCAAACAATGATGCAGGACCATAACAGGCCAACAGGCCTAAAATAAGATGAAGAAGAAGAAAAAGTATACGAGAGACGACATCGTATTCAGCCTTCGAGCTTAGAAACACTTGAGTAAGTGCAAAACTTGTGATTCTTCATCACACGTATTGGCAATACTACCCCACACGTAAAGAGGCAACAACACTACCACACGTTTTGCGCTTGTTGTGGGTTCAATTTCTGTTAGCACTCAGTCTTAACAAAAGGTTTCACTCTAGTTTTTACTTAACTGCTTTCTGATTAGTTGTAAGAAATTAGCACATGGCTATAAACCCGCAAAGTTGTACTGTAAACAGTTCATTTCAATCCCACCACAATTAATGCTGTTGTGGGGGACAAAATAAGTTCCCATCCAGCGTAATCTACACAAGAAACGTAGTGACTAAAAAGGAACTGCCCGAAGGAACTATTTCTCCGGTGGCGACACATCTGAGTTTGAAAATAATATTAGTAATGGCGGACTTAAGATCCAACACCACGGATGATGTAAAATGATTCACAATGCAGTGAATATAAAAAAATAAATCAGCTTAAAGCCTATACAACGGAAATGTAATATAATACAATGAAAGTCCCTGAGGTAGTTTTCAGAAGTCGTTGCAATAATTTTCAGCACAACATTCATTTTGGCTGATAAAATTGAAACATAACTCAATTGTAACTTAATAGCATTGAAAAACAATTTACAATAAGTAAGTGGAATCTGAATCGAGAATCTGCGAGCAGCCTCTCTTCCGAAGCAGAACCATCAATCTGCAATCCCGGCGTTGGACCACGGCCAATCGCAGCCCGAGTGATCGGTGTGCTTCGCCCGAAGCTTCCACCCCGCAGTAAAAGAATTGTTTCAACTCTAAATCCAACGAATAAAATATTAGTATCGAACTCTGCAAAACAGAAAATCCTTTTTTAATTCGATTTTGATTATTTTTTAAAGTACGAGTACTATGGAAATATCTTTTGTTTTATGTTTTTTCCTTTCTTTTTTTCCCGTTCACCCATAAATATTGCTCTTCGGCATTATAAAGGCGTCATAATATATTATATTTATTATAATATTATATATATATAATATTTAACGGCATTATAATATAAATAATATTTAACGTTTTGAAGCTTGTAACTAAATATAACTAATTAATTTTATATATTACGACATCCGTGGCATAGTTGAAAAAATACCTGTCTTCCAATCTGGAGGTTGCGGAAGCGATTCCCGTCGGCAGCAAGGTTTTTAAAAAGAAAAAAAAGGTTTTAGTTTGATTTTCATTAAAACTTATCTAACATCTTTCTGGTTGGATGAAAGGGGATGCTTCATAGCAATAAACCGCAAGTTTGCACTGTTAAAAACTAAATTGAAATACAATATTACCTACTTGAAATAATTATAATAAGGCTGTAAAAAAATTAAAACTTAATAACTCAAATTTATGTTAATAATAAAACACATTTACATTAAACATTACTTTTGGTTGATTTAGTTTGCAACCTATTTAGTTCAGTTCAGTTCGTTCCCACCACCACTCACACTATTAAAAAGGAAAAATAAGTCCCCATACAGCGCGATCTACCGCGGCATTAAGTCCGACAATTTGTACTATTTGCAATGAACGTGTAATACAATACAACGTTTTATCATTGAAAAAAAGTATTGTTATAGATGATTTTTTGTTAAGGCATTAACATTGTGGAGGTTTAAAGGCATTGTAATTTGTTTTATCAAACACTGTTTATTCCACTTTTTGTAACGGTATAACCTTACCGGTTTCAAGGCTTTCAACTTATCATCAGGGGATCACAAACTAGAGTCTTGTTTGTGCTCCCCTGATTCAAATGATCAAAAATTTGTTGATCGTTTTCAATTTTGTTTATCTTGAGTCTACAGTTGATGATAACGGGGGATGTGAAACTGAAATCAAGGGAAGAATAGGGATGATAAACAATGTCATATTGAGGTTGAACCTAATTTGGAAAAACATAAATTTTATTGAATCCTGATTTTCTCAATGTTCTTGTAGGAGGAACGCAGAAGCAGTGGTAGATCGACCAGGTGAATAGTGCTACGGGCCAATCTTTGCTAAAGGTGATGCGGAATGCCGAGAGAACTTGAGAAGAATGTATACAGCTTTCAATAAGGATCATGTTCCCTAGAATGGAAGAAGAAAAGTTATTGGTATATATAATGTAGCCCAGTTATACAAAGCTGTCAACAACGTCAAACGTATATGCACCATATTCAATTTTTCTGTTGAGTATTTGCTTATTTGAGTGAAGCTACACAGACAGATATAAATTTTATTTTGTCATTTATTTTAGACCCAATCGTATCACTGGAGATTTTTATGCTATAAATGCTTCTTGCAAATGTTTGCTAGTTCTGGCAACGATGTCAATATCATCAGTGCATCCTAGAATTTATACAAGTTCCGTAAATATCGTTTTATTCGTTTCCATATTTCACCATCGAATCGTTACACCCTACTTGTTTTTGTTTTTTTTTGTAACATTTTAAATCTTTCACGTGGGTTCAATTTCCAAGTAAGAACGCCCTTAAGGAAAACCTGTTCTCTAAAATGTGCAATATAAATTATCTTTTTTATTATTTTTTTTGTCTTGCACTCCCTTCTCTAGAGCAATATTAAAAATATTTCATTTATAATTCGGATTTTCTATTACATTCTCTAAAATTAATAAATATTCATTTAGTATCATAGTTAGTCAAGTAAAAACCACTTATATATTCTATTTCCACGAACAATTGTTTGAATAAAACATTCATTCACTTTGTTGTCTACGGTAATAATCCATTACCAGACTAATGTCCGTAATGATTTTAAATTTACGTGTGAGGTATATGAATATTTAATGAATACATTAAAGTTTCAATACGAACTGGACACCAACTGATTTATCCTATTTGGAGATCACTGAATAAACTCCGAGTAAAAGTGACTCAAAGCACGGTGAACGATGTTCTTGAACGAAAGTAGGACTGCAGGTATTTCGCTACGTACATAAAGCGTTTTATTATATGTCAGTGTTGACGTTTATATGTTAAATAGGTAGTTGTAAAATAAATTTCACTATAACACTGTGATTCTGGACTGGGTGTTTTATCTACCATTGGATTAATGCTTCAACGTTTTTCCACTCTTCACAGACTGGCAAATCCAGAACCTGAAGGTCAAGACCCTGAATAGACTCAGAATGACAGTGTCACTAAATCTTTTTAATAATGCTTATCACTGAAGATATTGCTTCAACAGTTGTTACTAATAGTAAAGATGACTAAAAAAATAAGTGGACGCGCTAGATAAGATTAGAAAGGAGGAAAAGTACTGTCTACTATGAGAAAAAATCTTCTTCATATAAAACCACGACTTTCGGTGAGAAAAAGAAAAATAATTAAGAAAACTTGACACTTGAATCACCATAATCAAGACTTTTATATCTTAAT
Organism: Odontocerum albicorne; assembly: GCA_949825065.1. Classification (NCBI taxonomy): domain Eukaryota; kingdom Metazoa; phylum Arthropoda; class Insecta; order Trichoptera; family Odontoceridae; genus Odontocerum; species Odontocerum albicorne. The sequence continues at coordinate 29,929,208 of OX463853.1, read as the reverse complement.
AAAACAAACACTTTAATTTCGTTTTATGTTTTAAACAAAATAAAAAAAACAAACATTCAGACAATGAGATACGAGTGTTATTATGTATACACAAAACGATAATACTTTCAAAAGTAAAACCTCAAAGATATTAAATATCTTAAAAGCACTCCGAAGGCGGAGATAAAACTCCTTAAACTATTATTGTTATGACCGGCAGTAAAATAGGCTAAAAAGATGTTTGAAATAAAAATAAATAAAATGTCTGTAACGAATCTAGGGAACGAGCAATAACCATATTATTTTGCAATGAGGACCCAGTGTATGAGTCTATATCTTATTTATAAAAATAAAGTCACGATTAATTGGACGCTTGAGTTAAATGGATTTCCTAGGCGAGAAATAAAAGAGGGTAATGAGAGGGATGGCAGAGGTGCGCGGGGAATGGAAACCGAGTGAGGTTAGTATACTTTATTACGGCCATAAAAATATATCGAGCAACGCGGACGCCTCTCGCGAACCTCTCTTCTCAAACTTGCCTTTTGTATAAAAAGAATACCTGTTTTCCTGGAAACCCAGGCTAGTGTTTTTAAAGACTTAAAATGAACACCTACTGGAATTTATTTCATTATACTGTGGCAAAAATTACACACCTTTAATCATATTTCTGCTTCTCGGACAATAATATAGCACACGAATATCAGTTCAATTCGATCCTACCACCACACACGCTGTTAAGGGGGACAAAACAAGTGATTATATAGCGTGATCTATAGAAGACTTTATTTATTATAAGTGCGATGTCACTTAGTGATGAAGAAAGTATTGCCCTAAAAGACCTCTCCTCTGGTGGTATCAAACCTAAGCGAGTGAAAAGAATAGCTGCAACTTAAGGTACGCCATCACAGGAGAATGAAAATAAATCACATTGCACTAAATATACTCAAACTGTAAAGCACGTTGTCAGTGCTTTCGCAGAAAACTTAAAATACTGCAAAACTATCCTTGACGCTACTAAATTGGAGTAGTCAATCGGTTTGAAGATATGCCGATGTAAGGATGAATGGAAATCCCTTCACGAATTATTGACTTGATAACCAATAGCACAAAATATGATTTGCAGATTGATCCAGATGGTCACAAAATTTACAATAGATAGATATCACTTACTTTATGACCCCTCCGCAGAGGAATGTACGTGTAGTATAGGAAACAAAGTTAATAGGATACTTAAATATGTATACATGAATCGGACAGTATCAAAATCTGCTAAAATGGTTTTACACCACCCACAACAGTATTTACCACCTTTGATGTATGGAAGTGAAACGTGGACGCAGAAAAATACTGAAAGGTGCCGAATAAATGCTGTAGAAATTCGTGCAGTGAGAAAAATACGCTGATGGACAATGTATAACAGAAACAATTTAACTTGATGGGTGCCGTGGTTAAGTTAGAAGGATGTTTATTTTCCATCCAAAAGTTTATGGTTTGACTCTCGATGATTCCCAAAAATAAATTTAAAATGGTCCCAGTCTGCTTCAATAGCTCGACTTGCAAGAATTTTCGCGCGTGCTGGTTGTGTTCGATTATATTATTAGAGACTCGTATGTTTGTGTTGCTAACATACATGATGACGAACCGTGAGTTGCGTGCGTATTTAATTGATTCTTAACATAAATGCTCAACATAAGGGATCGGAACGTTTAATTTTCGCCATGCTATTCGGATACGTCAAAAGGTATGCTACGAATTAATATGAAAATTTTAGCTTATGAAAATGTACGCTACAAATTACAATAATATGAAAATTTTAGCTTATGAAAAGGTACGCTACAAATAAATATAAGAATTTTAGCTTGTGAAAAGGTACGCTACGAATTAATATGAGAATTTTAGCTTATGAAAAGGTACGCTACGAACATTATACGAGTATATCTTCGACTGATGTCACGTTGTGATATCTCTTGAAAAATATCATATTAACTTGCTTTTAGAAAACTTCGCAACGTTTCAACACTTCAAAGAAGTAATTCCCATGTGACTCAAGTTTTTTTATGATTTTAAAATCATTTTATAAACAAAAGCTTTTGAAATACTAAAAATATGTGAGTCGAGTTAGTATTTGTTTTTTTTTATCAGTTATTTAACTTTTAAAATATTACGAAATTTAATACAAAAAAAACCATAATAGAAGCAGAAAACTCACTTGTGAAATAATCGAGGATCAACGATGGAAAACAGGAATGAATAATTGAAATCTAAAGGATGATAGAAAACTCTACTTCCGGGATCCTAGTTTAATCAACGGAAATGCGTATATCAGCTATGAATGAAAAGAGGATTCATTCTTTGAGTCTCTTAGGATTAAAGGAAGATAAGTCAAGGAAAACTAAACGTGTTTAAAGGCATCTGAGCAAAAAGGTAAAACCCAAGACGTACATTTTATATTTACATTAATATATTTTTTTTCTTGTTCGTTTATAGTAAATCGATTTTCAATGAAGCACTATACCAGGCGAAAACATACCAGGCTTAGAATGGATTAAGGAGAAAAAACTGAAAATAGGGGATGAAATCGAATTACGAGTAATAAGATAAAGTTTTAACTCATGTATTAAGCTAAGAACCAGATTATCTAAACAGTCTTGACTATAAACCCTCATATTTTCTTTTTATCAAACGCCCAGTGAGATATCGTATTTCTGTCTCTCTAGCCTTCTCACTAGGATTAGTTAAAAGAGTAGTTTTAAATATTCATGTGTCTATTACAACACTCAATGAATTCAATATTGTGTTACTTTAATTGATTGAGTTATTAGAGGCGTTTAAGGGCGGAGTGAAAGATCTCTGATGTGTTTGACCAACAAAGCAAAGGGCGCAACTCTTGACTAAAGCTCTCCTAAATGAAGAGTATAGAAAATGAAGGGAATCGTCTAGGCATAACGTAAGAGGTGCGATGCTTATTTATAAATAATATGACTGGGAATAATAAATAACATAAATTAAAATTATTTATTTTTTATTCAATATGTTAACAGTCCTGAGAGTTAGCTAATTTTTAAAACAGTCATTTGACATTTTTAATTACAAAAATAACAATTAAAAATAATACATATACGTAAAAGTGTATATGTACATGTACCATAAACAAGTGTAAAAATGTACATGTAAAGGGTGTAAAAGTGTACATGTAAACAACACAAAGTGTACATATAAACAGTGTTATTCAGTAGATAAAAGTCAAACTCATGTAATTTATTCAATTCGTTCCGGAATGACTAACTTATTTACATAACTTTACTTTTGTAAGTAGTCCGAGTCATACGCAAGTCCACACAATGCTTATACATTACCTCATATGTGCAGTCTTTATTATTTAGGCGTCATACCAATAATTACTTGTTATAACATAATTGTAGAATGGAATATTTGGCTTGGATGGACTACAAGGTACGTGTAGCCAGGAGTTTTTTCTGGACTGTTCAAATACGAGCAGACTATATTGTATAACGTTGTGAGGTCAGTTTGTAACACTGTTAGTTTAATAATACGAGTATTTGTATAATTTACATATTATACTTTCTTTATTCGAAATCATACAAATCAGATTAATCGTTCTGTACCGATTGATTTATGACCTACTAAAACAATTTTGATGAAACTTAGTTTTATTCATGACTGCGCAGTTTATATTTGCACGTCCCAGAAAAGCTTTAAAAATAAGCAACAAGCTTTGTTTCAACTTTATGTTTGCAAAGGAAGGATATGGGAGGATGATGTGTAGAATTCACGAGAACAAACTCGGAGCGGCGCATGGTGCACTGGAAGAAAAAGACTCATAAAGTCGACATCACTTAGAAGGGTGTAGATAAGGAAATAAATAATATTTCTGAATGACAGAGTGTGGTTGTTATTTAGAGGAGGTAATATTTGTTATCAAACACCCGACCTATTGAGACCAAATTATACAAAATAAAATGTAAATGCAGATATGAGAGATTTTTTATCTTATGTATGATATATTATAATATGTAAGTATCTTCGTATGACTATGACCATGTAATTACATAAATACGTCTTGTAATTTTTTTTCAAATTTAATTTATAATATTGTTAATTCTCAAGTAATTGCATTAGTGACTTTGGTGATTTGGTACAAATTGTTCTAGTGTGTGTAGATTTCCTAGTAAAAAAATCTTTAATTTTTAAAGCATTTCTGAAATGATCTGATTAGTTCTAAGAAATTTCTTTTTGGTAATATAATCGTAAGATTATGAATTAAGCAATAAAATACATATATTTCGGTGTTAATTTTTCTCAATTAAATAACTCAACAAAAAATAATAATTTGACAGAATTGTTCGAGCTTATCTCAAATGTCAAATCTCACGAGTTGGTGCATGTTGGACTTGGCGGATTTCGCGGATATATATCAACTGCCTCAGAACAGCGATAAACCTAATGCGATAGCTGATACAGGCAGTTTATCTTATGTGGAGTGTAATTATGAAAACATTGAATAAATAAATAATGTTGGAGGAAGGCTGCAAAGATGGGTAAAAAATGGATTAACCATGTAAAAACTTTCTACTCGAAATGACGATACCTAGGAGAAAGTCTCGGTTCCGGCAAACGAAAGAAGTCACTGAAAGCAACTAACCATGTCACTTTGCTCTCTATCCGATGGACGAGGGTGAAGAAAGAAGAAGCAAAAAAATATATATAAAATGGAAAGAATATAACAAAATATCTCAGCATCGTCCTTACTACTCAATTAACCGTTGAGGAATCAGATAACGTTTATATTAACACTTTGATTTTTAAGTAGCCACATTACAAATACAATTTGTATTCATTCAGTTGTGTACCATTGCTGTTTAATGAACAATATTGGCTTTGGGGAATTGCCCCGGCAAAGGTTTGGAAACCATTGCTGGGGCAGGGCACGGCGTGATGGCAATGTGGTGGAAGGTTTATAGCATGATCTGCAAAAATATTTATGGCAGGTGTTTTTGATACGATACCAAAATATTTATTGTTACAGTTATTTATTGATGATTTTCTTTTGGTGTTGCCGTTATTTGTTTTTATACACAAATCTTGAAGTCCATTTTTATAAGTATATATTTTGTTAAAAATAATAGATATAACCACATTCCTAAGTATCTTTATATCTCATATCTGGTTTGACAAATATTTTTTAAATTTAGATGTTGAATTAAGGAGGGTCCTTCTTCGGTATTTTATCAATTGTAAATTATAATTTGTAGGCTGGTTATTAAATTATTATTTGGTCTTAATTGTTTTATTTACTTATTTTAGCTCTTCATTAGAAAAAATCTATCCGGTGGGCTTATTTTCAGGTGACAATATCTTCCAACCAAACTAACTTTGTATTTTCGTTGAATTAACTTTGTATTTTCGTTGATTGAGTTTGAGTGGTTTTTTCTTTTAGTGTTGTTATACTATACATTAGTGATTATATGCGTCTTATGAATTCTGAAATATGTTGATTTTTTTAAGTTGTTGTTGATATGTTATATTTCATTTAGTAAATGTCATGATATGTAAAGGACAATAAAGAGTAGTATGTATTTTTAATAAATAAAACTAGGCTAAATACGTTTGTGAGCTGGAAGAGTAGTCCATCTCTGGCTTTTTTTTTTATAACGTAATTAACTTTGTATTTTCGTTGATTGAGTTTGAGTGGTTTTTTCTTTTAGTGTTGTTATACTATACATTAGTGATTATATGCGTCGTATGAATTCTGAAATATGTTGATTTTTTTAAGTTGTTGTTGATATGTTATCTTTCATTTAGTAAATGTCATGATATGTAAAGGACAATAAAGAGTAGTATGTATTTTTAATAAATAAAACTAGGCTAAATACGTTTGTGAGCTGGAAGCGTAGTCCATCTCTGGCTTTTTTTTTTATAACGTAATTAACTTTGTATTTTCGTTGATTGAGTTTGAGTGGTTTTTTCTTTTAGTGTTGTTATACTATACATTAGTGATTATATGCGTCGTATGAATTCTGAAATATGTTGATTTTTTTAAGTTGTTGATATGTTATATTTCATTTAGTAAATGTCATGATATGTAAAGGACAATAAAGAGTAGTATATATTTTTAATAAATAAAACTAGGCTAAATACGTTTGTGAGCTGGAAGAGTAGTCCATCTCTGGCTTTTTTTTTTTAACCTGGCGAGTTTATTGCCATGTGGCAATCTCTTCCAACCAACCAGAAAGATGTTTTTATAGGCCCTAAGTGTTAACCAGACTGGAATCCTATTTAAAAAAATTTGGGTTCCAGCGGGGATCATGCCCGCAACCTCCGGATCGGCAGACAAGTGTCTTACCACCAGGCCACGGAGGTCGTCTTTGAACCAGCGACAAAAAAAATCAACTTGTTATGGCAAACCTCAAAAAAATCTATACATTACATAGTGGCAGGGACTATTAATAATGTCTCAGTGTATTATTAAAAAACCCCTATTAAGATTATCACCCTGCGTCATTATTTAATAGATAATAAATAATCTTGATATCTGCACAAAGATCAGTATTGCCAATACCAATAATTTGATTGATCGACGGGTTATTAATTATTTATTGGGATTTTAATTTGTATATTTTATTCAGTACTGATTCCATTTGCTCCTGTTTAGTAACACATAAACTACCTTACACGAAATCAAAAACACATACCACGAAGCTCATATCACGATTCAAAAATTTTACCTAGTAAGTAAGACGCCTACCTTCCTTTTTTTAAAAAAAAAAAAAAAAAGGCATCAATCTGATTTTCTCTTCATGCCTCTTTAATATGTTTTTGGGTAGTTGAAAGAGTTTCCCACCGCAAGGTAGTAATGTATACAACGAAATACAAGTAAGTAATGTATACAACGAAATACAAGTAAGTAATGTATACAACGAAATACAAGGAAGTAATGTATACAACGAAATACAAGGAAGTAATGTATACAACGAAAGTGTAACACAGAATAGATTATTACTTTAACATAAGTTTCCGTGGAAATTCGTGGCTTTTATAATTATTTATTTGTTTTACAGTATTCTTATTCAAATTTGCATTATTTTTCGATGAGAATTATAGACTAATAATATATCTTTGCTATAAGTTTCGTCATCGCAGATTTCACCATTTTATGTCGTTTCCGAATATCCGCTTGACAATATCCATTTTTCGAAAAAATGCCCCTAAATAGTATAATTTGTCAACCTCTAAGTGCTTCCTCGTGTCAGCTGATTGGTTCGGTCAACAAATCGTATTTTGGTATGGCATTTATTTATTTCAAGACCTAATTAAATGCTTTCTATCTCTACCCGATTCATACAATCTACCATTGTATCTTCGTTATTGGTGATTAAGGTTGTGTCATCTATGAGTCTTATGTTGGATAGTTTAAGGCTTCATATCATTACTCCACCTTATCATAAATCGAATACTTACCCCATGATGTATTCTCCATAAATATTAAAAAGGTCTGGAAGATTAGATAAAGGCCTGTTTTGAGGTATAACAATGCGATCTTTGGTTGAAATTTATATCAAGTAGCAAAGTGAAACTCTTTCATATTTTCACTAAGAAGATGCTTTCTTTCCTTTATAAATATATTATGGGTTATAATTTAATCTGCAAACTTTAAGTCGTGGAGTCAAACCATAGCAAAATGAATACGTAGTATTATAAATAAAAAATGGTCAATTTATATTGCCTAGTTTTAGTAACACAGCTGTTTTCCAGTTCAAGGGTTGCGGGTTCTATTTCATTATACGGTTGCGGGTTCTATATTAAAGGGTTCCAGTCGGGTTTCCACTTAACACTTCTTTAACATATTTTTTATTGAATTGAAGAGTTTGTAACCTAAATTTGCCAGGCTATATGAAAGTGAAATAAAATAAGTCACTATAAAAAATAATTTTCCACTTTTTTGTTTATACTTAAAATAGCAACATTTGTTACACATTTCCCCTCAAAAATGGTATGAAAAATTACCTAAAAATAAACAACAGCTGTGGTTATATTTTAAGGACTTTACATATGTACACACATAACAACATTTAATTTCCTTATTAGGGTAGAGAGGGAAGAAAGAGTGCTAGAATTTCCTATCTCAACACACATATTCCGCCATTTCCACATCCATACACCTTCTCATACAACTCCTACAACTTCTCTGAATTCTTACATTTCCTTCTATCAAAATATCATTCACTTGATTCAACCATACTTTCTTTGGTATTCCTCTACCATTTTTTCCACTCACATTTATACTGTTTCTTTTTTGTTAGACTTTTTTATTCATTCGTTCCACGTACCTAACTATCTTAGAATACCCTTCTTCCCTTTACTCAACACATTAACCTTAAGTTCACATCCAGACCTAGTCCCTTCACTTTGTACTCTGTCAGGCATTATCACTCCGTGTATTCATCTTAGTGTACGCATTTTTACAGCATCTATTCGGTTCCTTTAAGTATTTTTTCACGTCCACGTTTTACTCACATCCATCAAAGATTGTACTAAAATACTACAGTGAACCGTCATCTTAGTAGATTTTTTTACTATCTTCTCGAATATATGTCTTAGTGCCCCCATTTACTGTATTTCCTATCGCTACAATCCATTTGACATTCCTCGTAACTTCCATTATTTGATAAAATAATACCTTAATATCAAAATTCCACAATTTAATACTCGTATAATCTTTCATTGCTCACCCTTATATCGCATTTACGTTTCATTTCACACTGTTCCATCACCATAACTGAAAAAACATTTAAAATAATAATATCGTACAAATCATATGTAAAGTTATATTTTGTAACACAGAACACCTCAAAAGTTGTGTTTTTATTTTTACATAACGAAAAATGTTAAACATTAAAATTAATTATCACTCTTGTTTTTTTTTTCGTTAACGTTCTTCGGCACTATACAGTCGTAAATATAAAATCAAAGTGTAGTTAACCTCTTGAGTAGTAAGATATTAATGAAAATTTTAAAACATCGTTTGTTCAATTGGTAAAACATGTAACTAGCCGATAAATGATTTAATTGTGTGGTATCATCAATAGATGTCATTGGTAGTCCAAATCCTGACATAATCTGGGAATATTCGAGAAATAATCACTGCGCCCCAACCGCGGGGCCATACGCTATCTGCTCAATATTTCATGGTCCCACGGTTGGGGCGGTACTCACGGAGAGGTTAAATACTTATTTAATTATTTTTAAATCAAGCAATTGAAATCTGTATCATATCGAACTCAAAAAAAATCCTCATTGAATGCAGGGCCACTTATTCTAGTCAAATCATCTGTATTCACCCTGCTTTAAAAAAAACTTCCAATTAAAATGAATGAATAGGGAAACGGAACCATGTTTCCAGTGTAAAACTGATGACCCTTTAAATCTATTATTTTTTATAAAAAAACCTAAATCGTTTTTGGGTCGCTGATAAGATAGAGCCGCAATCTCATAACGTTGTAATAATAACTTACAACCCTGGGTTTCATATACTCGTATTTAGGAAAGTATGCATTAGTAACAAGTATCCAGGGCTCTAAACAACAAAAGATAAAACTTTAATACTAATTTATAATTTAGTACTACGATACCTCAACTTGACTTAAATCCTAACAACATTTTTGATCGAGGGACAACGTTTAGTTGAGAAAAATGTCCCCATATCGCTGGTGACAGCAATGAAATCGATCCTCGGTAGGAAATCACCACCTTGCGAATGATCCTAACATGCGTTTCCCAGAATTCGACCTGCCACAAAGAATTATTTGTACTCTGAATTATTTTGGATGTGGCCATGGTTGCAGTGAATACGCCTGGCATAGGTGGGGTTTTGTTGATTTCCCATTGTGTTCATTTTGAATGGTCCATGGTGGCACATCATTTCAGGGATTTTATTAATATGTAAGCAATAATGTTAATTGTAGAAAAGTTTAAAAATTACAGCGCATCAAAGTTTATTTACACGATAATAAGGTATAATGGATAACTGATTTTTTGCGATAGCAACCAAGGTGGTCCTCGATTTGAAATCACTTTGTTGTGAGTGATCCTGACGCGCTTAAGAATTTGAACTGCTAGAAATATTGTAGTGCACCCTAAATCGCCTTAGGTGTAATAATGGTTACCGTGCATACGTCTTACATAGTTGTATTTTCATTGATTCCTATTGTATCTATGTAGAATAATTCAGACCGTTCAACAGACTGTTACACGTCGTGGAAGTCTGCCCAGTATATTCATTCCCGGGAGTTCTTGGGGAGGATTCATCTTGTTACTTCTGATGCTGTCTCATAGATGAGAGACCTGAACATACGGTTATGAGAGTGAAACTATAAAAGAGAAGAAGAAGAAGAAAGAATAACAATTCAGTATTTTTATATGCACTCGTCACATGTAGACTGAAACGTATACTCGAATATAGTCCATTGTCATGGAACCTAAACCGGGTCGAATACAGATCCGCTTCCCGAACCCAACTGTAGCCGATAAGCGTCGGGGACTCAGGGGCGACACGACAGGTTGTCGGGTCATCGCCGGGTATAATTTACGAGCACCGCGGGTCAACTACCAAACTAACTTACCGTGGTAGGTAGGCAAACGGGTACACGGCTTACGGGTAAACTTTTTAAACGAATTTTGTGTCACGCGTCCCGGAGTAATCGAGCATTTTGAAATATGGCAAATAATTTTAATATATGCTTCCAGCAACGAAAAACTTTTTTAATCAGTTACGAATGCGTCCGAGAAAGCCCTTTGTTTTTTCACCGTCATAATATTTGCAGAGTCACGGGTGTGTATTTTTAAAGTGCTTATATTTCTAAAGGATAATTATTAAAATTTGCGCATTCCAGATAAAGAGTTATTAAAAAACGTTCCAAAGTTTATTTTAATCATTGTTATGTATGCGTTGGCCTTTTTCTTCTTTTCCAAAAAGCCTATCTAATATGTAATTAAAAAATGTTTATTTTAAATGTTCTTAACTAATAATTTTATTTGCAAATGAGCAAGGACGGTAAAAATATTTTAATGAAATATTTGAAAACAAATTCATTTGTTTAATAACAAATTTCAAGTTCAATCTTCATTTTACATATGAAATTTAAAAAAAAACAAAAGCTTAGACTTCGTTGAACTCCATATAATTTTTTTTTGTAATAAATAATTTTGCTATTACAATTATAATATTTCTACCCCTTATCTCGAGGCTTATTTCAAACAGAACGATGTCGGTTTGATTTATAGTTAGTTGCTCATGAAATTATGTGTCCCTAATAAAACAAACAAAAGCGACTTTGTTAAACTGCGTATAAGAATTTTTCTATTAAATAATTTTGCTATTCCACTTGTAGTATTTCTACCCCTTAACTCGAGGCTTATTTCAAACAGAACGATGTCGGTTTGATTTATAGTTAGTTGCTCATGAAATTATGTGTCCCTAATAAAACAAACAAAAGCGACTTTGTTGAACTGCGTATAAGAATTTTTCTAATAAATAATTTTGCTATTCCACTTGTAGTATTTCTACCCCTTATCTCGAGGCTTATTTCAAACAGAACGATGTCGGTTTGATTTATAGTTAGTTGCTCATGAAATTATGTGTCCCTAATAAAACAAACAAAAGCGACTTTGTTGAACTGCGTATAAGAATTTTTCTAATAAATAATTTTGCTATTCCACTTGTAGTATTTCTACCCCTTATCTCGAGGCTTATTTCAAACAGAACGATGTCGGTTTGATTTATAGTTAGCTGCTCATGAAATTATGTGTCCCTAATAAAACAAACAAAAGCGACTTTGTTGATTTGCGTATAAGAATTTTTCTATTAAATAATTTTGCTATTCCACTTGTAGTATTTCTACCCCTTATCTCGAGGCTTATTTCAAACAGAACGATGTCGGTTTGATTTATAGTTAGTTGCTCATGAAATTATGTGTCCCTAATAAAACAAACAAAAGCGACTTTGTTGAACTGCGTATAAGAATTTTTCTAAAAAATAATTTTGCTATTCCACTTGTAGTATTTCTACCCCTTATCTCGAGGCTTATTTCAAACAGAACGATGTCGGTTTGATTTATAGTTAGCTGCTCATGAAATTATGTGTCCCTAATAAAACAAACAAAAGCGACTTTGTTGATTTGCGTATAAGAATTTTTCTATTAAATAATTTTGCTATTCCACTTGTAGTATTTCTACCCCTTATCTCGAGGCTTATTTCAAACAGAACGATGTCGGTTTGATTTATAGTTAGTTGCTCATGAAATTATGTGTCCCTAATAAAACAAACAAAAGCGACTTTGTTGAACTGCGTATAAGAATTTTTCTAATAAATAATTTTGCTATTCCACTTGTAGTATTTCTACCCCTTATCTCGAGGCTTATTTCAAACAGAACGATGTCGGTTTGATTTATAGTTAGTTGCTCATGAAATTATGTGTCCCTAATAAAACAAACAAAAGCGACTTTGTTGAACTGCGTATAAGAATTTTTCTAATAAATAATTTTGCTATTCCACTTGTAGTATTTCTACCCCTTATCTCGAGGCTCATTTCAAACAGAACGATGTCGGTTTAATTTAAAGTTGCTCATGCTGTGTCCCCAATTAAATTAAAATTAAAAGTAACAGATAGTCAGAGAAAGTAAGAAAATTCACCCTTCATTGTATTTTTTCCTTTGGGTCAAAACATTAAATACACCTCCAATTAAACATGATACCAGTTGGAACTAAGTATTGATCCCGTAACAAACCATGACCAATTCGCCTTACGAGAACCTCGAGATAGGAGGTAGAAACATGTGTTGTGGGGACTTATGTAATTAGTATAATATCAAAGTTATTTATTTTTTAATATCATATTAAGTAAAAAAATACTCGCATGGTATTCATCAATGTATGTATTGGTAATCTTATATCAGACAGGCTAAAGGGTGTGGAACAGAAAAATATTTTCAATTTGATTTTCACTAAGGGCCACTTTTACATCTTTCTGGTTGGTTATACGAGATTGCCGAATGGCAATAAACATTCCAGATTATATTGTATATAACGAAAATGTAACATTCTTGTATGTTTTTTTTATTCTTATGACGAATACGTGAAAATAAAAAATAGATAATTCTTATAAGGAAATGTAGTTCGGATTCTCAGATATTTTTTATGTCTACTCGCTCTTTTCACAAATTCATTCCACGTTATAAACTGAATTCCTGTTTTAACGATTCTTAATTATGTCTTTAACATCTCCCAGTTAATTTTTGGTAAGACAATCAAAACCCATTAACATAAATTACGTCTGCTGATTGCGAATTTTCTTAACAATATATATGTGTATATATGCTTGTGCAGTTACAATTAAGGTATTTAACAATACATGAGCTATTACATCCCGAAATTGCCGTCTGCCATATTGTTGTTTTCATTTGATGAATGTGGGCGCTTTGTTGTGAGCAATTTAGGTAAATATATGGCAAGTATAGATAGCAAACGTGCACCCCTAATTATATTGGCTCTGAATATTTTCAAACCCTTATCAAATTAAATATGGTTACCAAAAACTCGAGATGCAGAGAAAAAAATATATGCTGAGCTCCAATAAATTATCGTAAATTGTGGCAAACTGTGGCATGTAATAAAAACACACTATACTAGAAAATTTCTATCGACATCACAATCAGGCCATGTTCTCATTGGGGTAGGCGAAGATAAGGAGGAAAATCTCCACTTGTGTTCTGCAACGCATGTTTCGATCTTACCACTTTCATACCCCCATTATACATAATATTCAATTGTATTAATCTTTTGTTGTATACAGTACCATTTTTCAAGTTTATTGCTATGTGTTAATCTCTTACAACCAATTCGAAAGTTGTTAAAGTTACCTGAAAGGAAAATAAGACTGATACCTTTTAAAAAACAACGGATGTCAACAGGAATCAAATCCACCCCGGGTTGAGAGACACGCGTTTTGCCAACTAGGTTATGTGATCGAGTTGAAAAAAATCCATTCATACATCTTCTTATACTTCTACGATTTCTCTGACTTTTTACGTTTCCTTCTTTCAAAATATCATTCGTATGATCTAACCATACTTTCCGTAGTCTTCCTCTTGCACGCTGACCATTCACATTCGAATTCTATATTTGTTTTGCAAATATTTCTTCATTTATTCATTCCACATACCCTAAACATCCCAGAGAGTTCTTCTTCATCTTAATTAACACATTATATTTTTTTGTCATTATATTTTCAAATCTAAGAATGGGATCAAATTGTTTCTTAAATTTTAACCAAACATTTTTTTTTCAGAAAATAATTTTTGGACTTGTAATATAAAGTTTACATTCCTCTTGTAATTTTAAGTAAGAAACTCCTGTAAATTTTACGATTGAAGTGGAGCTTACATGACCTACAAATTAATTTTGCGTTAAATTATCAATGATAAGTTATAAAATGCGTAGTTAAAGTATATTTCCAATACACGCATACATTGATTTATTTGAACCAGTAGCACTCAGCTAATTCCACATAATTAAGACAATATAATTAAAAAGTAAAAAATTAACCACAAAATACAAAACTTTCATAAGAAAAATATTAAATTAAAAATTCCTTTTGTCCATCAAACTATGGAGTAAAAGTTCAACATTGATCCCAGTTTTTATGCCGGTCCTGCCAAAGTAATAAAATAATTTGACCTACAAAAAAATGGGAATTTATTATTTCCTCTGAGCCGAATCACTGTTCCTACAAAAACCGAAACAGTCGTAAACTTTACGAGTACAACTTTTCAATTTTGGATAAATTGAGTATAGGGCTATTTAATTTTTCTGATTCTTGATCTATTTAAACTGAAGTTGTTTCAGAAATTCTTTTCTGTTTTTTGATATAATTTCAAATGTTGCTCTTTAGTTATAAATATGGATCGTAAGACTAAATAGTTTGTGCTTCTTGTTAATATAAAGTTAAGTAAGGCGTAAAGAATCGTATACGTCATGTAACATTTGGCTTCGCTTTTTCTCCCACACAGCAGTCGTTTTTTTTCTGCACCTGACAATCAAAATAATTATCCATTCATTCATTCGTATAGTACTCTCGGTAACGATTACCTTATCGGTGAACTTAACAAGTCTTAAAACTCTTTATTAGTTTTTTTGGGTGCAACTCTCGAATGCAATACAAATGCAATACTAACAAGGATTCAGTAGTAATAAACTAAAATATATTATATTTGTTTAAAAAAATCAGACCTTACTATGTGGAAACACATAATTACTGGAATATAATGAGAAAATTCATTTTTTTTTTCCTTTTACTATATTTTTTTAAGCATTTCATCTTAATTTCAACATAAATTTAGGTGTGTGTCAGGTGAATTGACTAAACTAAACGTGGGTATAATAACAATGAAACTTAGTACATAAATGAAAATATATGGTACATCATTTCGATGAAAACACTAATTTGCGAGTGCACAAAATACCTAATAACACATAATTAGATTAATACCCAAAAAGTACAAAAATACCTATCGAAAATGTATTATGCAACAAATATTTAGAAATCATAGACAACATATGTAAAGTCAACTTTTATTATTTCATAGACAACATTTGTAGAGTGCCTTCTTATCATAGACACCGCTTACTATTATATAAATTATAGTGTAATTGACATTCAGTAATTTAGTTAAATTAACAAAGGAATACACATTGTGTGTTGAAATGAGCATAGTGATTTTGAAAAAAAATGTAGTGAAAGAAAACAAAACTCGATGTTTTTTTTTTATATTATATAAATTATATTAATTTTATTTATCCCCGTTTTTTATCCGGTTTTACTGAACCCGAACTCAAATATACGAAATAGAATAAAAATATCCTTTTGCAATTGGAATACTGCTTTGATACGGTTTTTACTGAAATATTTCTGATTGTGGAAAACAAAAAATATTTGTGAAAGTTGACGAGTTTAATGTTTCACAATAAAAGCTCTACATTTTCAAACAATTATTTCTTTAATCAAATCATTAAGTAAAAATTTCAAACATTTTTTTCTTTAATCAAATCATTAAGAGTGTGTACTCGTATATAAAAGTATGTTTTCTAATAGTGTAACAATAAAGGTTTGTCGGACATTATAAAATCTAACAGGCTTAAAACGCTTTATGAAAATTTCTTTCAACCAACCAAAAAAATTATAGGTCTTAATAACATGAACCTCAACTTTACAAGCATTTCCCCATCAAATTGTCACGCCAATTAACTCGTAATTTCCTTCAGCGTGCCATGCATATAACATATGATATTGTAATGTAATACACTAATCGTTGCATACAATACAAACTGCCGAGTTAATAACAATATGTAAATTGTATTCAACCGACTACAAAGATGTCAAGTGGTTGTGAGAAACACGAAACCCATTTTTATCAAAATTCTAAATTTAAACAGTTGGCTAGATGACATACGGTGTACCACTAGATCCAAAACGTCGCAACTGTTTGTATATTTTCTTATAACTTATCTTAGTCACATAAATTTCTCTCTTTGTGCCCAAAAATAGCAGTGACTTGCAGAAATCCGTAAAACGACTCGCCCCTAGAGGAGCCGGCGAACTGGAAAATGTATCATCCTTTCCCAGGGGGTGGATTATTTTCAAGCGCCGTTCAAAAGAAGTTACAAATTCAGATCTAAATTTTTAACTCCAAATTGAACTTACTTTTTTCTAAGAATCTTCGGCAAATTGACTTCTCGAGTCTAAATAACGCTGGTAATTTGTTAACTCCGTCGTTATTTATACTTGATTTTTCGTTTTGTACAAGTTTCATGATTTAATTTTCCTGATTATTCAACAAAAATCAAGTTATTTGTGATTAAATGTACGTTTTTTATAGGTTTTTTTTTCTCAAACTTGTGTTATTTGCTTTTGATTTTTTTTTATATTTCGATTTTTAATGCGGTCACTTTCAACCTTTGTCTTATAGTGAAATCCTAAACAAATTGACATATCTTTACGACTCCTCTCTTACCATTTTCTTATTATGTACATATAAATTTACATTATAACGAGTACAAAGATATCAAGTAACTATATAATAAAAAAAACTGTTTAATAACATAGTTAATACTCGCATAGGAAAATAATAATAAAAAATTACAAAAATTTATTAGATATTTGCGCTTGATGTGACTCACAGATTGTTTTAATATTTGGAGAAATATAGAGTATTTGGAGAAATACGCAAGCTAATGTCTTCCTGGATCGATTTTAATATTTCTGTTTTGTTGTTTTTTTTTATAGTTGTGAGAAAATTCTAATTCGCAGATATAATAAATGGACAATTTTAACAGAATTACTAATCAAAATATAATTAATAATTAAAATACTATTTAATCCTCTTGAACCTTTAACCCAACTTGTTGCAAGTCATATACAACTCATCTTCAGGGGTACTCCGAACTGACAGGGGTACTCTCAACCAGTCAGTTTGGAGTACCCCTAAAGATGAATCGCACATGCCTAGAAACTAGTTTGATTAAATATATGTTTTCAAGTAGATTTAAGTTTTTCAATCTTTTATTATATTTGAATAAGCAGGATTTTCCACAGTGTAATCGCTAAAACTCTAGAAATATTATTTATATTATTAATATTTTTTTCCCAATATGCGGATATTCGTGTTTCGTTTCCATCCATAATTCATCAATATACTCCAAGATACTTCTTTATGTTTCAATTTGAAATAACAATCATTTCTGAATTCAATTTCTCCTGCTTTGTGAAGCTTAATTTTGACTAACTTAATCTTGCGGCAATAAATGGGTTTCTCAACCAATAATAATCTTCTTTACATAAGTTAGTAAAAAATTGCTGATTTTTTTCTTAAATTTAAGGGTGGTCAGAAATCAGTGGCATATCTTTTTATATGATTCATTGCTCTAATATATGGAAACAATACACGTTACCTTCTGATATCATAGGAAGCAATAAGTTTATACTATCCATTTAGCTATCGACAAATTTAAATAATAAAATGGTGCTTTCGATTTGGTCATGTGGTTTAGTTCAAAGTCAAGACAATAATTCGCGACACCCTTGGAATATCGTTGCGGCACTGCAGGGTGCCAGGGCATTCCGGTTGAAAACCACTGTTATAATACTAGGTATTTTAAAGTCAACCTGAGCTACTTGATCACTGACAGGAGTTCCTGCGATGAGAAGATAATGCGTAGAATCCATATGGTTAATAAAGCGATTAGTCATCTGGTTTTGGGGATGTAGAGGAGTGCTAACAAAATCCTAGACTTGATTGGTCCAAACCCTTGTATCCTCCATTTTTTACTTGATGCGGAAACCTAGACACGCAAAGCACATAATAGATAAGTGATTGATGCATTTTTGTTTTGGCGCTAGAAGCGGCTCTTGCGGTTTCATTCCATAGAGTACTAGAAGAACCAATGGATCGATTATTGAGGACCTCGGGGTTAAGATGCATCTTTTTGTGATGTACGTTATATAAGAAAAATATGACTCTTTTGGGCACATAGCTAAAAAATTAAACGACAGCCCTCAGCGGTCAATTCTGACAGGTAGTGTGAATGGTAAAATGAACAGAGGCTAAACAACCAATCGAAGGAGTAACCAGGTAAAAAAACAGCCTCATGTTAATTTCAGTAGACACAAAATAAGGCAAGGGAACGCTTGTGCTGGATAGAGATGATTAATGGACATAGCAAAAACGATCCTTCAAATCAAGGTCAAGAAGAAGCTTAAATGTACCTTTTAAATTGCAGTTAAGTGGAATGTACGAAATTGTTTATCGTAAGAGAAATACTTCATATACACGTACAGTACCCGGCAGTAAGTAATACACATCGGGCTTAAGAAAGAGACTGTCGGCCATAATCGGCTAACTTCGGTTTTGTAAAGCGTCGTCTCTGTCATTCATACACGTGTTCCGTCTCGATTTATCAGTCGTTGTCAAGCGTTCTAGAGACAGATACGACGCTCTACAAAGCCGAAGTTAGCCGATTATGGCCGACAGTTTCTTTCTTAAGCTCGATAGGTATTACTTACCGCCGGGAACTGTACATACGAGTTTATTGAAAACAGAAGAAAAAACTACTTATTTCCACCATTTTTATAGTGACCACTCGTATGTTTTTATCATTCACAGAATGGCCTACAGAACTCTACTAGAAAAAACTAGTGATATTTTTTCCTTAATTAACGGTTCTTGTTTTAATTGTGATTGAAAAAAATTGGTTTTCAACGTGAGATACTTATATAACACGTCCATTTTATGTCTAATTTAGAATTCGTGCTTCTTTATTTACATCATACGTATCATTCCGACATTTCTTTGTAGAATTAGGCCGATGGTAAAGTACCAAAATTTCCTGACATTACATACTTGCTTCGTTTCTTCCACATCCATACATCTCACATAGGTCATTATGTGTATCTTACTTCTATCAGAATATCATTAACTTGGTCTAACCATAATTTTTCTGTCATCCTCGACCACAAGTCAAACTTATACTTGCATTATAAATTACTTAAGTCAGCTTTTGTCACACGTTCGTTTAATATGTCTAAAACACCCCAAGGTACTTTTTTCCCTCTACTTAACACGTCCGATTTTAGCTCACATTTATCCTTAATAATTACATATCCTATTCTTTCATGCTTCGACACATGACATATTCTTCTCAGTGCACGTATTTCTATTGCATTTACTCGACTCCTTTCATAAATTTTCTACATCTACGATTCAACCCCCTTTCATCAATGATGGCACTAATGTGGTTATTTTTTAACAGAGTGTATTCAATCAGACTTAGTATTATACTATTGTAGTAATAATAATACAAACTTAAATATAGGGATTGCTGCAGTTATTAAATTAATTGAAAAGTATTGGTTGAAAAAATATATGCAGTGTTAAGGAACATATTTTTATTTTTATTAAAATGAGGTGGAGATCAAAGTTGTCGAAAAGGCTAAGGATTCTTAATTGATGGGTGAACAATGGGAGATTATTTTTAGAGAGGTCGTGAAAAATATAATCCAAATATCTGAGTTTATTTATGAAGTGTATTTTTTTTAATATTTAATAAAGTAATCTATTGAATAACACAAACATATGCCAAATGCTATACCTATGTACACATTTATATCTTAAGAAATAATCTTATTTATATATAAAATAACTATGAAATAACTCAATTTTAATTTCCTGTATATCATTTTAATTTTAATAATCTTAATACTTAATTCTTAGAAATATATTACACCTACTTACTACTGATAACTAGATAATAATTCCCCGACGTGTATGTTATTCTCACAAATATCGACATTAGTAGGTATCTTCAACTAATTGAATTATTTCCCCCTATAATAGATCCTAGTCTCAATCATGGCATCCATACAACCATACTATACATAGTATTATGAAAGTAGTGTAGATGTACGGCGTGGTGCGGTGTAAGGAGGCTACACCCAGATATCATATACACAACATGTAGTGCTAATCAAATCAAGGGAAAAGGAGATTAAATATAATAAAAGGCCGTCACTACATGGGGATGTAAAACTCACACATTGAGAACTATGACAAAAACATAGGCCAACTCTACCAGCTACGTGGTAGAGTTGGCCTATGTTTTTGTCATATTTCTCAATGTGTGAAGCGGCCACGTGGT
This sequence comes from Odontocerum albicorne, assembly GCA_949825065.1. Lineage (NCBI taxonomy): Eukaryota > Metazoa > Arthropoda > Insecta > Trichoptera > Odontoceridae > Odontocerum > Odontocerum albicorne. The sequence goes on along the minus strand of OX463853.1, from coordinate 29,908,465 downwards.
AACGCACTGGACTTCCGTGCGGAAGTTCGTCGATTCGAACCCTGCGCTGTGTTACTATACTCGAACGACTGAGGCATTTTTTCCGCCTAGTATTTAGCGGTATAAGTATGACTTCGGTTATATCTATTATTAAAAAAAAAGCGGGAAAAAACATGACGGTGTGCTCCGATTGTCTCACTTTGGTATGCCGTCGGATTTAGTACAGCAGTGTGGGTGGTGAGTTTGCTGGTGTGCACCGGCTCACTTACTTAAAATTTTAAAAAAACACGGCACAAATTCGCTTCCCAATTGAATTGACGTTGGAATGGCGAGGAGATCCTCGACTACGAGACCCAGCAACTTACGATCGATCGGGTGTGGGTCTTAATCGCGCATACAAGAATATTCGTTGTCTCTGTGTTTTGTATGTTAAAGATATGTTAGATATAACTATTGTAGAAGTGAACAAAATAATAAATGTAACTTGTCAGTAAGAAGTATCTATATACGAGTATTCCTAGTAATTTATTTGAATAAATACTTTACAGAGGGGTTTTTCTATGTATTTGCTTTTTGCATAAGTGTAGGCGGAAAAGTGTAGGCTGAAAAGTGTCTCTGACGCCCCCAGTTACGTTATTTTACGCTGGTTGACACCAAATCGGGGTGAAGATAATTTAAAGTGTTTTTTTTGTGAAAATCATGTGAACCCTTTATTGATGTATATATTTTTACTATCCTTAACGAGATTTTTATTTAGATACAGTGAAACCCCGTTTTTACGTGCCCGGAATTTACGTTTTCCTGCTATTTGCGTTCAATTTTTACAATCCCGTTTTATTTTAGTACATTCTGTACTCGCTTTTACTTTTTTATTTCCCGCAATTAACGTTTGAAATATTTAAAATGCAAATCAATTTATAAACATATTTAATTAAATGCGTCACGATTTCAAATATTTGAAATGAATATTAGGAAGTAGAAATATGTTGTTTCTATTTATAGACACGTGTGCACCTGCAGCGCTCATGGTCAAGGTTACACGAGTCGTGTGATACGATGCAATTGGTGGGAAATTTAGCGAATCAGAGGCAGGCAGACTGTAGATTTGTTCAATCTGTGCTCGTATTTTAAACGTGTCGGTCGTATACATACAATTTCAATAGTCAATTGTCGTGTATTTCGTGTGTAAATATACATTTTTTTTCATTTCTTTTAATTTTTCGTTGAATCCCTTCAAATAATGTCTCAGCAAAGAAAAACATTATCTATTCAAGAGAAAAGGAAAATTCTCGAAAAAAGTTAATAAATACGTTGGTTCACGTGTTTCGCTCGCGCGTAATTTGGGAATACCCATTACAATTTTGGCTACGATAATAAAAAATCGCAAATCGATTGAGAAAAGTTTTCCGATTTGCGTGATTATCTAAATATTTTTTTTTTCTAGACCCGAATCTACGTTTTACCTCTAATTACGTTTTTTTTATCAGTCCCTTCAAAAACGTAAAAACGGGGTTTCACTGTAGATATAAAATGATAAATATAACTCGCTTTGGTTTAAATTGGTTTATAATTATTTTCATAATTAACGAAAGAAACAACAAACACATTGATAAAAGTTGTATTTCACCATTGTATACAGTACTAACTAACAGACTTATTGCCACGTGGCAATTTCTACCATCTAACCAGAAAAGTATCTGATAAGATGGTAAAAAACTTAAGTGAAAATCAGATTAAAATTATTTTAGAAAAAAGTGATTCCAATGTGAATCGAATACGCAAAACCCCCATGGTATTACCAACTAGAACACGGAAATTATTGTAAAAAAAAACACGTAAAATGATGCTTTGATATATATTATCGAAAGATAATCTTTCCGTGACAACCTTGAGAGTTACTCAGACATGTGTGTATAAATGCATCTATCAATTGATCTCGACATCGTATAGTAGTGACTTTTTGGCGGGAATGACAAATAGGACCCCTGTCTTGTAATGGCGGATTACTGAGCCACGAGCTTTCCTTTCATACGTCATATTACACGAGTGACATATTGCCGGCAGCCATTATGACTTCTGTATAGACCAGGGATTGGGAACCGCACACAGCCTCGAGAGCTGCCACACACGGCTGTACTGTTGCGAAAAATATTCGGTCGTTTCATAAAATGAAGTTCCTTATACAAATTCCAAAAAATTAAAAACAAAAATTTATTCGCATATTTCATTCACTCAATATATATGTTATACGAGTATATAAAATTTATGGGAATATTTCAGCTAATTAAATAGTCGTACATTCATACAATCAAGCCATGTTTATTAATTTCATGCTTCACTGTAAAAACAATCTGGCGAGCTTCTTACCAAGAGGCAATCTCTTCTAATCTAACAAACAAAAGAAAATAAAGAAAGTTACATGGCCGCAAAAAAATATATTCAAATAATCATTCACCTGTACAAAATTCATGAATAATACACATAGCAAAAATAAAAGCGGGATATTATCATTCAAAGGAAAAAGGAAGGGATGGTTAAGAAGAAAGAAATATCTTAAATGAAATGCGCCATATTACTGAATTGAAATGTAGAGCTCTTTCAGTTAATTTTTAAAACATGCCATTGACAAGCGAGTCTAATATTAGCTGGTTCCAGAGTCTCACTGCATGGATAGTAAAAGACGACGTAAAAAAAGCGGATAACTGGGAAAGCCTATAAAAAAACTCTGTGCGTAGCGCATGTCCATGGTGTGAAAGACGCTGAATATTCGCGCTGAGATAAGAAGATGGAGGGGCAGTTAAGGATATTTTACAAAAATGAAAATATGAGAATCTTGCCTCTATTTCTCATTAGCTCATTCTTGTATGAAGTGATGTGATTATACTTTCTCAAGTTTCTTGTGTGGTAGGCAGAAAGGACAGCTCTTTTTTCTTTTCTATGTATGCTCACTACTCTCACCTTGTCCACATCAATACACTTTACACTTTTTTACACTTCTTACCTTTCCCCCAATTAAATTTTCTCCAACTATTTCCTTCCACTATTTAGTCGTTCTATCTCTTCTTCGCTATTCTTTCATTTCTGACATCTATATTTATTTCGTAAGTCTTTAAAAAAAATTCAGCTTTAAGTTAAGTATTTTAGTAACTGAGAAAAGTATATAAAATTAATGATTAAGGTCACTTTGTCACAGGTTTTGCATTCTACACATAAATTAATTATCTAAATTCACAAAATGGTTTACATTGTTTTGTTCTTGTACTCGACTGTTCGCCTCTCCATGAAAATGAAATAAATTGTAGATCTGTATTGAGGGTAGTAAAAAAATATATCTTGCAGTATGTTTCGTATTGAGGTAAATTTTTTACTTGAACTTGTTTATTTTTATTTGTTTCTATATCAAAAAAGGTTACCGACCCTTTCTTTAGATATGCCGCAGAACACGCTGCCGTTTAAAATCGCTTTTACTACCCTATTGAATAATAAATTGTCTGGATATGCTAGACATCCTTGTGTAAGATCCAATTATTTGTATCAATATCAGTTTTATATTTTAATATTCATACTAGATGTAACCCATGAAAAATCCCGCCATGCAAATTAAATTGATTGGCTGAAAGGTAGAAAAATAAAAACTGCTTCATACCATACTTTGTAAAATAATTTGAGTACGGTTTTTACCTTATTTTTATATTCATTGCCTTCTATAGTTTCTTGCTGTTGTGTTTAGCAAAAGTCACGTATTCTATGAACTTCGGAAGCGTGACATTTTTTTATTTCTTCAGTCTCTTGCTTTCGTAGTACTTGTCGAAAATCAAGCTTTCATTGAGCTTCCGCAGCGCGACGCTTAATGGCTTCCTCTTCAATCCCTTGCTGGTGCTGCACTTGCTGAGCATATGCAGAGCGACGTTCATTGGCATCCTCTCTTGTTTATCTCTCACGTTATGGACTCCGATAGTTCTGCATATATTCAGGGCGCTTTGTTCGTTTTCTTTAACCTTTAATTAAATTATAACTATGGCGTTAATGTAATGTGTGAAACTAGGATAGCACCTATTGTTACATACGGACTAACACACAACCGTTTTTATGTTGTTTAATGATATACTCAATGTTAAATCAAGTAAGTTAAAATTACCGTTCAAATGCTTGAACTTCGGTTAAATCACGATCATAAAACGGTTAGCTTGGGAACTCACTTTATTTTTTAATGTATGGCATGGAAATAAGTAAACATATTGAGGAAATCACAGTCTTAAGATCTGATACTTTAGAGATGTAGAACAAGCGTATATATGTCACTTGTAATAAATATTCTAGTTAGGCAAAATACGAAATTTATTGAAAATTAACGTATTCAATAAATTTTTGTATTTTGACATGGTTTTTTTTAAATGAATCAAATAAAACAGTATTTACAATATCAGCTTCCATAAAAACCGAATATTATGTGTTGCTTTTTTTTCTTATATAATCATACATTTTGATAAGATTCCCAAAAAGGGTTGTCTTCAAGTACTTATATCTTTTACATTTCATATTTTTAACACTTCGAGGCAGACAAAGAGTGATCTTATTGAAAAATTATTCGACAAAACGAACATTAACCAAAAATCAAGATTACAACTGTTGCGACAACAAATGAAATAAGTTAATATGTTGAAATATATTGTTATCGACTACAACCAATCAATAAATGGACTTTAAATATAATGAAATATTGTGCACAGATTCACGACTACCCAAGTTACCGAAAAATTTATAAATTTTAATTTCTGTTACTTTTAAAATTCAATCAGAGAATAATAAATTACGTCTGGCAGCTAAAAAAACCCCGATTGTATCTGAAATATGGAGTTATAGTTATTAAAAATCTCACATTTTCTTTACCATCTGCTTGACTTATCGTTCTTCTTTATTCCTATTTCTAAGGTATTTAATCGCAGCTTCTTACAATCGCTGGTAATAACCATTTATATCGACGCTTTTTCATCATAGCCCTTTCATCTCATGAAGAATATCACCAGGCGGGTCACGTAGCGCGCCCTTCAACTTCTGCCGTTATGGTTCAGGAGGGCGCGATCCTAGACCTCCACCCTTATTGCATTAATGGAATTGCTCTCCTCTAATAACGGGGCTAAATGGATTAATATATAAATACAACACACGGTCTAACAAGTCACATACATTAACGGACGTCAAAAAGGGGAAATGGTCAATTCTTATATTGTATATGCAAACATATTTTTAAGGTTGAAAATTAGCATATGAATATCGAAAAGTCTAAAAAAACGATTATGCAGGTAAATACGTACATATATAGTATCACACCAATTCCATACTGGGGTAGGCATAGAAGACAAAGCATCAGATTTTCTATATTGACAGTACTGAATTGACACACATATTTTGCCTTTTCCAAATCGATACACCTTCTCATACAGCTCCGACGATTTCCCTTATATTTCCTTCTTGCTAAATATAAATTGACCGGCCAAGTTTGCCAATACTACCGGAGCGATCTCCAATATGATCGGACGAAAACGCAAAATCATATAGGGTAGACATACAGCAAGACATACAGCAAACCGTAAGACAGCGATATTTCATATTCGCTCAGCGTATCGAGGTGCGTTGGTGCTCAGCGCACCAGCACACCTCGAGACCAGCCGCCGCTGCTTACCATGCTCAAGTTCTACCATGTGTTTTGTTCACATTTGCACTGTATATTTGTTTTATTTAGCCTTCATGCATTTGTTTCACGAGACCAAAACATCTCAGTGTTCTTCTTTAGCTTACTTAACACATCAACCAAAAACTCGCATTCATCTCTAATCATTTCATTCTGTACTCTGTCATGCATTGTCATCCTTTGTAGTCATCTAAGTGCATGCATTTCTACAGCATATATTCGGTGTTTTTTAGTAGCCCGCACTGTACTAAATCAGGCGTCACTTTTGATATTCACATGAAAAGAATAATATGGGTATACAAATATGTTTTTTTTAAATCATCATGTATAAAAAATAAAACTTTAAAAATAAACATAATTTAGTGCAATATTCTTTTAATATCATCGACATAATTCTTATATGCAAATATATATAAATAAATTAATGAAGGGAAATAAAAAGTATAATGAGATGAACAAACAATGGACCCAACATCGATTTAATCTAGCGTCACTATGGATGCTTTATGAATTCAACGAAGACAAGCAACAAATCGCCACAGACTTAATTAAATATATTTATATCATAAATAAGAAAATTAAATATTGTAGAAAAACAGCAATTTATAAAGGGTTTTTGTTTATATTTACTTTTGCATTTCCTGGTCCACGTGTAAACTCTCGTAGTTAAACTCAAAGGGTTATCATGGGTTTAATTTAAATCCTCTGCTTAAATCAACTAAGTAATTTCTGGAAAATTAGCTGTTAATTAATTTTCCAGTATTGAGTCCAAAGGACCAACATATTGAAAGTTTCGTTGAAATCAATAATCTTTGTATTTGATAAATATTGAGGGAATTTGCAAATTGATTGGTTGAGCGTAATTTAACGTTTCAAGTTTGCTTATTAAATATCCACTTATCCCATATTTCATGATTGACAGACTTTTCAGGCTCAAGATCTAAATATTGTAACATTTAATAATTCTTACATTTAATCATGCCGTGGACATTGTGGGGCAGGCAGAGAAAATATATCTATATTTTTATCCACGCACTTACGCACAACATTTGCGTCATCCTCATTCATAAATCTCACATGCATAATCAAATCCACTTGATCCAGCCACTTTCCCTCGATCTACCCCTTTCACTCATACCTTGCATTTCTTGCATGTATTTTTTACCTAGTATTTTTTGTATTTTTTACCTAGTATTTTTTGTCATTCATTCTCTCCACATATCAAAATCAACTTAACATTCCTTTCTTCATCTTAATTATACTATTTTATCAATGCATTTGTTCCTGATGTCTCCATTCTACCTTTTTTTCATTTATTGACACTCCATTCTTTTTTTCTAAGTGCGCCCATCTCCGCAGCATTGATCTTTTATCTTTCTTCCGTAAGGTCCGGGATTCACTTTCATGCAACTGAGAGCTAAAACAACTGATTTTATTAATTATTTTTTTTTATAATAATACAATTTTTGACAAAAATAAAGATTAAATATATTTATTTATATTTACGTAAAAAAATTTCTCGTATTCGGTAATATTGAACATGGATTCTAATACCCATGTTAGAAAATAGACGCATTTTCAACAAATTCTTGTCCATAAATCTTAATTTTATTCAAGTGCATATGCATCATAAATTTAATTTTCCGTATCCTTTTTCCTGAGTAAACCATTTTCTTGAATATCCTTCAAAGATTCAAAGTCATGTCCTTGATAGTAAACTTTCTTGGATGTAAGTTAATTGAAAAGAAACTCTCTGTTATAAAGTAAAAAAGTCTTTAACGAAAAGACAAAGAGCTCAAATGACAATAATGTAGCGATGAGAAAATACTCCGCAGCCGTATTGTGTAAGTTAACTTTACGAGATAGTTTTTATGATAGGCAAGTTGAAAAGGGCATTGTAAGAAGGGTAGCGATAGGGAACAATATAAACGGAACACTTAATATAATATACAACAACCGCGCAATATCAACAGTAGCAAAAAAAAATTATTATATAATAGTGCCTTGGTGGTCACCTTAGCGTACAGAAGTGAAATTTGGACTTGGTAAAAGAAAGATAAAAGTAAGATTAATGATGTAAAGATGCATGCACCAAGGAAAAGCTATGGAGTGTCAATATAACATATGAAAGAAGACATCAGAAATAAATGCATGGATAAAATGTATGTTTTAAGTAAGATGAAGAATGAAGTTTTGAGAGGGTTTGGATATGTGGAAAAAATAATTACAAAAGAATGACATGAAGGTAGAAAGAGGAAAATGTTGTTGGACCAAATGCACCAGATTTTAAAAGAAGGTAAAATGAGAAGTATAAATAATAGTTTTTTTTTTATTTATTTTTTCAAAACAGGCTTAGCCCTTAACTTTGAAAAATACAAGACATTAAAAAAGAAGAAAAATTACATAGAATTTTTTTTTTTAATTATATAAAACAAAAAAATGCATAGGTATGCATACAAACGAGTATATACACACAAACATATGATACACATATATTCACAGTCACTTAAGTATTATATGTTGATGAGTGCTTTCTAACACGCTCAATCTAAGAAGAAAATTTACTTTTGCTTTTGGTAATGTGATATGAAATATGTCAATATCCGAAGCAGTCCCGTTCAGAAAAGTTAAGACCCTTCCAACAGGCATAGCGGCTGGAAGACCCGTTCTTGCGTATGTTATTGAGAACAGTTCTTGCCGGCGCAGTCTAGTGTAATTGTTATGAACATTTAACACTAATCTTTGTAGTAATGCTGGACAGCTCACAACTCCTCGAACGAGTTTGACAACGTATACCAGGAGATGCAGATCTCTTCTTACGCTCAAGGAGTTATACCCGAGCATGCCCAGCAGGAACTGAGTAGGATAAAGCCATGAATAGACACCGAACTCTCTTATATAGAGATATCGTAGATATTTTTTTTGTACTTTCTCCACCATGAGCGAGTTCTGCTCCCCCACCAGGCTCCAAATGCAAGTATAGCTTTCTAGTTTGCTACGGATCAATGAATTAAACAACGTTTTGAGCACCAATTGGTTTTCAAACGACTTAGAGATTCTCATTACAAATCCTAGAGTTTTATAAGCTGAGTTGCACATAACTTTTATGTGAGGACCAAACGCGATGTTGCTGTGGAACAAGACACCCAGATCTTTAATATATCTGTGCGGGGTATAGGTATAGATTCTAGTGTATATCTATGAAATTTCAAGACGTGTGAGCGATGATACGACATAATTTTGCACTTTGATGCATTGAAATATAATTTATTATTGTGGCTCCACTCACAAACGTTGTTGAGATCTAAGAGAACAATTTTTTTTAAGATTTTGAGGTCATCAGCAAATAGAAGAAATGTGGATTTTTTTATAATTCTACCTAAATCATTCATAAAAATAAGAAATAGAATATCGAGCATGACGAGAATCATGAATGTGGAAGAGGCGTAAGTTGCGTACATACACATAATCAGATTATATGTATGATGTGTATTGATATGTGTTGCGGGGTAGGCAATAGATGATATGTATTTTGGGGTAGGCACTAGACACGGCGTGATGATATGTATGTATGTATGATAGTAACATTTTTTGAACGGCTCTTTCATCTATGTCTTAGTATACTATATTTTTTGGAGTAAAAATTGCACGACAATGTATATTTTCCACCCAAACCACAAAAAATTAATCAAAGCATAATCGTTAAAGTAAGTAAACTCATTTACATGTAATTAATAATAAATTATCGCAATATTCCTCGATAATATCAACTGAAACTATCTGAAAAGTTTGTTTCGGTATTTGGAATAGTTCCCCATTCACGAGCGCATGGCTTCTCGTATAAGTTTTAATAACTCGAGTATCTTTATTAAAATACTTACACGGTAACAGCTTCTCTGTGTATCTTTGCATCGATCTTTTTAAGAGTAAAGGTTAAAGATACTTATTTAAAATAAAGATATAAACAAAACTAATATAACTAAAAGTTTAAAAAGTTTCTCGCAGTTGTTGTAGTGTCAAGTTGACTTAAATAATGGCCGACGGTTGACTAGTGATGAATAGCTGATTCGAGTCTTGGTCCGATTCCTGGACACCTTACTCTTACATTGCATAAGTTCTTACTGTTTAGATATAAACCCTTTATATTCAAAGCGATCACAAAAAAACATTACCGAATATAGTAACCATACAACTAGCATCCATTGAACTACACGCACTCGCGATCGCGACGTGAGAACGTGTTTGCTACACTGAATCACTCGTTTTCATGGCCGCAAACTTAACACGACCACCGTAAACAGCGTAAATCATGCGAATGATGAGGTATGTTGCTTTTACCACTCCCTTTCAATACCCAGGTTTTCAAGCTTCTAATGCCTTAGTTTCATACATCAAGCTTGTTACTTGCACACCACTTGGTAAAGAGTAATTTTTGAAGATTTCGTGATCGATTTTTAAACGCTGAAATCACATTTTCATTTACTTCTTAGAAGAAAAGCTACCACAGTCTTCTTTACGGGTTAGCGATTTCTCATAATGATGCATTATTTTCTTTTCATAACGACTCAATGAAAAAAGCATGCTGTTCAATATTGAGTTACCCAATATGATCTTTGTAGCCTAGATGGTAAGACGGATTAGATGGTTGCGGGTTTAATTCCCGTTTATACCCGAAACAAAATAATAAGACGAAAAGGGTTCCAGTTTTCCTAATGAATTATTCTGTTGTGATATTTCCAACATGTCTTATGATGAACTGAGAGTTTCGTTTCTACTTCAGTGGTTCTAAATCAGAAAGTAAGATTATTGGAGTTTAAATAATATTGTCTCTCAACAAAGTTCTTTAATATATCCCCATCGCATATTCGAACATGTTGAGGAGTACCATACGAATGAATGAAGCCTGATAATATCAACAAGGTTTTTTATTTAAACCTCCGCTACCATTAGTATTAATGGGATGATTCATAGGCTAGTCACAAATTTCTGGGATGTATAGTAAATCACATTAAATGTTTCTCCAAAGATCTGAAATTTTAAACCTTTGACGTCTAACGATATAATCGTTTGAACTACTCTTGAAATCGACAAAAATTAAGAAGGATTTCTAAGGTTATCGTTTCAGCATTTAAGTGGGCCGTCATAAGACTAGTTTACTTTTTAGTTTTTCCCAATGTTACTTATTTGTACACTAAAATATACATAGCATCACGTTATTTCCCTGTTAGATAGGCTGAGATAATTGAACGTCATACTTTCCTATCATGACTTGCTTTATTCATCTTCTCCATATTTAAACATCTTTTCACATAGTTCCTTCTGTTTCTGTTTCTGTTTCTCCTTACTTTACTTTATCCTAAATTTTATTTAAATTAGTCCAACCATATATTTCTCGGTCATTCTCTACTTCGATCCCCACTAATGATGGCATTGTCAATTTGTTTAGTTTGTTCAAACCACCTCAAACATGATCTTTTTCACTTTACTTAAAACATCAATTTTTAGCTCATGTTTGTCCTTAATAATTACATGTTTTCCTGTCATACATCGATCAACTACATAGCCTTTTCAATGCATGTTTTCCACTGTATGTATCAGGTTCCTCTCATTAATTTTTCAAGCCCACGTTTCAGTCTCACACATCAATGTTAACACTTACACGCTATTATGAACCATTTTTTTGGCAGATCATTCGTGGTTGCAGTATTTATTGTTAGTGGCATAAAAATGTGGAAACGTAAAGTTAAATTATAACAAATGTATTGCATTGCCTGTTAGTTTTCTAAATAAATAGGAGTGTGAAAAAATACAGTTTCAACAAAACTTGTATATCTTAACTAATTAAAGCAACATTTTCTACTGGAAACTTATTTGGCAGCTCTTACGCAAGGGAAAGCGGAGGAAATTTCTCATTTAACCGGCAGAATAATACAGGAGTGTAGTTAGTGAGATGTACTGGTAAAGGTTAATCTGCTTATAAGTGCTTTGCCGGCTTGGCATTTCAGTGGGCCGCTCCCACCCCTATATTACGGGAATAAATAAAATTTACCCTTTTTTAATAGGCTCGGATACGCTGACGCAAAAATATGCAAGCTATGGTGGCACAGTGATGTATACTTGTTTCTCTTCCGTTTTTAGTACCTTTTTTCGGAAATTTATGTACTTGTTTGAATTTTTTTCGGAGTTTTTGCCGTATTGAGCTGGCTCAAATGATGGCTGTTATTTTGCGGGCATTGCAGTGTTCATATTCAAAGCGATTTCAAAAACACTTTTACATATATAAAGCACGTGAAAAGTACATTCTAAACAATGTATCAGTATCAATGTGTCTGTTAAGAATTATAATAGTGTGTTGGTGCCCCCCTTCACGTATGGAAGTGAAACTTGGACTTGGCTGAAGAAGTATAAAAATAATATTAATGGTGTGGAAATGGTACACTAAGAAAAAAATGTGAACTGTTAATGTACAAAAGAATGCGAAACGAAGTCGAAGATCGGAAATGAATGCTTGAATAAAATTAATGTTATACGCAATAGGAAAAAAATTGCTTGAATTGTTTGGGCACGTGAAAAGAATGAATGAATAAAAAAAGACTATGCGAGTAGTATACAAGTTAGAAATACAAATAGACATGGACAAAATCATGGCTAGATCAAATGAACTAGTTAAAAATATAATGTGAGAAGTTTGAAAAAATAGAAGGTTGGGAATTACGAGATTAACGAATGTGGGAATAGTAGAAAGTTTTATGCTTGGATAAAAACAAGTTGTGAGATCTGTTCTCTTGCCTACCCTGCAAGGGACACGGCGTGGTAATTGGTATTTATGATGTTCAGAATTACACAATATATGTATGTCCTAAAGGAGTTATGTCAAGTTTATCATACTGGTTTCTCATCATCTAAACGAGTATTTAGATGATGAGGAACCAGTATGATAAACTTGACATAACTCCAAATATCGGAGACTGCATTACCGGTGTCAGTAGTATAGTGGGTAGTAGACTAGTTATTCATTGTTGAAATCAGGATTTTTTTAACTACAACTTTCAGGTCTAACTCCGTCTTAATGTATTTAGCAGCGCTTTATAACCTGTCTTTTATAAATGAAAAAAACTTGGCGCTCTTAAGGCGATATTTTATTAAGAAATAGTTATATGCACAAGTCATATATATATTGATTATTTTGTTAATTTTTTTGAGTTGTAAAATAGTTATACGAGTATTAAGTCTAAAAACTACTCGACGATCTCTGGTGCTTCGTTGATAAGACGCCGGTTTGCCCCGTAGACTTTTGGTTCAATTCAATTCACCAAAAAAATATATAATTTATAAATGTATATTTTTGGGTTCAATCGTGATGCACCTTAACACAAAAATACATATTGCAGGTTCCCTAAAATGTATTATAAAAATAATTAATAAACTTCCTGCCCGGTGTCCCACAGCGGAGCTATTCAGAGAGTATCGGGTCCTGAACATAGCCAATTTACATTTCAAATTCATTCTCAGGCACTATCATTGAGAGGAAGGGAGGATGCAGACTCAGCAGAGATACATGACACGCATGGCAACTGATCAAATGTTCACCGTCCCTAGAGTTTAAATATCTTTTGCCCAAAGGCAATATGTCTATTTAGCTCCCATGACATTCAATGGGGTGCCGAATTCAATAAAGGGAAAGGGAGGAAAACAATTTAGGCAGTCGATCGGAGAGTGGTTGTTATTGCGACAAGAGTTTGAGTACTTGGGCTTGCAAGAGGAATGACTTGTGGAAAAGGTTTGTGTGAGCTCTTGAGTGTGGTATTTTTAGTTGTTTTGTGTTTATATTTTTATATATTTTTTATTTTATTTTTATGATTATGTGCGGTATATCATATTGTGGGACGAATGTTTTTGGTCTGTCCGGAATGATGAAGTGTGAAGAGTTTGATTTTACGTGACGTATACATATGTAATTAAGTGTCACTGTTTGTCAGGTTGATGAGAATGTGCAACGGGTTTTTATATAATCGGAAAGAAGTATCGATTTATGTTTTTACGATATATGTCCTCAGTGAGATACAGGCAAAAGCTTAGTTTACTTGGGACACAACAAATGAAAGGCAACAACCCCAAATCCATTTAAATTGTGTGGTCAAATTAAATAACCTGTGGTTTTTTCGCAAATTATGTATATTTCTTGTCATGTGTAAAATAAATTTTTAAACATAAAAAGGATACCAGTTTAGTTAAAGAGTTCATCTGGTAACAATACTCGTACGCGCTGGATGTGTGTGCTGGGCCTCGTAGTTGAGAACCCTCGCACCATTCCAACGTAAATTCAGTTGAAACGTTAAACTGTGTCGTGGAGTTTTGTTTATTTTTTTAATCTTTTCTTTAAGTGAGTCAGCAACTTTAAGGCCGCACTGCTGTACTGGATCCAATGGCACACCAAAGTGAAATGATTGGAGCACACCGGCGGATTTTTTTTCCTTTTTTTTAAAGAATAGATATGTCCGAAGTCAAAGGTAAGAAGGCAGGCCAAATCCTTGTCATTCGAGAGGAGTAGTACATCGCTGTGTTAGAACCGGCGACCGTCCGCACGGAAGTCCAGTGCGTTACCACGAAGCGATGCGCCTTGGTTCTTGGGAAGCAGAGCACCAGCTGTTTCTTTAACTTTTAGATTATTTTTTTAATTTATTGTTTTCTGAAAAAATTATTACAAAAAATAACTTTTTTAAAATCATCAACATTAATTTTAAAAATAAGCCACGATAATTTAAATATCTTGCTTCACCTAACTATCAATATTCACCTAACTACCAATTTCTCCGATTTAAAATTTTGTTTCTTGTATTTCCAAGTAAATTTATAGCACATTTGATCACTGCCCAAGTTCAAGACCAATCCAATAGAAATATATTCGGCATATACTCGCATGTGAATACGTGCACAAAAAAAAACGATTTGTTGCGAAATATCACAAATATTCTTAACAAAAAATTAACAATGACCTAATTCTTGTACTAGGGTAGTATGAAAAGTTTGGTGTCGACTTAAAACATTTTTATTTGAAAACTTTAACAGCTGCACAGATCAAAGTTGAGTTGAATAAAGTTCACAGGGACTCATCAGCGTTGAAGACTTTATTTCTGGATAAATGTGTTTAAACGTGGCCGTACATGCACCAAAAATGAATCACAATTTGGACGTCCAATTGCGTCCACCACGGATTCAATCATTGAAAAAATCCATGGAATCGTAATGAAAGATTGCCGCGTGTATTTATTTTCATAAAAAATAATTTATGCGAGAAATATTGCTGTTTTATTTCCACGACCTTATTAACAAAATGAATACCAAAATTCTTACAGTGCAATATTGTATTACATTTTCGTTGTATTCAGTACATTCTGGCTATTTGATTGCCGTGAAGCGATCACTTCTAAGCAACTAGAAACCGTGACCTAGTTGGTAAGATCTAATTTCTTACCCTGGGGATATGAATTCGATTCCCGTTGGAACTTAGATTTTGTTTAAAAAGGATTCTAGTTCGATTTTTAATTAAGGCACGTTGAACATCTTTCTGGTTGGTTTGACGAGATTTTCACATGGTGATAAGTCCACCAAGTTGTACTGTATACATTGAAAGTGTAATATAATACAATACGGAAAGTTATTAAACAGGTCTTAAGTTGAAACCAGCCTAAAAACATTTTAAAAAATCTGAACTCAACAAAAATCAATTCTGCAACCCGTGGGTGACTTATTTTGGATAAAATAATCGAAAACTTCTCGCTTTTTTCACCACGGTCTATAAATTCAACAACAGCACCCAAGTTGATTTAAACAAAACATAAGTTGAGTATCCGAGTTTGTCCGTTTTTTTGTCTATTCCCGATCCCCAATGGAGGTGGGGTTCAGATGTTGTAGCTCCATCCTGATAACATATTCATCGATATCCTGAGAAGCGATAGTGGTTGAGAATCTGTGTAAATTTTACGATAGTGGTTATACAAGTGTCTCGGAATCGGCAACCATATTGTTTTAGTGTTTGCCCGCAGAGCTTTACGAGAAGCGCAAACCGAACCGCGAATTGTAATGGTGTTCGAAATGTTAGCACGTTACAATTTCAAACCGTGATGTTCTTTTAATTGTGCTAAAAAAATTGTTTAATAACATTTTTAATATTAGTTATCGATCTAAATCCCATCATTTCACTAATGTAGTGCTATAGTCCACCGAAAGCCACTTAACGGTACATTTCCAAGACAACTCACCTCTCAAAAACTTACATAGCCTAGTTGCTAAGGCACTTATCTGTCTACTAACCCGAGGGTTACTAGTTTTCGTTGGTACCCAGATATTTTGAAAAGGGTACCATACTGGTTTTCTTGAAATTGAATTTTCTGGTTAATTGAAAGATATTGGCACTTACCAATAAACTCGCCAGGTTGTAAAACCTATATATACAAAGAAGAGTAATACATTACAATAACTATAATACAATAACTATCAGCACTGGTGTGCCAGTCAGGAAGGCATAGTGTTCTATAACTCGTTATTCCTCGTCTTTGTAATATGACCTGCTTCGTGGGTTTCTGTCCACTGGTATTTCATAAATCCTGTATTCCACAGCTCTTATAATGTGTCTGACTCAAGCGAGCCTTTGAAGGCTTTATTGGATTTGTCACTAAGGTTTGTGCGTAAACGAATATATGCTTCTATCCTCACCAGTAAAATATTCTACTAAAGATCAAATTTTTCATCTCTTGAAATAACCTTTTTAAATGCGTATTTCGAGCTGTTGTATGTATTCAAACCCATATCTAAACGATTAAATTATTAAATTAAATTATAATATATATTGTAAACTTCGATTTTCTTGGTAGACTCCTTGTTTGAAGACGTTAAAAAATATGAAAGATCAGCATATGAAATGTATTTAAACATTTGCATATACGCAAATTTTTAAATGCATTTTATATGCTTATCGAATGCAGATAATTCTGAAAAAGTGAAGTTCTAGAAAATGAAAATTTATCATCTCTACCTATCAAACCAAACTTCAGTATTCAGCAGTGAGTTATTGTCAACATTAAGGCTTCCCACAGTGACTTGCCAAAGAAAGTTTCCCGACTGTGCATTTGGCCTATTTTTTCCTTATTGTGTTTTCGTGGATATCCAATCCTTTATATCAGTGCTCTGCAACCTTTTCTCACCTACGACACACCAAAATTCTTCCTAGAATTCCGCGGCACACCAAAAGCTAAAATATATAGGTATTAAATTAGGCATGAGTCTTCAGCGACGCGCATAAGGGTCATTTTTCTTTGTCTATGACTAATTTGGTGCGCTACGCTACACACTACGCAGTTTTCAACAGTTGGCACCAGTTATTGTGTATTAAATACATAATGAAAAATTGTAAAATGTCAAATACTCGTACATTGAATTTGACCGCGGCACACCTGTATCCGGCTCACGGCACACCAGTGTGCCACGGCACACCGGTTGCGGAGCACTGCTTTATATGACACTTTTTCGTAATATTTTTCTCTCCATGAAGCTTTATGCATTATACAAAAATAAATGTAGGTAAAATGACTTAAAATAAAATAATGCGGGATTATTAACTCCAGAGGTTCTAAACTAGAAGGCACGATTATTGGGACCGAAAAATGTACTTTTTCCCAGCCATACTCTTCAATATGTCCAAATTAATTTAAGTACACCAAAAAAAAGTACTTACGATGTTAATATGAAAAACAAAAGTTTAACTGCCCTCGATACAAAAGGGTTTTGATTGAGAAATGGTTTGAGTCCGAGCTTGCCCGCCGGCAGGCTAGTTTACTATCGCCACCTGCCGGACTCGGAGTAAAACATTGCGGTCTGCGGGCGACAGAGCCTCCATAATAATAATCGTAAATCATGAACCCCGAATTTCATCACAATTCTCCTTCTACTTCTAGTTCTCGTTTCAAGACACATGAATATCAGAATGAGGATAAACTTTGGAAATAATATATAATTTGAAAATGGAAGTCAGAAATATGGTGACCTTCGTAGCCTACTTGATAAAACGCTTATCTTACAACAGGAGTGTCGCGTTCAATTATCGATGGCTCTTAAAAAGGGTCCTAAAATTCATCTTGTAAAAGTATTCGCAACAAACTAAACCTTTGAGAGAACTGTTTCCTCTTCGCATGCCAATTTTTTTCCAGCAACACCAGACTACGAATTGTAAGTCTACTCCAAAAGTTCTTAACTCAAAGACTCTTTAACTGGGCCGAGGATGATTTTGTAAGCTATAATTTATTAATATGACTTTTAAAACCTCTGTAGCCTAGATGGTTAGATATATGTCTCTCAACCTTGAGGTTGCGGTTTTGATTCCGATTAGAAACCAGATTTATTCAAAGAATTCTAGTCTAGTTTTCACTTATGACCTCTTAAACATACTACCGATTGGTTGGAAGGGGTTATCACATAGCAATAAGCCCATCAGTTCGTACTTTTTTTGTAATATAACGATTTGTAATTTAAAACAAAATCTAAAACAAGTTTTGAATAATTTTGTATCTAGAATTGATTGAATATAAAATGGTATACATCAATTATCGTTAATATTTTTCCATGCCTCAAATCAAAAGATTTCAAAAAATTCTTAGTATTACACTTTCGTTAAATACAGTAGAACCTGGAAAGTTCATTACCATATGAGTGTATTTAACAACCAACTAGAACTATATTTAAAAGGCTTGAAGTGCAACCTGACTGACCCTTTTTAAATAAAATATATGACCAATGGGAATCGAATATCGACCTTAAAGATGTCTTATCAACAAGGCCATGGAAGAGATTTAAACATAATGATTTATTATTTATATTCAATTTAACTCCATTAAAAACCAAGTTTTTTATTCAAAAGGAAACTTCCTTAAAAATCGCGAGCAATATTGAAAGCGACTGAATACGACGCCATCAAAATATTTTCATTTCAACAAATATAAGGTCTGAAATTTTAGCGATATTCAGTCCACAGGATTACAACTTGCGACAAAAATCTATGCATTGAAACGTTTTCAGAATAAAAATAACATGACTTTATATCAGCAAAGCGATTTATATCCCCGTTTAAACGTAGCAAGGCTTCAAACTGTATTATTAAAAACTTGAAATAACTATAAAAACATTTTCGTCAAGAATATGAAATGACTTCTCATTTATTCATATATTCTCTTCCACGAGTCTCAGTGAATGACTTCGTGACCAAGAGCCCAAAGGAAGAAGCGGAATAGAAAATGTTTTCTGTCTCCCCATACAAAATCACTTCTCTTTATGTAGGAAAAGTCTGAGAGGTTGGAACATAATCATTTCAGGAGTTTTGTCCGCGCGATTTGCTGAAATTTCCTGAAATAAATTCATTTTTTATACATATTTATTTCCGTTAATATTTAACAAAAGAAGGAGCTGTTTAACTGGCCTTAAAAATTTATTAATATATATATTTTTAAATGAACTAAAATAATTACCTTTTATCAAATGTATAAGCATTTTTTTAATTATAGAAGTCACTCTAATCGTAACATATTTTGATGTAACACATTGAAAACGTCAAGTTCAAAATAAATAAAGAATAAATAAATAAATATATATCTATTAATAGTAACATACTCGTAGTATGTTCTCGTACATCTATATAAATAAAAATGTAAATGTTCGTTAATTGAAGGCAGCTAATCTCCGGAAGTTCTCTACCGATCGCTTTGAAATTTTGAGTAAAGTTAATATTCGTCAACGGAAATGTTATTTGATTTTTATTTACATATATATATCAGTGTATATAATTTTTTTTTTAAATCAAAAAGAAATATGTATGCGAACCTGTCGGGGACAAGACGAATCTCATTTTGACAGTTGACCATATTCTATTTGACGTTTCGTAATTAATATTTATAAAGTCTATATACATAATATAAATATAAAATAATTTTATGTTTAATATTAAATCATAAATTTTATAACTAATACATATTTCATAAATAATAAATTTTATCAACTAAACATTTTGACAGTTGACCATATTCTATTTTGACATTTCGTGATGAATATTTTTATTCAAATAAGTCTATATACATAAAATATAAAATAATTTTATCTTTAATATTAAATAATAAATTTTATATATAATACATATTTTATAAATTTTATAAATAATACAGGTTTTTTTTTCGTAAATATATTTATTCTAGACACGAACCAAGCTTTATATTACCATTGTGACGCATTTTATATTATCGTTGTGACGCGATCTTACGTCGTAAATAAAAAAATTGATAAAAAATAATAAAAAATAGTTATATTGTCATAAAATTGACTTGAGTGGTTGTGGTAAGTTGTAAGTTTAAAAAATAATGGACTTAAGAATTATATTTGATGAAAAACTTTCATTATTGATTCATATTTCAAAAGTTAACCTAACTTTTTTCAAAAAGAAAAGTACACATGTTAATTTAAGATAAAGTTGTATTATTTGTCAATAATTTTAAGTACTTGTGTAACCTGTCACATGTTCATTTGTATATAAAGACACTTTTATGTCATTAATTAAATAAATAAATTATTTGGTGGTACATTAGAAAAGTACCCGTAGAAATATCGTAAAAAAAATGAAAATTAAAACAAACTTTTGTCATTCTCAACACGGCCATTTTGGATATATACTGATTTTTTATTTTGCTTTCAATATATATTCAATTTTATTTATATAGATAAGATAATAGATAATTGACTTCAATAAATGTGGTAAGCTATTGATATTATATTTAAATTAAAAAATATGAAGTAAAATCGTTCATTTAAAAAAAAATCTAATTACGAACATGCGATGTATTTTACATTAAAATTAAACTTGGTAAAAATAGTTATATTGTCATAAAATTGACTTAGTGATTATGGAAAGTTGTTTAAGTGAAAAAATAATGGACTTAAGAATTATATTTGATGAAAAACTTTCATTATTGATTCATATTTCAAAAGTTAACCTAACTTTTTTTAAAAAGAAAAGTGACACATGTTAATTTAAGATAAAGTTGTATTATTTGTCAATAATTTTAAGTACTTGTATAACCTGTCACATGTTCATTTGTATATAAAGACACTTTTATGTCATTGATTAAATAAATAAATTATTTGGTGGTACATTAGAAAGAAGTACCCATAGAAATATCGCAAAAAAATGAAAATTAAAACAAACTTTTACGCTGCTCAGTTACTATTTTAATGTTTCACAATTTTATATGTTTTAACTTTCTTTTTTCTTACTGAACGTTGTTACATAAATAAATAATAGGTTTATTGATAGCAGCATAGTGTGTCCAGATTATATTTAAATAACACTTTTAAAACACATAAATTTCAGATAATACATTATATACAGAAGCTATCAAAAGGTCTGGGCTCATCTAATAGCATCCCTTCGGCGAAGATACACCCCACCAATATAGGGCGAACCAAGCCACGGGGATAACAGATGTTTTGCAGCCCACACCCTAGCTTTTTCAGCCCAGCCCATCGTTGTATTGGGGCAAATTTATCAACTGTAACGTGGTAAGCTGCTGATTTTTTTTATAAATCGAAAAATTGTTTTCTCTAAACTGACGTTTTAATTCATAATTTTCATTATACTGACTTTCTAATGTATTGTATGATTTGTATCTATCTTTAAATGGGCCTAGATCCACTGTGAATTAATACTAATTACGAACATTTAATTAAAACATCACCAAATATTATTTGACAATTTAATTGTATCTTTGTTTATATTTCAAAATCTATCAAATCGTATGTAGTAATGGAGATTTGTAACAATGTCACTATTGTTAGTTTTTTGTAATGTATTTACCTAAATAACTTGCTATTTGTTAGAATCGATTCCCTTATATTAAAGTCGATAAAATAATTAAAATTACTGAACGTCGTTACATCGTTGTATTGGGGCAAATTTGTCAACTGTCTTAGGACTCATCCTAGAGTTTCCGAAATATAATAATATTATTCAGAAACATCAAACCGAATATGTGATTAATTTGATTCCTTTGTTCCAGAGATGCCACGAATGTACTGAGGGAATCCGCCAAGCCAAAGAGAAAACAACTGCGTTTGAAGGGAAATATTTTGTTAATATTTTTTTTTGTTTTTTCTTTGTTTTTTAGTTCGTGTATTTTATAAGTTTTGTCTTTTCAGTGCAATCGATCTGCTTTAGTTTATCAAAATAATGCCTCGCAGAAAATCAAACTTAGGTCGTCGTACACGCAGAGTGGAAGCAATGCGGCGAGTAATTGCAACTCAAACTGAGGAACAACGGGCATCAGCAAACGAGCGAAGCAGACAAATAATGGCTCAAATACGTGCCGAAGAAGCATTAGAGCGACGTGCAGACAGAATTGAGGATATACGGTTGCGATTACGGCGATCGCGTTCTGCAGCTTCAGAATTGCTTCGTTCTCAACAGAATGAACGCGATAGGCTGAGAATGGCTGAAATACGTCAACGAGAAACAGAAGATCAGCGTCAAACACGACTCCGTGCTCAGCAATCACGCGATTACAATCGCCTTGCATTCCGGTACAACCCAGCTGATGATTATAGTTTAAGTCGGCATGTTCTCATCGGCACTATGACTGAAGTGTGTTCTCATTGCAAGGCTCTAAAATTTAATGGAGAAACGAAAGGAATGTGTTGTGCCGCCGGAAAAATTAAACTGTCTCAACTTGGAGAACCGCGAGAGGCATTAAAAACTTTGCTTTCCGGATGTAGTGCTGAATCAAAGCATTTCCTATCTAACATCAGGAAATACAACTCATGCTTCCAAATGACGTCTTTCGGCGCAGAAATCGTAACAGCTCAATTCATGCCAACCTTCAAAGTGAAAGGACAAATTTATCATAAAGCCGGCTCCCTGCTTCCATTGCCAGATGGTGAACATAAATTCCTACAAATGTATTTCATCGGTGATGGCAATGATGAATTGAATGCACGCTGCGGAATTTCTACCGGCATAAAAAGGTCCATCGTTTCCCAACTGCAAGAGCTTCTTCATGAAAAAAACAATTAAGTGCGTTTGTTCAAAACAGCAATTGACATGATGCCATCTGATACACACAAGATTGTTATTCATGCTGACAAAACACCTACTGGAGAACATGTGCGAAGGTTCAATGCTCCAACTATAGACGAAGTGGCAATTGTTATAGTCGGAGATCAATTCCAACCTAGAGATATTGTTCTTCATCGGAGAAACGATCAATTGACAAAAGTTGCCGAAACTCATCGATGCTACGATGCCCTGCAATATCCAATCATTTTTTGGGACGGTGCCGATGGATATCACTTCAATGTTAAGATGATAAATCCAGTCAGTGGCGAAGAAACAAATAAGAAATGCAGCGCAATGAACTATTATTCATACAGATTAATGATTCGAGAGAATGAAGACAATCACATTTTGAAATGCCGTCAATTGTTTCACCAATACATCGTAGATATGTATGCAAAAATTGAAACAGAACGTTTGATATTCATCCGTTTGAATCAGACCAAGCTTCGCTCTGAAGAATACGTTCATTTGCGAGATGCAGTTGTAAATGACGGTAATACAACTAACGTTGGAAGACTAACGATTTTGCCATCTTCATATACAGGCAGTCCACGTCATATGCATGAGTATGCTCAAGATGCAATTGCGTATGTTCGTCACTATGGGTGTCCAGATCTATTCATTACATTTACGTCCAATCCAGCTTGGGACGATATACAGCAGCTCTTATTTCCTGAACAATCGCCAGTGGATAGGCATGACATCACAGCACGTGTTTTCAGACAGAAGCTGAAATCGCTGATGAATTTCATGGTAAAACATGAAGTGTTTGGGTCTGTGCGCTGCTGGATGTACTCAGTGGAATGGCAAAAGAGAGGATTGCCACATGCACATATACTAATCTGGCTTTATAACAAAATCACTTCAAACGAAATCGACAATGTAATATGCGCTGAAATACCCGATGCCGACGTCGATAAGAATTTGCATGAAGTTGTGACGAAAAATATGATACATGGACCTTGCGGTACACTAAATCCAAATTCGCCATGCATGATAGACGGAAAATGCTCTAAGCGATATCCTCGAGCATTAGTATCCAACACAGTTACCGGAAACGATGGATATCCTTTATACAGAAGAAGATCAACAGAAGATGGTGGTAAATTAGCAACTATACAAATGCGAAACGGTGACATTGAAGTAGACAACCGTTGGGTTGTTCCATATTCGCCTTTGCTATCAAAAACATACAAAGCGCACATAAATGTGGAATACTGTAACTCCGTTAAATCGATCAAATACATTTGTAAGTACGTGAATAAAGGCAGCGACATGGCAGTTTTTGGCGTGCAACCAGAAAGAAGTGATAGGAATGCGGTCATACATATCGATGAAATCGCACAGTATCAGACTGGAAGATACATAAGCAGCAATGAAGCTGTATGGCGAATTCTTTCATTTCCCATACATGAACGAAGTCCAGCTGTTGTTCACTTAGCAGTGCATCTAGAAAATGGACAACGCGTTTATTTCACAGCTGCAAATGTGCAACAAATAGCCCTGAATCCACCGGCTACAACATTAACTGCTTTCTTCACGTTATGTCAAAATGACGCATTTGCGAAAACACTGCTGTATTCGGAAGTGCCTACGTATTACACGTGGAATGCGAGTAGAAAATCATTTGAACGACGCAAACGAGGAGAGCGAA
The DNA here is from genome assembly GCA_949825065.1 of Odontocerum albicorne. Taxonomy (NCBI): domain Eukaryota; kingdom Metazoa; phylum Arthropoda; class Insecta; order Trichoptera; family Odontoceridae; genus Odontocerum; species Odontocerum albicorne. The sequence continues at coordinate 29,883,997 of OX463853.1, read as the reverse complement.
TCAACGGACAACCTGGCATATTCAAAGAAAATACGATAGGCAGACTGTACACCGTGCATCTCAATCAAGATGAATGCTTCTTTCTCCGCATGCTGTTGGTAAATGTGCCCGGTCCAACGTCTTTCCAGCAATTGAGAATTGTCAACGGCGTTACACATGCCACTTTCCGCAGTGCATGTCAAGCTCTGAATTTATTGGAGAACGACCGACACTGGGATGTATGCATTAATGACGCGTGCAACATGTCACATCCACATCAAATTCGTGCATTGTTTGCAATCATATTGACCACCTGCTCTCCTTCATGTCCAACAGAGCTATGGGAGAAATATAAATCGCACATAGCTGAAGATATTTTACGTCGAATAAGCGAGGAAAATTCAAATACGAACATGGATTTCTCAGCAGAAATCTACAACGAAGCTTTGATAATGATTGAAGATTTGTGCTTAGAAATAGCGAACAAAGTTCTCAATCAATTGGGAATGCCATCACCGAATGGATCTGCTGCTGCTTTGTTCGACGTAGAATGGCGTCGTGAACAAAATTACAACACGGGTGATCTTTTGTCGTATGTGCAATCAAATATTTCTAAGCTAACGCTTGAGCAAAAAGGCATTTACGATCAGATAATGCAAACTGTCAATAAAGGGGTTGGAGAAATCTTCTTCTTAGATGCGCCAGGAGGAACTGGTAAAACGTTCCTAATTAGATTGATTCTGGCAGCAATTCGATCCCAAAATGGCATAGCCTTAGCTCTTGCGTCGTCAGGAATAGCTGCGACACTTCTACCAGGTGGAAGAACTGCTCATTCCGCTTTGAAATTGCCATTGAACATGCGATTCATTGAAACTCCCACGTGCAACGTTTCCAAAGCATCCGGCATGGGAAAAGTATTGCAGAAATGCAAAGTTATTGTTTGGGATGAATGCACAATGGCACACAAAAAGTCGCTCGAAGCTCTTGATCGATCATTGCGAGATTTGCGTGGAAACATCAGACCATTTGGGAACGCATTAATATTGCTTGCAGGAGATTTCAGGCAAACATTACCTGTAATTCCTCGATCGACACCGGCGGATGAAATAAATGCTTGCCTGAAATACTCTATTTTGTGGCGACACGTAAAGACGTTGAAATTAACTACAAATATGCGTGTCCAGTTGCAAAACGATCGATCAGCTGAGATATTCTCACATCAATTGCTGGAAATCGGGAATGGAAAGGTACCAGTTGATCTGATCTCAGGACGAATTTCATTGCCTCATAACTTCTGCAACTTAGTGACGTCAAAAGAAGAATTGGTTGAAAAAGTATTTCCCAATATTCAAATAAATTATAAAAATCACGATTGGCTGAGTGAACGAGCTATTCTTGCCGCCAAGAACAAAGACGTCTACAAACTTAACAATTTTATTCAGTCTAACATTCAAAGCGAGGTAGTCACATACAAGTCCGTCGACACTGTTGTGGAAGCAGATGAAGCAATTAATTATCCAACAGAATTTTTGAATTCACTAGATCTGCCAGGGATGCCACCGCACGTACTGCAATTGAAAATTGGCGTGCCAATTATCATGTTGCGAAATATCAACCAGCCAAAGCTTTGCAACGGCACGCGGCTTGCAGTAAAAAAATTAATGAGCAACGTCGTAGAAGCGACAATTTTGACAGGACCTTTCAAAGGTGAAGATGTCCTCATTCCTCGCATTCCTATGATTCCAACGGATATGCCATTTCAATTTAAGAGATTACAATTCCCAATTCGATTAGCGTTTGCGATCACCATCAACAAGGCTCAGGGCCAATCTTTAGAATTGTGCGGTTTAGATTTAGAGACGGATTGCTTCTCACATGGACAATTATATGTTGCGTGTTCTAGAGTCGGCAAACCAGACAATCTCTATATCTGCACAGACAATGGGACAACAAAAAATATTGTTTATCCACAAGCATTGTGAAATTTAATAAACAGTTGTATATAAAACGGACAATATAATAAGAGCGCCCACTGTTGAATGTAACGGCAACACACGCAATATAGATTTCAATTTATTTTAATTCCGAATATTAAATATCTTTCAATTCGGGTTTTTTTAACCGGTTTTTGTTATTTTTGTTATTATTGATTTTCATTTGAATTAATGGTATATATCTGTGTATGTTTTATACATTTGAATTATTAAAAGTTTCATGCAACTAACTTTTAACAAATGTCAAATTAGATTTTTAACGAACTGCCAATTTTTGCTAATTTGTAACAAGATTTATTATTAGTTTTATGTGATGTATTTACCTAAATAACTTGCTATTTATTACAATCGAGGCCTATCGAGGCCTATATTAAAGTTGATAAAATTTGATATTCATCCGTTTGAATCGGACCAAGCTTCGCTCTGAAGTATACGTTGATTTGCGAGATGCAGTTGTAAATGACGGTAATAGAACTAAGGTTGGAAGACTATAACTTCTGCAATTTAGTGATGTCACAAGAAGAATTGGTTGAAAAAGTATTTCCTTATATTCAAATCAATTATAAGAATCACAATTGGCTAAGTGAATGAGCTATTGTTGGGGCCAAGAACAAAGATGTCTACGAACTTAAGAATATTATTCAGTCCCTTTTTTAATGTTTGACAATTTTATATATTTTAAGTTTCTTTCGTCTTTTTCAGTGCAATCGATCTGCTTTAGTTCATCAAAATGTCGAGGAAGCAGCAGAACGACGTGTATCCAGACTTGAGGATGCACGGGGATTGCGTTCTGCAGCTTCAGAACTGGTTCTTTCTCAACAGAATGTACGCGACAGGCTGATAGTGGCTGAAAGAGGTCAGTAGGAATATCAAAAGTATCTTTTTTATATAGAATTTGATTTTCTATCTTTGTTTATATTTCAAAATCGTATGTAGAAATGGAGATTTTTTTAAGTTAGTTCCAATTATCTATTTGTCTTTGATTAACATTTAATTAGTTACAATTATCTCTCTGTCTTCCCTTAACATTTAATTAGTTACTTTTATGTTTCGCAATTTTGTATGTTGTCTGAAATACTCTACTTTGTGGCGAAATGTAAAGACGTTGAACTTAACTACAAATATGCGTGTAGAGCTGAAAAACGATCGATCAGATGAGCTATTCTCACACCAATCGTATGTAGATTTATAACAAGATGTATTAATTTGTCATTATTGTTAGTTTTTTGTAATGTATTTACCTAAATAACTTTCTATTTATTAGAATCGAGCCTTATATTAAAGTCGATAAAATAATTATAATCACTGAACGTCGTTACAAGGTTGTATTGGGGCAAATTTGTGAACTGTCATAGAAAACAGAACATTTGATGTTCATCCGTTTGAATCAGACCAAGCTTCGCTCTGAAGTATACGTTCATTTGCGAGATGCAGTTGTAAATTACGGTAATAGAACTTCTGCAATTTAGTGACGTTAAAAGAGGAATTGTTTGAAAAAGTATTTCCCTATATTCAAATCAATTATAAGAATCACGATTGGCTAAGTGAGCTATTGTTGGCGGGAAGAACAAAGATGTATCCAAACTTAACAATATTATTGAGTTCGTTTTTTAATGTTTCGTAATTTTATATGTTTTTCTTATAACTTTTTTTCTTCTTTTTCAGTGCAATCGATCTTTGATTTGAATTCAAATCATATAGTGAATTGACCTCTTGGAGTGACGCGATCATTTGCAAGCACGGTGATAAACGCAACAGACTGAGAGTGGCTGAAAGACATCAAAAATATTGTTTACCCAGATTGTATACAAGACATCAAAAATATTGTATACAAGAGATCAAAAATATTGTATACGCATTGTGAAATTAAAAAAAATTGAAACGTGTGCTTTCTCTTTTCTTTCTTTTCCATTTAACCAGACTGAGCCACAGCAACGCGTGGCAGGGTACAGCTATATACAAATAAATTTCGAAATCGCACATGTATCTCAAGATAAACTGCCGACAATACATTTAAGGGAGAAGCTATCAAAAGGTCTAGGCTCATCGCATTAAATCTCCAGCCGAGATACACCAATATAAGGCGAGCCCGACCGCGAGTCCACCAGATGTTTTTCTGCCCACACAATAAAACAATTAATAAGAAGATAACGCACAAACACGCTCACACAACCCCCGATCCCCGAAAAAAGAGAAAAAAAAAAAAAGTTCAAATAACAAACAAAAAACTCACTAACTATTTAGAAGATAACATTCTATAGCATTTCTGAAGGTATAACTATTTACCCGATCCTTCAAGGGCAGGTCAACTCATTTCATAATTTGCTGGCTGAATATGAGAAGGATCCCTCGAATAATGTTAGATTATGGTTTGGGACGATTAAAAGAGTTTCTATGATTCTAGTTTCAAAGTCGTGAAAATCTCTAGCCCAATTCAGTTTTTCAAAGAGATAAGGTGGCATTTTCGTCTTTATAATTCTATGCATGAGTACGCTTCAACGAAGAAACCGTCTCTGTTTCATTTCAATAATTTTAAAAGCTCCCATAAAAGGAGAGTTACGTCCTTTGGAAGGTATATTGAAATAATACATATAACGAGCATTTAGAATTTGTTTCCCGTTTTCTTTAAAAGGCAAGGGCCATTGATACAATCACTGTACTCAAGTATTAGGAGAATGAGCGCGTCAGTTATTCTTCATCTATCCTCAATTGACAGATTTCAACCAAGAAGTCCATATTTTTTTATCAAACCTTTGTAAAAGTACAACCTGGCATATTTATTGCTATGAGGATTTTTTTTCAACCAACGAGAGAGATATTTTAAAGGATTTAACTGAAATTTATGCTGGAACCATTTTTAATAATATAGGTATTATATTAACTAATCAAACGCGACGGGTCTAACTACACCATGCTGGTTATTTTCACATCATTAAAACTTTTAAAATATTAGTGCGTTAATAATAGTGGTATGTTGTTTTATCGAATTGGTGGTAGCATTCAAACTAAATTAAACAGAAAATATCCATGTCGATTAAAACGAATTAACTACAACACCATAAGAAGTCTTATTTTTTTTAAATAAACATTATTGTGAAAAACTTTAATTTTTCGTTTTTCTTTTGCATGTAGTTCTTATATTATAGGAACGAGCCATCAAATATCTCATCAATCAATCTTAATCCAATCTTTGAAAATTTTTATCTCACGAAGTTCTATAAAGACTTCAAGATCTTTAGTTTATCGAAAGACCATAAAGATAAGTAAGAAAAAAAATTAACGTTACTCAAACAAAACTAGCTTTCATGGGTATTATAATACAAAACTAGCTTTCATGGGTATTATAATACAAAACTAGCTTTCATGGGTATTATAATACAAAAAGTCGAAAATTCAGAGATTAATTTCCACTATCAACCACCATGGAACAGTGCGTGATGATATATGAACGTATATTCATCGTATAACCAATAATAATAGTTTTTTTTTTTTTATGGTATTTTAAACATACGAAAATAAATAAAAATTTCATTAACATGTTTATTAACAACCACAAATCTTTGTTTATACAACGTTTTTATAGCGTACACGAAGATTTTTTTTTAAATTTCAATGAATTAAAATAATGAAAATGAATGCATTAATAAAGTGTTCATTTCATAAGTAAGATGAAAAAAGGGGCATCAAGATGGTTTGAACATGTGGTTAGAATGAATGGCTAAGAAGGTATAAAAGTTAGAAGATGTACGTAGAAAAGTAAACCTGGATTGAGTAAACTAAAGTTTAAAACAACGTAAGGCGAGAAGTTTAAATAATAGAAGATTGTTCATGGCGAGATGTAAATATGGATAAAGCGAAAGTTGTGTGCTTGGATGTAAAATAGTTTTAATCTGTTCTCTATACTTGCCGCGCTACATACGCGATGTGATGGTATATACCATATGTACTTCTAGCAATAAAAAAAAACACTTAATATTTTTCAAACAATCAGAAATATAGTATGTTAACTCTCAATTTTTCAAAACTTGTCCAAACTCAAAGGAGAACGAAAACAAAAAAAATTTAATTGCTTGAAGACGTCACAATACTTAATTGAAAACAAATGAAATATTTATCACTAGGATTGAGCACAGATTCTCAAAGAAAATAAATTTTTCAAGTTTTATAAATATATAACGAAAGCTAAAGGAATAAAATTATATTTTTAGACTCCCAAAAGCAAAAAATATCTTGAACAAATATTTTACAAATAATATTATATAATATATTCCAAGATTTTCACGGTTAGTTTCCAATAGTGTCAAATATTTTTCGGGACTATTTTCACGTTGAATTCAATAAAATGATGGTAGACGTTTGGAAACGTTGCAGTCTTCATCCTCAACGTGATGTCATAACTGTATTCGGTAATATTTGAAAAAAATGAGGGATGCACCGTTTTCAAAACCTTGGTCTTCATTTAAGTCAAATCAATAACTCCGATAAACATGTCAAACTTATAAATATTTTTTTTCTAAAACGTGACGTCACAATACTTTAAGTAAAATAAAAATGAAGTACAGTCAACCAATTCTACTCCACTGAATAAGTGGTGCGTATTCCTCTCATTAATTCTCCCTTCACCCCCGCGTTGTGCATCGTATATTTTATTTGCGAAAATGTTCATTTTCTCTTTCTCCCTCTGATTTAATCTGGTTGCCTTATTTACAAACAATTCAGATCCTTTTTCATATTTAAATCTCTGAAAATTTATTATTTCTGCTTCACTCTCCCGCCGTTGCAAGGAAAATAATTGGGGTTCGTTTGTCTCTCATGTTATTTCATGCCTGAGGATATTATTTTCATTATTCAAATATATTACGCCTGTTTTTATTTATTTTTGTTTTTCATTTTACACTTCTTTTTTTTAAAAAAAGTGATTTAAAAAAAGGGTGCGCATTCAGCAACTCCTTGTGATACTTTATTTCTTAAAATCAAGAATCTCCGTGAAGAAAATGACTATCGTGACCAAATTAGTAAAACAAACTATCTTCCAGCCCAGTGTTACTGATTTGATTCCTGATTTTCCCTTCGACATCTTTCTGGTCGGTTGGAGGAGATCACCACATGGAGACAAACCCACCAGATTGCATTCCATACAGTAAAAGTGTTATAAAAATGAAAATTTGCTGGACCATTTATAAAGGTGTTTAGTATACTTTGGGTTCTGAAAAGTTAGACTTAATTCGCAACATCTGAAAAACTCTTTTGATATCTGGTTTATATTTTTGATTTTATTTCAGGAATCTTTACACACAAATATTTAGTTCACTCAGTAGTATCAATTTATTTGAAAATTTAATAAAATATGTAGCAGTACTTTTCTTCTTATTTAATTATTATTTAATTAATTTATTGAATTGTGTACTGGTTTCAAAAACCTACGTCATTTTCTATCTAATTATGTTGATCGGAACATGACGACAAAGTTTCTTAAAAACTGATAGTAAATTCAATAAATAAAACAATATTGAATACAAAATAATACCTACGGTTTAATTCATTTTCTTAAATAATCGAACTGATTTCCCGGTGGTTCTAGTGCAAAGTAGTGGAAAGTGTTTTGAAATATGAGTTGACAAGATGCAAAATACGCTCTGGATGACGGCAAGCGTCAAAATTCACTTTGCGTATAATTCAATCTATAACATTTAATTTTTTTTTGTGTTTCTGTCAAAACTTATTACAAAACGGATATCATTTAATGTTTCCAAAGGCATACCGCTCAAAATATACTACAATAACATTTCATTTACATTTGAAGTAGTTAATCATCAAGTCTTCCAAAGCGGGTTTTACATCTTGACAACTAGGTTATTAAAATTATCGTTTTTTTTTATTTTTAAAGTGATATTGAGAAATTTGTCTTGTAATGCTCCGTAGAAATTAAAACGTAAATAAATTTGTAGCGCTCAACTAAAAATGGTTTATATTTAGTGTTTGAAAATCGTTGCTAATGCATGAACTTCCTTTCAGATTCCAGCATTTGACAATCCAGAAAAGTTAAAGGCTGCAACAATGAGAGACATCTGATTATTATTGCATGATGAGAAAGCTCTATTTGGGGGATTTTAAGTCTCCAAATAACTTCGAATTATAAGCGTTTAAGGATTAAAAATAAAACCAGGCAACAAATATTTTATCGATGGCTATTAACAGTGAACAACTTATTTATTTAGAAGAGTTTATATGTATAAAAAATAATATATATGATACAATTATGCTATATATAAGAAACAAAAATTTTATATTTTGATTAAGAATATCATTATTATTTTATTAATTAATTAATGCGTAAGAAACTTCACTTTAGAACTGTATAAATATTTAAAACTTAAAGAGGAATCTTATTTACTTTAACAAATTTAAGATGACTTATGTGACCTAGTTTATAAAGACGTCTGTCTTCCAGCCACAAGTTCAAATCCCGTGGGTACCCTAACAGAAATTGAACCCACATCGGTTGATTTTTATTTAACCCTTCCTGTCCTGTGATATGTAACTAGTACACATTGCTTCTAAAAACTTTAATATCTCTATAAATATTATAAATACCGGGTTCAGATTTTAGGTAATCCTCCGTTATACATTTACGCATTAAATGAAAAAAATAATATTAATAATAATTAGGGTTTATCGGGCACATCAGAGATATTTTGTGAAAATCGGGAATAAATTCACCAATACAATCAAACGTGTGCCAGTGTGTTACGTAGGTATATTCATTCTAAAAACCCGTTATGGGTGAGGAAGCAACGCTATTCACGTCTCACTCTCACTCTACTTCGGTATATGGGAACGCAAGAAATAGAATTTCAGTTCGCTCGCTTCTCTCGCTCAGTAGCCAGCGGGCTTTCATTCCATGTGGTCGCTTTGCCCGTTTTATGAACGTCGTCCGATGTTTTTTTTTTCATGTTTTTAGAAATAAAATTTCAATTATGATCACTTTTGACTTAAATTTAATTAATTTAAGCGATTGGCTATGAATATTCTTATTTTTCCGATTTTAAATCGCTCATTTTTACATGTGTATTGAATACACAGCACCGGAATGGGCGGATTTTTTGAGCACAGGAAGGGAAAGGTTAAAGGCTCATTAATGTTTTTCTGGTTGATCGGAAGATATAATAACATGGCAATACGAGTAAACCTATCAGGTTGTACTCTGTACAATGAAAATATTATAACATGTAATATTAAATATGAACAAAATACATATATACTTCCTTTTATTAATTTATTTTTATAAATGTAATTACGTATGAGGTAATTTATTGAACTGCTTATAAACACTATTTTATGTAACACCATACCAAGATATTGGATGATGATATCGTCGTCACAAGGGTATGTTTCTGAACCTTTCCATTTCTTATGAAACTGAACTCCAAGTTACTGAAAAACGAGGAAAACTATTTTATCACCAAAATTAATACAGGTTTATAACGTTTGACAGAAATGATTTCAGAAATATTTTGTATATAGTCACAGAGCAAATATTACTTAGGCTGAGCAATTGTGAACAAAAGATTAACTTCGATATTACATAAAAGGAAAATATCAAAGGTACGAGGAAGTCATTATTATCTATATTTGTTGTAATTTATAACTTGTCCAATTTAGTTGCCGAATCAATAGAATATATTAAGGCTTTTCACATAAATTTGTCTCAATAATTTGATTAACATCTATCTTTTAATCAAAGCCCATATCAAAGACATCCAATAATGTGCTAAACTAAACAATTTTGTCTCGAACCAAAAGAGATACGTGATGACTCTCAGTAGCTTGAGACGTGGAACAGTTGAGTTGTATTTTATACTTTCTATGTATAGACTTAGGAAAGTAACCTGAAAAGAGTATTTTTAGTCAGATCCGGGTACAGGATTAACACCTGTATGGGATTTATTTTAAGTCATGGATAATGATGGAAATAATCCAATGAAATACACAATATATAAAGGAGATGAATACTTGATTAAATGGATTATAGTCGAAGTATTCAGAGCTTTGATGGTTTTGGGATTTAATGCTAGAGCTTTAATTAAATTAATTCCGATACACCACGTACCCAATATAAAATATGTGGAGTTGGCCAATGTACGATCTCCGTTGTCTACTTGATAAGGCACCTACCTCTCTTTAATCCGGAAGTTGGGTATTCAGATCCTGTTGATGCCCAGATTTATTGAATAAGGTATCAGTTTTGATTTCACTCAAGGCTAATAAAACACTTTTTTTTGAACGCTGGAAGAGAGTGGCACGTCAAATGTAAGGTACAATTTTATTTAGCGCCGTTTAGAAAGTAAAATCCTTTAAACGCAATCTAACTCAAGACTCGAACCCACTAATTGAACCCACAAACCCACTAAATAAATCACGTTTGGCAGCTATAGCAGCGCCCGAGCAAATCGTGTATAATACTTTATTTGTATACAGTACAACTTTGTGGTATTATGACCTTGTGGCAAACTCTTTCAACCAACTAGAAAGATGATTATAAGGAATTTTGATAAACTGAGTTCTTGCGGGAATCGAACCCGCAACCTCCGAGTCTGAAGGCAGGAATCATATTAACTTGATCGCGGAGGTTGTCAAAAGTCACATAACAATAAACTTACCAGGTAATACTGTGTAGAACGAAATTATTATACAATGCAATGCAATACAATGCACCGTGATGTGCCTAACATTTTGAATTAGTTTAACATCAAGGTTTAAAATAAATAAAAATGCTTTTGCACTTCTCAGTTATATCAAAGTCGAAGAGGCCATTTAAATTCAAAATTGTCATCGTTTTCATTTATCGTGTCTTTGAGCTTCAAAATCGATTTAGTAAACATGTTATTCGCAATTCGTCAGTGTGCATATTGACAATATTACCGCACACGGGGAGATAACAATAACCTTCTCGGTAAGTTCTAAATAAGACTGGGACATTTTTTTAATACCATCGGAAATGGATCCCGAAGCTCATTGGTATAAAATAAGTATCTTACCAACTAGATTAGGAAGTTGCCAAGAATAGTATTCAGAAAGGATCATACATCTTTATTTGCTACATTCTAAGACCCGATTGAAATCAAAACAACCTTTCCCAGTGCTCTGCTTGTTTTTTAGGAATTTGATTTTTGTGAAGGTTTTACTAAAAACGCTTTATCCAAGTAAATATCAAGAATATTGTAAAACCACTTTGTGTATTTATTAAAAATACTTTTGATATCTAGTTAAGTGTGGTAATTCTGTCAACATTTTCCTTTGTGGAGAAATACATCAAACTCCTTACACATGTACCGAGTCTCACTTCTCTTTTTGTGCTTACCATACGAGTATACCTTGCAATTTCTGCGGGGTTTTTATTTTTGTCAGTTGATGAAAAATATATCATCACATGTTTAGAAACGTTCCTTGATGACCTGTTAGAGAATCTTTATTTTATTTGGACCTGGAGATTGTATGTAGTAGGTCACCATCTATCGAAATCTTCAAGATCTGACACTTCACTGCACATTGATAACACGACGTCATAATTGTTGCATATTTTCATTGTCTAGGATATTGTCCATTGCAAAAATCAAGAGACAATAGTTTAAAGGTTAAATTGTTTTCAAAATTTATTTTCTAGATGCCAGAAGTATGATTCTTTTAGAAAAGTATCGATTACAGGAAAACGCGTGATCAGGACTCAACGGGATCAGGACTCAACGCAAATCAAGTTTATCACGTTAAAATATGGGATCGGGAAACGAACTTTAAAATGCATAATTTAAGGAGACACTTATTATTGAACTATTTGTTAAATAACTTAAATAGTATTGCACACAACACAACATGGGAACCTCCTCCTTTGACTCTCTATAGCGTAGAGAGATGACACCGAAAATATATTTAATGTACAATATTTAAAAAATTCCAATGTTTATGTATGATTTATATATATATATATATAT
>OX463853.1:29561957-29871835 GCA_949825065.1 Odontocerum albicorne | reverse complement strand
AGTATAGCGTATAAAATGTCCATACCATTTGAAGGGAAGCACAGTGCTGACTTCGAATCAACGAATTTCTGTACGGTGCGTATGTACAGAAACTTTACAGCACGTATGCATGTAAACTGCACCTCAACTCAATATTTATTTGTATTCATCAATATTGGATGTGATAATTTTAAATAAAATATTTTAAATTAAAAAAAAGCGTTAATAATTTTAAAACGAGAAAACATTAACAATTTATTTATGACAATCCGAAATAGTACAAATATGAATCATTTTTTTAAAAACTTTCACTTTCCGTCACTATGCTTTACCATAATTCGAAAAATTAAAGATCATTTATAACAAGTCTTTAGCGTAATATGAGAAACTTTATATATAAAAAAATAATAAAACCTTCTCAAATATCCATCTTTTCGCGATATAAAAAAAGAGATAGCTATCCAATACGCCGCTTAACCATCTGAAGTTTAATGTTTGTTTCTAGAGAAGGCAATAAAAAAAGACATTAAATGTAAAAGCGAAGTTAGCGATACTAAAAATTCTGATATTGCCTTTGATTAAAAAACAAAGTTTTACACTAAAATCGAAAACAGGTGTTTATTATTGAGCCTTCTTTAATCGCCTGAAAATTTTTCTTTAGACTGAAATGATTTAATTTAAATCTTGATATTTATTTTTTTACTTTTGTGTGGTTTTCTTCTACATATCCAAATTGGTGACTCGGGCCTGTTAAAGAGCTGAGAGATAATATTTTTTGCGGGTTTAAAGTCATTTGAATAGGCATGAAACTCGTGGTTCGACATTGCACGTGTTGCTAATACTACAGTGTGTGAAGATGCAAATACAACACTCGCATACAAACGCGGTGCCTACGAGTATTGTTACCAGACAAACTCTTTTATTGAACTTAGATGATTTTTTTATGTATTGTACTATTAACAATCAAACCTTAAACTTTAGTAAATAAGTCAACCATCTCGCCAACTAGTGCACGTTAGTCAATTTTTTTCTACATCCAACAATATTACGATTTCGTTTATACAATACAGCTTGGTGATTTTAATGCTGTGTGGAAATCGATCACAACCAACTTTTTATTAAAGTGCATGAAGGAAAAACCTGATTGATACCGTTTTTTATAATTATTCCATCAGGAATCAAACCCAAGCCTCCGAGCTGAATAGCAGGCTTCTTATTAATTAGACCAGGTTATCTTATTTTCTAGATTGTTACATTAAATCCTTATTCTTTGAATAATTTTGCGTTTTTCGAATGATGTATGTATACCATCATCATTGTCAACCAAGGTCAATCCACTGTTGGATGAAAGTCTCCCCAAGTCGACTCCAAATAGTTCGGTTTTTGCTCATTGGTGCCATGTGATGCTCCCATGCTTTCTGATTTCATCTATCCAACGCACTTGGATACTATGAAGTTATTTCGGACGTCCATCGGGAATCTGACATACTGGCAACGTATCCAGCATATTGCCACTTCATTTTCTTGCACACCTTAATTACGTCTCCTTCCTTTGTTTGGTTGCGAATCCAGGTGTTTCGTTTACGGTCTTCGTTTACGGAATTCAGGTGTATCGTTATCTGTCACACCTGCAATTTTTACGAAGGGTCTGGCCATCAGTTTTGAGGTCTTCTCCTCAGTCAATTTGTTTCTTGTCGTATCCAATCTCTGCTCCTTTTTATCCATCTATTATCTTCGCTTCTCGCCACGTGTCCTGTCCATTTCCATTGGCTTTTGAGTATTCTTTCCAATATGTATGTGACCTTCGTTTGGTTTCTTATCCATGTAATTGTCTTTCTATCTCTTTTTGTTATACTCAGCATACTTATTTTCATGTTTCTTTGTGTATTAAGGAGCTGCTGTTTTATTTTTGTTAAGGGTCAACGTTTCACATCCATATGTGAGTACCGGGAAGATGTATTGATCGAAGACTTTGCTTTATAGACATAACAGAAGGTTTTCTTTGAAGACTGTTTTTCCAAATTCGCTTCAGTCCATTTTTAATCTTCTGTTAATTTTATAGATCATAAATCCTCAATTAATACACCAACAACCATTACACCCTCGTAGAGTGACTGTATGGTGTGACATTTGTGCCAGCGGCATTATTGGGTCATATTTCTTTGAGGATGCTAGAGGCAATGCTGTAAGAGTTACTGGTGATCGCTATCGTGACATGTTGGTAAACTTCCTTGTGCCCGAATTGTATCAATTGGGCTTACAGCACATGTGGTTCCAACAAGACGGTGCCACATCAAACACAGCTCGTGTTACAATGCAAATTTTGCGAGAAACTTTTCCCGGCCAAATAATGTCAAAAAGGGGTGATATGACCGCCCCCGATTATTTCCTATGGAGGTACTTAAAGGGAAAGGTGTACACCAATAAACCAACCACAGTCCCGATGCTTAAGGACAACGTTCGAAAAGAAATTGCTGAAATAACACCAGAAATCTACGAGAATATTATGAAAAATATGCTTGAAATAGCTAACGTTTGCGCCACGGGCAGAGGCGGCCACTTGACAGACATTATATTCGATACATAATGGTAAAGACCATATAATCAATCAATTAAATATAAATTATAAAACTGTGTTTCATTTAAAACGTATTATAAAACATCTGCCTGGAATATAAAATATATATTTTAAGTATTTCAAAATCTACTCTCATTTAATTTTACGATTTACGAACATGAAAAAAACGGTAACAGGAATTTCATTCAACACGATCATCCATTTGCTCCTGAATTGTCGCATTCTACCTTACACCTTCCTCCCTGTCCGGAAACTGAAAAGTCCTGAAACATTCGCCCGCGCATGACACCAGAGAGTGGGTATTATCCTTTATTACACGATTCCGGGACCTGACTCGTCCTCCTCACAAAGTGATTTGAGTTTGGAGCGAAGCAACTCAGACACTTTCGCGAAGACATAAAATGACAACAATAATTGCTTTCCACTAAATTGAAGCAACTTTTACCGTCACAAAACGGTATTTAAACTCGTCCTCTTTTCATGTCTGTGAGATCAAAAATCAATTCAAAGAACTCGGTGAAATACAGTTTGAGTTTATTGTATTATTTCGCTTCTGACAGAGTAAATAACATTTCTTTTCCTAGAAAAGTACGTTTTGAAAGACATTTTCCATGAGTTTATTTAGACTAATGTACATTTCGAGAATGTAAAAGATGTGAAATATGTTACTTTAAAAGAGAAATTCCTTTCAATTGGTATTTTTTTATTAAACCTACAATACAATACGACCTCCGTGGCCTAGTGGTAAGACGCTTGTCTGCCGATCCGGAGGTTACGGGTTCGATCCCCGCTGGAATCCAGATTTTATTAAATGGAATTCCAATCTGATTTTCACTTTGGGCCCATTAAAACATCTTTCTGGTTGGTTGCAAGAGATTGTCACATGGCAATAAACACGCCAGGTGAAATAAATAATAATAAAATAATAATAATAAATTGGTAATTTTCATTTAATAATAAATAAATACCTTTAACAAAATAATAAACGTATTACGAGTATAATACGCACAGTTTATTGCTAGGTATGTTACTTTATATAAAATAATTTTTCAGCTTAACTTTGTTTGATTTTAATATTATTTTACCTTCATGTGAATCATTCAGCATGAATAAGTATTCTGCGATGTCCATAACAAGTGTTGTTAATTTGTAACAAGTATTTGCCTAATTCTGTAATCGACGCAAATATGTTATATATAATAGTATTAATGAATCAAAACTGCATCAATGCTTTTCAACCTAAACATATAAAATGTAACACAAAAAAATCAAGTTAATTTGAAAACATTGTATGAATGAGGAATGAATACATTAGAAATAATACGAATTTAAAGAAGATATAGTGCCAAGGTAAATGAAGGAGTATTGAAATATTTCGGTCATGTAGAAAGCATGAATGGTGAATTTTTTAAAAATGTATTCATAGAAATAGAGCAGAAGGTACGAGAAGCTTTGGAAGACCTTGAAAAAATGTTTCTAAATCAAATTAATTAGGCTCTGATAAAATGAAAAATCTTTATAATATTATGCAATTCATTATGAGGTGTATGGACGTGACCAAAAGGAAAGATGTTTGTATGAAATCGAATAAAATTGAATTTTTTTGTTCTCTCTGTCTATTCAAATATGGGCATGGCATATTCAAATTACATTTATTGCACTGATTAAATAAAAAGGTTGTATTTTTAGTTGTTAGCACTCTTGCCTAGAATCAATGTTTTCCGAACTTAATATTTTTTTTATCTACTCAGTTTTTAATGACAGAAAAAAATTCGAACTGTTTATAGACTGACAATAATATTACACAAAAGCAACAAATACATCCTTTGCATATTCACTTGTTTACATGCATACCAATTTTTGCTTTTGTTCTTATCTAGATTTTCAATAAAAAAAGTTACTCTTAATCTATTTTAATGCTTCATACAAAAGTTCAATAGTAAATAATTTATTTGTTTTGAATTTATTTATGAATCGTGTGAATCAAATTTACGGACCATAACATTTGTAAAAGTTGTAAAACAAACAAAAAGTTGACGCGAATTTTAACACCTCTAGTCGGAGGTGTAAAATCTTAATGGCATCTACGTTCTACTATTTTCTCCATTTATTCGTTCATTTGATTAAATACGCTCCAAAATGTCAAGTAAATTTGACGTTCTTTAGCTATCTTTCTTTACATAATTTAATTTCACTGTGGATGAAATTTCCTTAAAACCATACACACCAAATGTGTTCTTTAGAGATGGGAAATTTATTTTTCATAATTATATTTGTTACTTGTAACAAACGAATTGCACATTTTTATTGCTATCCTTTCTATCAATGTCATCCATAACCAAATAAGTACGATGTCTGCTTTCTTACCTTAAAGTTGGTAACTAGATTACTGTAAGTATCCATTTTTTATAGTTTGTAATTCAAGTCTCTTACATGTTTCTTGTTGGTTAAAAGATATTGCCAAGTTGAAAAATATTTTTCTTTAATGTTTTATTTATTTCCATTAACAAAAAGGCAAACTCTATGACCTAGTTGATAAGACAACTGTCCAGCCTGAAGTTAGTGAGATCGATTCCCGTTGATACATTTTTTTTTAAATCGTCCATCTGGTTTTCACTTAAGTCTGGTTTTCACTAAAGGCTTGTTTAACGCATTTCTGGATGCTTGGAAACTATTGCGATATGGCAATAAACCCGCCAAATTGAACTTAATGCGACGAAAACATATTACAATAGAAAACAATCTTCTTGTAATGCTTCCTACGATTGAGATCTGTAGCTGACTTCACTTAGTATTCTCTTCCGAAACTAATGCAACTCTTAGTATTCCTTTCCAAAACACTCGTGCGCTAGTTAGAAATTTTCAGACTGCGACATTTTTCACGTGGTCATCCTGGACGTCTTCAGAACATTTTTCGTGGTTTAACTCCATTGAGCAGATATTTACATCTTATAAAAAGGAAATGACCTACGTGGGCCGTTCAATTGATTAGAAGAGATTGCCACATCCCAAAAAAGTCGCCGGATTTGAACTCTACAACAAAAGTTTAAGTAGTGTTAAATAGCTGTTGTATTTAGTTAGTGGCAAACCACATATTTTTAGGAATTTTTAAGAAAACAGGCTTTCAATATGCGTTTTTAAGTTTTCGTTTTCATTCAGATTTTTTTCAGTCTTCACTCCTTCATTTCAAAAATAATTTGAGACTAAAGGAGAAACCGAGTTTATCGAAAAATAAATAAAAGCAATATCCTCTCTCAATGAGATATTCAAAATGTGACATTTCAAAAAGATTTTCTGAAATAGAATTGATTTACATTTGAAGTATGCAGACAAATATACCAGTTTTGTTTGTGTTTTTATACAGAAAAATAAGAACGAAAATCTGTATTTTACAAATTCTTTTTTCCCTTTTTCTCTAAAAATTTAAATTTCCAGTTTGTTGGTAAATTGGCGCCTTCTTTATCCCACATATCATCCAGTGTCTCATTTTAGCGCACGAAATTCACTATCTGGTGTCCTTTTTCTCGGCCTGTTTTTTTTTCTTTTTTTTTAAAGGACGAAGAAACATCTTTGTTTAAGGAGATAAAAATATTCGTTTTCATCCCAGCCCTTTTCCTTTTATCTTCAACGTCAAATTATATTATAGTATAAAGATGCCCAAGTTGATAATTTAATTATTTCGCGTAACGAGGTAGGATATAATTAATTTTATGAAAATGAGAGGAAATATGCAAAATTATAAATCTTTGTATGTCAAATAGATGGATCAATAGTTCATATTTTTGTTTAAAAAAATACGACATTGTGCACAAAGATACCTTTTCAAGGTCATGATAAAAATTAACTATCATAAATTTAAAAGAAATTTGTTGGTAAAATTTTACAAAAATATAATCTTAGGATAATATATCGATTTTGTTTTTGTTTTTAAAAAAAAAAACACTTTTTAATACATGTAATTCGCATGCTTGACACCAGATTTCCAAGGAATGTCATATTTAGTGATCTGATAGGAGGCAGAAGAAAGCACGATGGGCAGTGCTAAAGATCGTAAAAGAAAATAGGATCGTACGCTCAAAAATATTATTATTAGTGTAATTGGGAGCAAACAGCTGGAAATATTATTATTAATGTAATTGGGAACAAACAGCTGTAAATATTATTATTAGTGTAATTGGAAGCAAACAGCTGTAAATAAAGTTTAATGAAGTAGAATTTTTGCTAGTCATCAGGAACCCAATGTAGAAAAAAACACAAACAAGCTATAAGTACTGGATTCCATACCTTACATGCAACAAGATATATCTTTATCAATTAGTTTACATAGTAATCTCCAGTGGCTCCAATGATTAATACCTTAATTATCAACATTATACTGTGTCTTCCTTTATAGTTATTGGGGAATTATTTCATTTGATTATTCAATACCCAGGATATTTAACATGGGGGATGAATTTTTATCTCCAGTTCTGGGTACAACTTAAACGTGATATAATAGGAAATAGAAAGTACTGATGATGGGAAATAATTCAATATCAAGCTCTGCAGTAATAAAAGTTATTCGAAAAACATAAAAATAAATTGTACGTATCTGTCGTTTTCTTTATAACTGATCGAGATCGTCTCGGTCCACTTCATAGATATGAATGATTTGTTAGATTTCTCGTCAATTTCCTGCTATCGTTGTTACATTTGTTTTAGTATCCTCAATTTTTTATCGCCGGTGAGCAACGTTTTCTCCTCCTCATTTGCCAGAAAAATCAATATACAATACATTCAGGATATTTTTGCATAGCATGGCTGAAAAAATGCAGAATAAATTTTGAACAAACAGAAAAGCGATATTTGTTCTATGTTCACTCCATGAAACCCTAAGCCACCTTCGTTAACACCATATAGCTCAATGATTTTTTTCTAGTCTCGATACATCCAAGTTTCCATAGTAAACAAGAATATGTGAAACAGCATATATTCATCAACTTCGTCTTGTGTTGAAAATTCCACAATCTATCTTCGTGCATGTCAGGCATGTCAGAGCATGCTCGCCTATTTGATTTTGTATTTTTCATTCCTTTTTGTTACATGGTCCTTGATACACAAATTCTTGAAAAACACGAATTCAAAACATTTAATATTTCACATTTATAAACTGCCATAGGTAATGTGTGTCGCTTGCTTTTCAACTTTTTTCTCCATAGTTAACAACCATTTTTTTAAATAAGGGAATATGTAAAGTAAATTATCAAAACAAATTGATAGTTCATCTGCCTTTTAATTGGTATACTGTTTGTGGAAGCTATGTTACAGATATAAAGATAAAAGCTGCACTCAATAGCACTTTTGTATTAAGGCACTTAAAAGAAATATTTTCACGAAACTTCGACGCTTGCTTTCCAACTCTTTTCTCCATAGTCAAACAACCATTTTTCAAATAAGGGAATATGGAAACTAAATTATCAAAACAAATTGACAGTTAATCTGTCTTTTGATTGGTATACTTTTTGTGGAAGCTATGTTACAGATATAAAGTTAATGGCTGCATTCAATGGCACTTTTGTATTTAGGCAATTGAAAGAAATATTTTCTCGAAATTTCGACAATACAATTATATAATAAAACGGGTTTTATTTTTAAATGTCAATGATATTTTAAATTGTCTTTAAATTCAACAAATGAATCTTTGAATTCAACAAATGAATCTTTAAATTCAACAAATGAAGTAATGAGCATTTGTTAGAGTAATAGTATATTTAATAAATCATTATTCTTATTATTTACCACTTGAATTGCTGTTGTATTTCTCAAATATTTTTATTTGGAGTATATGTTTAATAACGGATTAATGTTCTTTATTTCTTATTTCAAATTATGGATTGTATTACGTTGCTTCATTTCAAATTATGGATTGTATTGCATTGCTTCATTTCAAATTATGGATTGTATTGCATTGCTTCATTTCAAATTATGGATTGTATTGCATTGCTTCATTTCAAATTATGGATTGTATTGCATTGCTTCATTTTAATAAAATATCGAAATAAAGGAATTATTAGTCTAATTAAAATTATTATTACTGTTATTTTTATTTTAATACAGATTTTTTACCACAAAACACCGTAATGATCAATATTTTTAAACTATAAAAAAATGATTTGTCTTTTTCGTTAATGACATGAGTATACAAACATAAAGATGTTGTTATTATAATGCTTGTTGTACTATTGAGGAAAGAAGTCACATTTTACATAGATTTCAAATTTCAAAACCTAATTTTTTTGTATTTCACTTTCATCATATATAATGTAACTTTGCGGAATGTGTGACGATTTCTTCCCGTTAACGAAAAAGATATTAATAAACTTGCTTATAAAATACAAGAAACTCGTTAAATGTTTTCAAGTCACTTTTGGAAATCACATTTGTAGGGAAAAAACGTGTTTTTATACTACGGACGCAAAAATAAGAAAAAAGTATACAGATATTTTAGCAAAAAAACATTATACATACGATGGAGAAACTTTTTTTTAAATGTAATTTTGTTTTTACAGTACAACTAAATTTAGGTTTCAATTAGCGTTTATTTGAAAAACAAAATTAAACAAAAAATTTGCTTTAATGGAAACAAAAAAATTCAGGCTCGACCACAAAATTGAAAAAGAAGATTTTTTCACTTTCGTTTTAATTAAAGCACTTTTCTTAAGTTTCAATAAAAACTAAGTAAAAGTAATTCTTATAAAAGGATAAAAAAAATCTTATTTAATCAAGACACACAATTTTAAATATCGAGAACTTCTATAAAGGATCTAGGTCTGAAAATAATGAAATTCGGACTCCTCATACATATGAACTTTCACTAATTAAATTACCTGTCTTGTTATTTTATTTAAATTGTATTATACGTACGTATTTTGTTGGTTACTTTTTTCTTGTGGTTTTTGCTAAACTAAGTAGCTTTCAGTAAGGGAATGCAGAAGAAATATTCCTCACAGAGACAAAGTGAATATTTAAATTTTTTTGTCAATTTAGTAGAAAAGTTGAAGAATTAATTTTCAGTAGATCACATACAATAACATCAACATGGATTTAATAATCTATAATATTTTTTCCACGCGGAAGACTTTTTTTACATCGGTGCTTAGTAACAAATCTAAACGTGATAACAGAAAATGCCAGGCCCATCCTTATGGGTATCCCCAAGGCAGTATACTTGGGCCATGTCTATTTGACATGACATATCTACATACACGACATATCTACTCCCCTAAAATGTAAGCTCACACTCTTTGCTGACGATGCGGCATGCTACGCATCGTCACTCAAGGTGGATCGAACTGGTCGCCATCCTCAGATTGCTCTTAAGATCCTCGAAAAATACTACCAGGACTGGAGGCTCAAAATCAATGACTCCAAAACTGAGGTCATCATGTTCTCCCGCAAAATCAAGGAAAGAATGCCATCGATGCCCTTATTCATCGGTGGTTACCTGGTTGAGTGGCAGGACGTGGTTAAATACCTCGGTCTGCACCTCGACCGGTGACTAACGTGGAAACCCCATCTGAATACCATCAGACAGGGTCACAAGGGCAAAGGGGCTATCAGTTTGATATTTCATCGACGCAGCTTCCTTTCACCCAAAAATAAGCTCCTTCTATAAAACCCTTATTCGTCCTATCTTGACCTATGCTGCACCCGTTTGGGGTAGTGTGAGCAACACGGATCACCTGAAACTCCAGCGAGTACAGAACAAGGCATTCAAAATATCTTTTAACACATATCCCAGAACAAAACTTTACGCCGAACAGCGAGAAGAAACCCTACAACACCACATTCTAGCTTGGAGAAGTTCTATAAAAGTCAACAAAATCACAGCAATCCCTTACTCGCTGCCCTGGGGCTTACAAGAGTAAATCCGATCTACCCTTCCGTTTTAAGCACAGGCTCTCGAAGCATTATCTATTGCCTGACTAGTCAACCTACAGTATTAGCTGGGACGACCAAGGTCTGAGTGAATGTGATGGAATACAAGTAGCCTGAACGAGGGGACTTGTTCTTGCTAAATAATTAGTTGTAAGAATTGTTATCTAGTTATAAGTAGTATGTAGGTGTTAACTATTTCCAAGAAATCGTATATTAAAGTTGTAAAAAATATATAAATAAAATGACATGTAGGAAAATAAGATTAAGTCAGTTTATAAATTATAATATATAAATAAGATTAGTGAAGAAATAAATGTGTATATAGGTATAGCCTTGACAAATATATTTGTACAATATATTACTTTGTTTAATAAAAAAAACAGAAAATGTTAAAATAGTGTTGAAACGATAGGATAAGAACATCTGGTTCACCGTTCTTCTTCTTAAATTTTTTTTCGTATTTTTTTCTTCACACTGTGTTTCAAGTTCTCTGTTTTTTTTTCTTTTGAGGTGGTTAATACTTTCTAACTTTGTCCGTTTCATTATAAATTATATAGTTTTGAACCTAAGGTTTTACAAATGTTGAAAGTAAATTTAAATATTAAATAAATAAATAAATAAAGGTTTATTGATAACAACATAGTATGTACATATTTAAATAAATTCCAAAATTACATTTACTCGTATATCTCAAAATAAATACCAGAAAATACATTTAAGAGAAAAGCTATCAAAAGTTCACCGTAATCGGTTCAGCTGTTTGTGATTTTTAAAGTAACATATAAAAATAACGGCTCTCATTTTCAAAAAAACGTTGAGACATATAAACCAAGGAAAGCATATCATTGCATGGTATGTTAATAAACGTCACATCAAAAATGAAAAATTCAGCAACAAAGATGAAAAAAATCTTTTGACATATCTAAGAAGTGCATTGGGAATAAGGAATGGCAATATAAACAGAAGTGGCTTCTAGGAAACAGAAGATGGTAATCCATTAGTTTAACAATGACGGAAGACCGGTCCCCTCTTGAAGAGCGCTATTCGCTAGAATAACGCAATCACCTAGAATCGCTTACACTTTTGCAAAAATTAGTCATCTTAACAGATGTAATTGTTTTCTAAGGGAACATTTATTGTTTAAAAACACATTTTGTTGTGTGACCTTTTAACTGTAAGGAAGTAAATATAAAAAATGTTCGCATATAATTTACACATTTTTGAATCTCAAATATTACTGTTTATCCAAACTTTGTATTTTTTTTTTTCAATATTGTTATTATGTACGTATAATTGTCCTTATATGGTATTTGTAATTTTATAATCTTATACGTGAGGATTTAAGTTATTTAATGAATTATTTTAGTTTGGAGCCACTTCCAAATTTGGGCTAATTTTGTGTATTGTATTTCAGCAGATTTATTCGTGTAGTAATGAATTTATTTGGCAAGAGTTCGCAGGGATGGATTTCAATTTAGCATTTTAATTTCATCAATTTATTTCACTTTGAAAAACTAAGTCTTAGACTACTAAACAGGAAAAATACATAGTTATTTCACTAATTTCGAATATGGATGTAAAAGTACGAGTACATACAGTAAACTGATTATACGAGTATAGTAGCACATTTTCGGAATTTGCAAATCACATTATAGAGACAAATCATGATATCCAATATATCAACGTTGAAATTTTACATAAGTCATAAGAATTAAAACGACAAATTTAGAAATATAAGCTATCCTGAGACCATTAACATAAAAAATAGTAATAACTAACCACGATTGCAAAAAAAACGACCCTCATAAATATATTTTTTTACTGTTGATAAAATGCACAAACTCAGGCACACACATCGATATCAGTTAAGCATTAACTTTGCTCTTGTAACAAACAGGTCGTTTCACTTGAAGAGAGTCTTGGAAAAAGGTGGTAGAAATACATGATGCAGTGGTGATGTATAATTCTTATTCTGCGTCGTGACCTCAATGTTAAGAGGAGCGTGACCCAATCCCACTCGGAATTACTGTACAAATATGTCGTGCGCAGTCTTCTCCAACCCTCTTGGTATTCCGCTGTCTGGAAAACTTGTGGCACTCTTCAACTGGTCGCTCCAGCATATAGGTAACTTACCATCTGTTTTTTACATCCATATTCGAAATTAGTGAAATTACTATGTATTTTTTCCTGTTTAGTAGTCTAAGACTTAGTTTTTCAAAGTTAAATAAATTGATGAAAGTAAAATGCTAAATAGAAATCCATCCCTGCGAACTCTTGCCAAATAAATTCATTACTACACGAATAAATCTGCTGTAATACAGTACACAAAATTAACCAATGTTTAACAATAGACTGAATTAAATGATTCAACAATAAAAAAAAATATATGAAACAAAAAAGTTGTACTAAAAAACAAGTTTTTTCCCAGCAAAGTTAAGAACCTTTGATGATTAAACATAATCATCAATAAAATAACAACGGAAGTGGCTCCAAACTAAAATAATTCATTAAATAACTTAAATCCTCACGTATATAAGATTATAAAATTACAAATACCATATAAGGACGATTATACGTATATAATAACAATATTGAAAAAAAATACAAAGTTTAGATAAACACTAATATTTGAGATTCAAAAATGTGTAAATTATATGCGAACATTTTTTATATTTACTTCCTTACAGTTAAAAGGTCACACAATAAAATGTGTTTTTAAACAATAAATGTTCCCTTAGAAAACAATTACATCTGTTAAGATGTCTAATTTTCACACTTCAAGTGACTAAGATTTTCTCATGTGACAAAATATTGAATGAGTCGTCAAATGCATAATGTTAAAAGTCTATTTGAGATACTAAAGCTTTCTATTATATAACAAAATATTCATCGTTCTGTCCATGAAATAACCGGCAATAGTCCTTGACAACATACCTCTAAATGGTCGATACATGATCTTTCTGTGACTTTTATTATCCACGCTTCTACGGCACACGGGAATATTGAGGAAATCTCTATTTTAACAAAATATATTTTCGCTCATCGTGAAATATGTTTTTTTTTTCTGCAGCTTAATCCCATTTTTGACATACCACCCTTTTTATACTCCTGATTGCAGTTCCACATTTACAATTATTTTAGTACATTCAAGATAAATCAGATATTCTACGATCTTTAAATAATAAATGCGTAATTAATGAAATACCGATTTATTGTTAAATACAATAATTATTCTTCCTTTTATTTGAAACTTTATCGTCAATGAACTGGTCAATATTGTGAACGTGGTAAATTTTACGCAAAAAAAATATATAATGAAAAATTTAATATTTTCTGTTTGTTTGAATAACTCTCAGTATAAAGGGCGCCCCACTGCCTTCTTCTAATATCCTCGAGTGGCAAGTTCGCCCCCCTCCAGGGAATAGTAATAGCGAGGTTTTGTTTGGGAACAAAATGAAAGATCTCCCCTGATTTTTTTCTGAGATGTCAATAGATTAAAAAAACTCACAGCTCTCAACGATGCTAGAAATTACGATGATTCGACACTTTCATTTAAATTTTTCAGTATTTCATAAATAGTGAAAGATTTTGAAGTGAATAACAAAGTGTACGACAATTTTTAACTATATTAAATTGGATTTTTTTTTGTTAATATATAAACATACCACATCGGGCCCCTTGGAGGGTAGGCAGAGAGAATATGTACTGTTAACACTCATATATCTCATCAATCTTCTATAATCGTATTTCTTACTTCACCTTTCTTTCAAAATTAAGCCAACTTGATACAGCTACGTTAACTTTAGTCTATTTTTACAGCATTTTGAACTACAAATGTATCGCATAACAAAACAAAAAAAATCAATTTTATTTTATAATAAATAATACTAGATTTGAGTAAGAAAATCAATCAACCTCAAGGAGGTCAAGAACATGAGTCATTCAGCTCGGGGGTTATATAAAGGCAGATTTTTTTAAAAAGGACATCAGTTTGATTTTCCCTTAAGGCCTCATTAAGACATTTATGACTGATTGTAAGAGATGTCCACATGGCAATAAGTACACCACGTTATACTATACATATCATATACCACGAAAGTGTAATACAATGCAATATAAGCCGTTTCACTGTCGAATTAGGCAGAGACATTGTATTCTTCTGCGGGCTGCCTGTTTTGAATAACTGTGCATATTATAATTTTGACTTGTGTACTGGCATATATTTGAATTATTTTATCATGCATATGTACCTTTTTATTTAGTTTTATTGTATTTCTTCATAATTGTTTTATTTTATTTAAGGTCTTTGTTATTAATGAAACACTCATTACTTTTTTGTTCAATATAATTGTAAGGTACATTGTATCGTTGATGGAATAAATAAATATTTTTGTAAACAAGTCAGAGATGTTATTTGTAAAGTATATCATATATACTTTCAGTAAGCAAAAGTAAATATAAAATGTCAAATTTCCTTTACAGATATCAAACGTCTAATAATATGTTATATTTATTTACGTGAGCTAAATATTTACATTTTCTCCAGATTTCTTAATATTTAAATAAGCCCAACAATATTTTCACAAATATCGTATAAACGCATTTTTTTTATACATTTGTGAATAATAAATTCAGTTTTAGTTTTTCAAGTACATATCTTCTTCTTCCCAGTGTCATGCCAGGTCCCCCCAACGTTGAATATCACCTGAGAGTAGGCATCTTTGTCCCCGGCAGCCCGAAAAAGATCTCCAACGCCCTTTATGCCAGTCCAATCACGTATATTGCGGAGCCAGGAGATTTGCCTCCGGCCAACACCTCTTCGGCCTTCTATTTTGCCTTGGATGGTCAGGTGCAGTAATTTGTACTTTGCTCCTCTAAGTACATGACCTAAGTAGGACACCTTTAGGATTTTAATATTAGTCAAAGTCTCTATCAATTTTGGTTCTTTGAAGAACCCTTGTGTTACTGACCATATCCATCCAGGGTATCCGTGGCATTCTCCGGTGCACCCACATTTCGAATGCTCCCAGTCGGTTCATACTACTAACTTTGAGGGTCCATGATTCTACTAACAAGTACACATAACATCAAGAAATATTGAGTTTTTAACGATTGTCAATTTTGTACCTTACATAGGGTTTTTTATAACAAACGTACATATCATTGCGCCGTTTCCCTGACAGGGTTGGAAGATGACAGAACGCCAAACGTTTCTATGACGATATATATATTTTGCTTCTTCCACATCTTATAACTCCTTCGGGTTTTCTGATTTTTGACATTTCACTCTTTAGTATTTCATTCAAGATAATATACCAAGGTACTACCATATTTCTCGAGGTGTTCCTTTTTTTGTATTATATATTTGTTTTATTAACCTTTTAACATTCATTAGTTATATATGCCCATATCGCCATTGTTGTATTTGGTTGACGGAAACCGTTAAAAACTATCATATAACGGCGATCATTGAATAGGTTTTTCCATTAAATCTAAATTTCAGCAGCAACATGTACTTTCAAAACTACCCTGGTGTTAAAACTGCTGGAAAAGTGGCCATTTGGTCTAAAAGCAAAAGGGACAGAAAAAATCGGCTGCGTTCGCTAACTTCGAAAACTATAGGTCTAAATATGGGTCTATATTTTATGAATAATCATTTAGAAACATATGGATGTAAATTGAGTCTGATAATAAGGAAAAAAACATACTCACACTCAAGGCCTGCAACATCAAACGAACTTAGCACGGCGAGTTGCTAAAGAAGCTTCTCAATAATTAGCACCAGATAAATCGAGGATCATGCCCAAGAAATAGTTTAACCGGAAGGCCAAATAACAGAGTAACTAAACAATGAGATCCAGAAACTGGCCAACAAAGTTTATTTTTTCAGGTTGACTATCCAGAAATATCTAAAAAATATTAATTAAACCTCGACTTCACAATATGTCAGTTTATGAAAAAAACATGGAACCCCTGATTCTAAATTGCAATATCTTCTCTTCGCAGTCGAATTGAAAGTCCTCAGTCGCGAAATTAAAATACGATACAAAATTCTGGACCTATTAGAATAAAGATACTTGACATTTTTTCTCCAGTTTGCATTTAAAATAATAGACACTGTGAGAACTCAACCATCACCAACATTTTTACCTTCTCCAGGTATACAGCCTCCCTTACCGCCCTCTCCTCCCTAGAGGTATGATAACCCCGACATCCCCCAATGTTCATTCCTATGCCCCTCCTCATATCTGTTTCACGTACAAAATGAAATATATTAATATAAAATATAAACATTATTTTCGCAATGTTTAATTCGAAAACCAGAAGGTAACATAGTTCATATGAATAAAATAAACATGAATTGAACTTCATTTCCTGTCAATAATAGTGGGTTCGTGTCTCGAGATGGAGCGCCCTTGAGGAGAGTTTGCTCTCTTAATGGCACAATTTAAATAGTCCTTTTATTATTATTATTGAGTTTTATTTTTCACTCCGCTTCTTACATTAGTCATTAACAAGATCACATTTTCCTTTAATCACTTTATTCCAGATTCAGTCGTACATTGTCACGCCTCACATTATCCTGAGAACACGTATTTTTCAGTATTTGTTTTACTATGTTGTTTATAGTTAAGGCATTAACGTTGTGGAGGTTTAAAGACATTGTAATTTATTTTTAACAAACACTGTTTATTCCACTTTTTTATGACGGTATAACCCTACCGGTTTCAAGGCTTTCACCTCATCTTCAGGGGAGCGTAAACAAGACTTGTTTACGCTCCCCTGAAGATGAGGTGAAAGCCTTGAAACCGGTAGGGTTATACCGTCATAAAAAAGTGGAATAAACAGTGTTTGTTAAAAATAAATTACAATTTGTTTTACTATTTTCATTACTCTCCACTTTTTATGTCAAATTTGGTCACAATATACTGTAGTGAACCATTATATATGTAGGCCTTATCAATGAAATTGAAAAGAAAAAAAAACAAGTGCAACACTTAAGAAACCCCTTATATAGCCACCAACCAGCAATATTGAGATTGAAATTCAGGAATGTTGACGATTCCTCCGAATGAATCGTGTTTTCTGAAGGGAAAAGAAAAATACCTGACGACTGGATGGAATTCACGGAAAAGTTGGCACATAGAGACCAGCTACCTTGGCCTACTTAGAGAGCACTGGATAGACTCTGAGTAGGGGTGACCAAATGCAAGGTGAACAAGCAGTGATGATTTTCTTTTTTATTAAAAGTAGCATTGAATGTATTGTGGGGTTATACAGGACTCACAGCATATGCTGGTTTGTTCAAACATCGGAAGAACCTACTTGATGCAACTGATGGGGCGATTTTTGCTGCATTCTACTGGAAACAAAAATGATAAATTTGTATAACTTAGAAAAATACCAAATACAACTTACATATATGGCATGGAACTTAGGTACTTGAAACGTTTCTCTCTCTTCATTCCACACTGTAATTAATTGATAACTAGCAACAGTATAACATCATTTTGATCGAATGCTGCTGTTCGTTCCCAGATATGCTGAGCTTGTCATGCAATACTTCCTTATACCTCTTGCAGTGTCCGTCGTGCTTTCTTCACCCCTCATTTAATCTGTTCTGAAGCTCAACATATTTGTTTGCTTTATCATTTATAATGTTACATAAATAATTAAAGTGCTCCACAGATTCTATATGTTATCTATCCCTTTACAATTATAAATAATAGTGATATAATGACCCTCAGTAACCCCTTGATGTTCATTTAAAGAGCGCTGTCGAATAAATATCTGTTACTTAACAGCGCTAAATGAACTCTGAATTTTACTATTTTCATGAATGTATTTAGAATAAAATATGTATCTAATATACAGGCAAATTCAAATTCAAAATATACAAAAATCGCCATAACTGATAATATTCCGTCCACATTATTTTGTATGCATAGTTAGTTATACATGGTCAATCTAGTAGGCCTGTGACATACAGCAATTATGGTACTTTAAATAAACCAGTTTATTTTGAATATGTCAAGTTGTTTTGATCCACGACAGATTTAAAAAAAAAATGTAATCGGATAAAAAAAATGTCGAACTTCTCATTTTGCTCATCTTCATTTGCAGTTCACTCGTCGTGACTATGGAACGAACGCCGAAAGTTATTAGATGTGCACCATCCTTATTTACGTTCAAGATAGAATAAAAAAAGTGTTACGTTACTGGGAATATTTTTTTATTCTAATTTTTTTGAGATTCTCCTTTACTCTTGAACGAATTTCTTTCATCTAGTCCTACTTTTATTACTCAGAGATTAGTAGGTTTTTTTAGTTGAATTCAAATAAATATTTTTTTTGTAAAATCTGTAACGTGTTAAAACATCTCAAAGTATCCAAGATGAGCTGGTTGGTTGTAAGAAATTTCTTAATAGCAATAAAACCGCCACATGTATCATGTTTAACCACGTACACTAAAGAATAAATTAAAGAATCTCCAAGCAATAATGTTAGGACTAGAGTAAACGAATTCGTTTAAGGATAAAAAATAGAAACAAATGTAAATGAGTACGAAATGATATACTGAAAAATGTTATACTTTTTTTATTTTCTCATACTTATGATTCAGGATGGTATACATCTGATTATTCTTGGAAATTCCAATAATTCTTGGAAGTAACTTTGTTAACAAAGTTAAAATTGAAATGTCTGTTTAAAACCCCTTTATTTTCATATTAAATTATGCTTTAAGTTATGATTTTTTAACGAACTATGCCCAAAATCACAGCATTTCAACTGATATTATGAAATCGTTTCAATATAACAAATTATTGTTGTACCAATTATGGAAATTCTAAAATTTATTAAAATAGACCATGGATTTCATTAATGGTAAAACAAATTTGTGTCTAGTTAATATTCCATAGATAATGGACATAACAGATAACGGAATCTCATATTTAAATCGTATTCACTAATGGTCTCGGTAAACAACTGCATTCCCACTACACATACAAGCATATGACATAATTATATAAATTAAGCGTTGTGATTATAGAGCCAATTTGTATATTGTGTTTAATGAACATTTTGTATTTATCAATTGATTACAAAACTTATTTAAACGGGTTATATTTTACCATAAAAAATAGCTACAAATAATGGCTACCCTGGAAGCCTCAATGATTCACTTTTAAAAAATAAAAAAAGAAACTCGTAAAATATTATCCAAATCACATAAAGCCAGCTTTTTACGCTAATTTTAATCTCCGGAAACTCTTATTTAATTGGAAAGGCAAAAATGGAATACTTAGCAACAGTGGTATGTACAAACTTTTATGTGCTGACTGTGATAATTTCTATATAGGAAAGACAGGAAGATCTTTTGAAAAGAGATTTCGTGAACACAAATCCGCCTTAACAAATCCTCTAATTTATTCTGAAATGGCTAATCATTGTCACCGTGAAAATCATACATTTTCTATCGATGGTGCTAAATTCTTACACATCAGTAGAAACGGAAATAAATTGGACAGATTAGAGGCCCTAGAAACTTCTAAGTCAGTGCATCGGGGTGAACATCTGGCAAACACATATATTCCCATAATCTCGCCGCTGCTCGCTAAAGTTGTCTCCTGCCTCCCTCCCCCACAATCTCCAACCCGAATCTTTAGCGTTAGAAGTGTGTATGTCGGTACCAGTTCGAATATAATTCAGGATTGTTTTAGCACACCTGATGATGAGGGGAAAACCTTGAAACCGGTAGGGTTATACCGTTACATAAAGTGGAATAAACAGTGTTTTATAAAACAAATTACAATTATTTACATGCTAACAAGAAGAATTTCATGTTATTCAACTACTTAGCAAAGGGAACGTAGCTAGATTCTCACTTGACAGCTTGAACGAATTTCACAATGAAAAACGAATTTAAAAAAGGTGCAGGTAGGCAACCTTACAATCTTACACTACAAACACAACTCGAAATACACTCGGACGCTATTTTACTTATCAAACGTGGTTTGTTATTATTTTTTAATTTAAATTGTGATACGTATTATTTTTGGCTTTTTTGGAATTTTTAGAGCTATGCAAAAAATATTTTGTGTATAGTATTAGGTCCTTACATATGAAATTGGCGTTTTGTTTGGGAGGAACATAAAGTTGATTTTTTTTTAATATAATATATTTATTTAATCAAAGTATGTACCATTGCTATCTATGCACTTTTGCCATCTCATAGGTAGTTCATCGATCCCTTTACTAAAAAAACCATTCGGACGGGAATCAATAAAATCTTTGAAGTCGGTTTGGACTGCCCCATCGGAGTTGAATTTTTTCCCTTGCAAGAAGTTATCCAAATTTCGAAAAAAATAGTAATCTGTTGGGGCAAGGTCCGGAGAGTACGGTGGATGTCTTAGACATTCCAATTGAAGCTCTTCTAATTTGGTAGCCGTCTGTTGTGCAGTGTGTGGTCTAGCGTTATCATGAAGCAGCAGTGGCCTAGAGCGATTAACCAGCCTCGGTTGTTTAGCAGCTAGCTTTTCCATCATGGTTTGCAGTTGCTGACAATAGACATCTGCCGTAATCGTCTGGCCAGATTTAAGAAAGCTGTAGTGAACGACACCAGCACTAGTCCACCAAACGCTCACAAGTAACTTTTTTGGAGTCAATTTTCGCTTGGGGCATGGTTTGGCTGGTTCGGCAGGGTTCAGCCATTGCGATGAGCGCTTCCGATTATCATACAGGATCCACTTTTCATCACAGGTAATGATTCGATTCAAAATCCCTTCATTATTGTGCCGGTTGAGTAATGCAACGCAGCAGTCAACGCGCGTTTGTTGATTTGCTTCACTCAATTCGTGAGGTACCCACCTTTCAAGCTTTTTCACCTTCCCAATTTGCTTCAAGTGGATTAAAACAGTTTTATCACTAACACCGCAGCCTGCAGCTAACTCGGACGTGGTTTGCGATGGATCCGCTTCCACAATAGCCTTCAATTCTTCATTATCAACTTTGGTCTCCGGCCGTCCACGGGGCTTTTTCTGCAGGTCGAAATTTCCAGAACGAAAACGTTGGAACCAAAAACGCACTGTGTTTTCTTTTGCGGCACCGTCGCCATACACATCATTAATCCTTCGAGCCGTTTCTGCAGCACTGGTGCCACGGTGGAACTCGTACTCGTAAATAACGCGATATTTCAAGTTTTCCATTTTGTAAACTGAGTGACGCAAAGAAAAAAAAACAATTGAGGAAAAAACAAATGAATTATAATTTTCGAAACACAAATACTTGAGTAAATAGCTGTATAAATTTTAATTTGGAATTCCTAACCAAAGAGAAGATATTTGAGATCAAAGTTGCCAGTACGGCAAAACGCCAATTTCATATGTAAGGACCTAATATTTAAAGTCTACTTTTTGATTGATTTTAGTCAATAGTAGTGTATTTTTCGTCATTGTAACGTGTTCATTTTATTATTATTACAACAGTCATATTATAATTGCGTAATAATAAATGAGTTGATGATCGTCATTTTTGGTTTATGTTTGCCATCTTTGTCTACCTCAAAGTATTTTGCATCTTTGTCTTTGTCTACCTAAATATATGGTTGACGTGTGCAGCTTTATGAAACACTTGAAGAAAAACATTTTTTGGAAGTCTTATGAAAATTTATGATTAAATATGAACACTTAACTCCACTTTAAGCCAAATATGTTACTATCACATATCGGATGATCTACAAAGGTTTTTTTTAGTTGGTTTCCTTTGGTAAGTTTTCTACGATTTTCTTACCAAATGTGTTTTTCTGAACTTATGTAGATACGGAGAAGCACCTAATGGCCGCAACCCCTACCTTTCTTTCCTTCCACTCAACTTAGATACATACATTATTTCGTAATATTTCTAATCGGTAAATGATAATGAATTCGAGTCCCGAGTTACAGCGCCCTTGAGTTTGCTTTTTAAACAAGATAATATTTTGAGACATAAATAAGGATTTATATTAAAGTTGAAAAAATAATGAAGCTATAAATACAAACAATAGATTTTTTTATTGCTGAAACTAGCTGCCATCTAGCAGCGTCTCTAGTTTCAAACAGCGACTGAAAAGTGCAATATATTTTCCTTCATTTACTTAACGTGTTTCCTGGTTCCCCAATAATCCATCTTTTCAATTTCCCGTCCTATCTCTTAGCCATAGATGCAATTGGTCTATTACAAGCTGTGTGAAAAAATGTAGGTGTAGAAGAGGTAAAATATGCTTGTCGCGATTTGAAAGTTAGGTGGTCTCTCTTTTATGCCTATCCTGATAGGGAGGCCGCATGATTTCATGCATTTATGCATGCATGATTTCATATATTTAAAACTTTCATGCATGATTTCATATATTTAAAGCTTTGTGCACATGCTTAATAAATTTCATCGTACATTTTTGTCAACAATCCCATTAAATGTATGAACTACGACTCTGGCAATTCTGTTGCGACGCGCTAAGTTGTGCGTTCGCGCCTTGGATTTTATGACCGTCATACGGAGTTCCAAGTGCCAAGCAAAGCTTCAACTTGGCTAAACTTTCGATACTGGATCTTGTTTTTAATTTGCCATATGCTTTGAGCTACATTTTACGCATATTTTATAGCTTTTTAACATTTTCATGGGGCAAAACATTTTCAATATTCAAATTTATTAAGCATAAATGAAATTTAGCTTTATTTTCTTCACTCGTTAAATTTCAAACGATCACAAAGTTGAACGTGTCTTTCAAGTTTTATTATAAAATAAAATCGTTAACATTTCATTTTTATCTCAAAATATTATACTTAAACATTTTTATCTTGAAAATAATTTGTGGCAATACGCCTAACAAAAAAATTAATTAATACAACATATGATTTTCTGAACATTTAAACCTGATAAGGGTATATTTAACCTGCTTTTTTTTAAACTTGATCCGATTATTGAAAATTATACTACACACATTTACTCATACATCTTTTTTCTTAATTCCTTTCTCTTGATTTTATCATATTTTTATCGATATTTCTCCAAGATCCTTTTTATCTTGATAAGGCAATATTATTTACTATCAAGTGGTTGACTTACCTTAGTGAATAAATATAATTCTTTAACATAACTGCATACGCGATATAGTGTTATTAAGAACCTAAGTGAATAAATATAATGCTTTAACATAACTGCACAGACGATATAGTGTTATTAAGAACCTAAGTGAATAAATATAAT
Source organism: Odontocerum albicorne (assembly GCA_949825065.1). Classification (NCBI taxonomy): domain Eukaryota; kingdom Metazoa; phylum Arthropoda; class Insecta; order Trichoptera; family Odontoceridae; genus Odontocerum; species Odontocerum albicorne. Next base: position 29,848,120 of record OX463853.1, on the reverse strand, counting down.
TATTTAACATAACTGCACAGGCGATATAGTGTAATTAAGAACCCGAGCCTTGTATTGTATTACACTTTCATTTTGTAAAATACAACCTGGCGATCTCTTCTATCCAAACAGAATTGTGTGAAAAAAGCCTTAAAATTAAAACCAAACAATCACATTTTAAAATGAATTTGTTTCAAATGAAAATTTAATCCATAGCCCCAGGTGAGAAGATATGTGTCTTGCCAACTTGACAACGGAGGTGCATATTTGTAATCCAAAAAAGACTATCGTCTGCGCATTTTGTGTTCGAAATCATCAAAAAAATACAAATATGGATCTCATTAAAACCAATAAACATTGAATTTTTTTCTTTACTCCTTTGTATCAAATAAAAAATGTTTTCCAACCATTTAAATACCGTTCTAACGTCTCCAGTGTAAAAGTGAGCCACTTGAAAACATATTGCGTTTGATAAAACAGATCACGTCTTACGATTTAACGTCGGGTTTTATCGTTTCACATCGGCCGATTATTCGATTTACAAATTACAAATTCACCGTGTGCTCCTTTCCCAGCGTTTGGCAGCAAAATTCATTATTTCAATTAGAAAATGTAATCGAAGATAAATAAATCATTTACTTTTTGTGCTTGAAAAATATAAGCAATTACGTGGCTGGATATAAAATATTTAATAATTTAAGGATTAATTTACAACAAGAGCTACACAGGTTACACATTTTACAAGATATCCGAAGACCTCCATGGCCAAGTTTGAAAAACACCTGTCTATCTACCCGGAAGTGGCGGGTTCAAAGCCCACTGGAACCCAGATTTTTTTTAAAAAGATTCTAGTCTGATTTTCAACCCTTCCAACCAACCAAAAAGCTGTTAAAGCCTCTATAACAGCTTCTTGGTTGGTCGGAAGGAATCGCCACATAGCAATAAGCCCGCCAGGTTGTACTGTGTATAACGCAAGTGTAATACAATATATATTATTATGTAATACAATACTATACAATATATATTATTATTGCTGACGACATTATCCCTGTCGCCGGTAGAAAATGGACGAGAAAAGCCCAAGGCAGGGAGGCGTGGAAGGTTTTAGAAGAGGCCTACATCCAGCAGTGGAGAGACGACTGAAGAAGAAGAGTAAGAATATATTATTCAGTAACTTAACAGAAAAATACTATTGCTAAGTAAAGTATTATATAATATTGAACAGTGTTCTTCATGAAATAAAATAAAAATATAAGAAATTACGCTGATGTTTGGAAAACACTCTCCATTTCTTATGAAAAATTTGGTGACTTTCTTAATCTCTAAAAGGCTTTTGTGATATAAATATATATGTTTCGTCACGCCGTTTCCCTGCTGGGATAGGCAGAGGAGACAGATTGCCATTTTTTTCTATCTTGACGCGTATATTTCGCTTCATCCACGTCTACGAGTATGTGTATACACATATATTCTCATACAGCGCTTAAGATTTCTTATACTTATTATATTCCCGTCTTTCTAAATATCATTCATTTGATCTAACCCTACTTTTCTTGGTTTTTATCTACCCCAACTTTCTCTAACATTTGCACTCATATTTGTTTTTTTTTTCCTTCACTCATTTGTTCCACTTGCCCAAACCATCTCAGAATATTCTTTTTCACCTTACTCAACACATCAGATTTAAGTGCGCATTTATCCCTCGTCACTTCGTTTCGTATTCTATCATACACTGTCCTCTCATGTATTTCGGCAGCACTTTCAAGTGCATGTGCATGTATTTCGGCAGCATTTATTCGACTCTTTTCAGTATTTTTTCATATCCATGTTTCACTCCCATAAATCAAGCTTGGTACTAAAATGCTGTTGTGGACAATCATCATAACAGATTTCGGTTCAGTCCGGTTCGAGTGTATTTGTTTTAGTGCCCCATGACACTGTTTCGTATCGCCACAAGTCGTTCGATATCTCTCGTAACTCTTCCTTTATCTGAGAATATACTACCTTCGTTTCAGAATCTTCAATTTGCTTTAATATTTCATCACTCATTATTTACTTTTACGTTTACTTTTTCTTGTGATGTTAATAGTTATATTTTTTGGTTATTTTCTCATTTGATATAATTTTCATCACTGTCCGTGATATTTGACTTTTTCTCAAATATTACGGACAGACTCATTATTACATATGGCGTCAGCAGAAAAGGGCCTCCTCCTACCCCCGGAAACAGATATTTCATCAAAGTATGACTAAATCCGTTTTTCTTACGAATATACTATCGCACTGGAAGGAAACCTAATTCATCCCTAGAGACAACATGAGTATAGAAGAGACAACTGCTTGTCCTGCGAAAAAAGACCTCAATATCTGGAAGTTCTTCAACATATTTTCCAACAGTATTTTCATAGAGTGACCAAAGTTTGACTCTTTAAGTATTTAACTCACACGCGTGTTATATTATGGTTATCAAAATGACAGTAAATCTGGTCAAAGTTAAATGAAAAATATAAATGATAATTTAAAATGTTCCACTCACCTTAGGAGTTTAAAATAAAACTGAAATGATTTAACTCTCTAAATCCAGACCAGCATAAGTCAGCAGTTTTGTACTCAAACAACTTGGAAAATAACTTAGTTAAAGAAATCTGGCGAGGTTCCTTGTATTAACTGGCAACTTTATTCGTTTAAGTTGTCTTTTTTCTTCTTAATTGTTGAAGAAGTATTTTTCTTTTAGACTAGGCAAACAAGACAGATCTCCACATTATTTGAGCTCCGTAATCTAGTTTACTTTTCCAACGAAGGGAATTATATGTTCGATTCCTGTTTATAAAAAAAATTAACACTCCAGAATGGCTTTCAATTAAGGTCTCATTTGCTTATTTCTGGTTAGTTAGAAGTGATTACCAATAAACTTGTCATATTTCACTGGATACAACGGAATAATAACACACCTACAATATCGCAAAATGTACTTCTCTGTATCCCACCTTTCCCTCAATTAAAATTTATTTCCATTTTTTCTTCGTTCTTCCTCTTCGTGGTTTCCTTACTCTTCATGGATTTCAGGTTTCATTTTTTTTTTGTTTTTCGCTTGTCTCATAAATTCTGTGTCCACACCATCACAGATTCCCTTTATAAATCATATTTTTGATATTTATATTTCATAAACTATCCTCCTTAATTTGTTCTTACCATACTTTTTCAAACACTAATATCAGATGTTCTTCGCAAGTTACGCATTCATGCTCCTTTTTAATGTGCAGGCTTTGTTTCCACACATCACGGTGGACACAACTACGCCATCTACACTACTATTTCTGAAGGCTTTACAAATTATTAATCACAAAACGCAGTACTACAATAATTGGTTTTGAAGTAGTTTCTCTTTCTAGATATATGTATTTTGAAACTCAGTGGTAGCCAAACATCAAATATTCCAACTCAGATTTAGGTTTTTAAAACGACAAGCATATCAATTGAATAAAAAATAAGTTAGATCACTATTCACTGAGGTCTAAGAATATGTTGATTAATGTTAGATGTTAGATCACTATTCACTGAGGTCTAAGAATATGTTGATTAATTTTAGATGTTAGATCACTATTTACTGAGGTCTAAGAATATGTTGATTAATGTTAGATGCTAGATCACTATTCACTAAGGTCTAAGAATATGTTGATTAATGTTAGATGTTAGATCACTATTCACTGAGGTCTAAGAATATGTTGATTATGTTGGATTATGTGGATCAAACGTGTGATAAGATTGTCAAAACACTGTTGATTCCTAATTACTATCACAATGTATTAAACACAACGCGATGACCTTAAGAGAGATGTTAAAAAAGAAATAAAATGTTGTATTAATATTGATACGCTCTCCATAGTCTAGTTAAAAATGTGCCTGTCTTCCGATCTGTTCCGTCTTGCAAGTTCGATTATCATGGAACTCAGATTTTTTTTATAAGCATATTAGTCTGTTTTTTCCTTAAGACCTCTTTAACATAATTTTCGTTGATTGGAAAATATTTCCACATGGTAATAATAAGTATGTTAACAATTAAAGTGTAATATACAACACAATATTTTTTTTGCAAATCTTGGTTTACGTGATATGATTCTTATTATATGACATGTTTAATGTGAAAAAAAAAATATCATTAGCACATTAAAATTTTCTTTCAACCAACCGCAGAGACACATGTATGGTATATTAAAGCTTAAATGTGACAAAAACTGACTTGGATTTTTTTACCACTAAGCCATGCAAGTCATGAATGCGTAATCAAGTGAATAAAATACAGGATTTAAAATATTAGAAAAAAAATCGTTTTCGAAGAAGCTCTGCGACGGAAACGATATTTTTTTCTGTTTATTGCACCGTACAGACCATCGAGCGAACAAACTTTCAATTTTCGTCTCAGTAATTACAGATTTTTTCATTTAGTTTTTTCTGTCTGTTAAAACTTAGTTTGCTGCTGTGTGCGCGCCTCTTGGCTTGCCGTCCCTGGCCCGGACCCGGCAACGCCGCCCCTGGTGGGCGCGATAAATCACCACTGCGGCCCGGGCGGCCCGCCGCTTGTTCAGTATTTGTTTAATGTGCTGCCTGTAATTTCTCTTTTTCCCCTTCTGATCGTTTATTTAATTAACCCTTTATACACCAATATCACTTCAAATTATTTTTGATATCGTCACTATTCACGATCGAACTTTTTTCTAGAACAATTAAAAATGTCAAATTGTCAACTATCTGTTTACGATACATTCTGCAATTCTTCGGACTATTTAATATTTATTTTAATTTAAAATCCCTTATTATCTCATTTTCATTATTACAAAGTTAAAAATATTCATCAATATTTATTTTAGTAAGTGTTAAAATTTCAAATTTGTTTCGTGTTGTATACTCGTATATATTTTTACTAGACAATCAACCCACACTTGGATGATTTTTGCCAACACATCGAAGGCACTAATGCAATTAATTATATGAATCAATATATTAAAAGAAATTTTACAAAATTCAATTTTTAGACGATTTAACTATCGATCTACATAGAAGTGGGAAAGCTTTTTAAAGAAAGAGGATATGCCATATTCATTTGACGCAGCAAAGTTATAGGGATCTGTCCTCCCAGTTATCTCTACAAAGAACAAGGCGTGAGAAAATTTATGGACGTAGTAATTTAATTCAACTGATGAAGATTGATTTTTTAAACAATCGTAGGTCCTCATCTATGGCAGCACGACACTTCTTGTTCAGAAAAATGATGCACTTCTAAAAAAGAAGACAATTATAGATAATGATTATTTAATATTTTTAGTTTCCTGACATTACCTTAAAGGGGACTCAGCAAATGATATTTATTAAACCACGTTATATAAGTTGTCCCACTCTGAGTCAGTAAAAGAGGACTCAGCAAATGACACATATTTATTAAACCACGTTGTATAAGTTGTCCCACTCTGAGTCAGTAAAAGAGGACTCCGCAAATGACACATATTTATTAAACCACGTTATATAAGTTGTCCCACTCTGAGTCAGTAAAAAAGCGAAAACATTTGTAGTAAAGATAAAATATAAATAAGTGAAAAAATACGGTAAAATAAGGGATCGCGAAATCAAAATAAACAGGGTCAATCCTGCAACAATATTTTCAAGGGCATATATGATCCGTATTCAATTGTATAAAGTATTGTATAATATATTAAACAAATACGACAAAACCATCCCTTATATTTTCTAGAAAGATCAAAATATCCAGCAGTCATAATCATAATTTATTCCATATATGTCCACTGCTGGATGTTTACTGTCCCTTTCCTCTTCCATACTTGCATCTACTGACTCCAACGAATCGTCTGATGTTATATATGTTATGTCGTGCAGGTGGATATATTTGTGGTCGTTTCTTGATATGCGGTATCCAAACTGGAAATTTTTTTCTACGTCCTTCTCTCACCTATCGTACAATAAGCCTTTTCTATTTCCACCAGGCGATTAATATACTTTAGCCTTTGATTCCATTATTTTTTTGCCTAATTTGACTCTTCATTTTTCTTTAAGTTAGGAAGAAGGCATTGGTCAAAATCCCTAGCTTTTAGGATCTTGGCATGTTGGTTCAAAAAGGTGAGACTAGTGTACTGAAACCCAAGAAAGATTTATTAAACGAAGAGGAAAAAAAACAATTATTATAAAGAAAGACCCAAAATTTTTCGTTTTAGGAATAAATATGACTAATCAGATTAATTCTTATATCCCTGAAAACGTATTAGCTAAAATACGAGTACTATTCCTTTTAAAGAGTTCGGAGCATATTTTAAACCAAGAAGACCAAGTAACTTAACAATTATTTAATTTGGTTCAAATCTAACTGTGCTAAGTTCTCGGTGCTTCAAACTGTGAATAATTATTTTCCCATTGCACATAAAAATTTAGTCAATAAAAAAAGCACGCTTAATATATTTGAAAATATTTTGCAAGTTCATTGATTCGAATGATGACTTTTTAACATATCCGAATTGCAAATTCGGATATATTAAAGAATATGGCTTGAAGACAACGTTGACTAAGGCCCCATTAATCGAGCTTTCGAGGTCGAAAGCATTCGATTCGCATGCTTTGATTCAGCATACATCGATTTCTACTCCAACCATTGGAATATAAATGGAACCCGAAACTGACAGTTTGAAGTCAAATGTCTTACTAACTAGACCACGAAATTCGTATTTTTACAGAAAAACTTATTGTTTATAAAGCTATCATAAAATACTATCGATTTTTGTTAGGATCCTTGACGTTACTAAAATCGATTTGAAAATAGGCAGACTCATAGTAAATAAATGCTATTGAAAATACGTTAAGATGTACCAAATTAAATATTTACTATCACCAGTATTCTGCATCGATAACTTAATGCTGAGAAACGAGACTCGTAATCACTGTACGTTGTACACATTCTTCTCCAATCCTTTCGTAATTTTGCTGTCCGAAGAGCCTGTGGCAAAGACAGATCCGTAGCACTCTTCACCCGGTTGCTCTAATGAGTATAGGATCTACCTTTACTCCTACGACCCTCCTCATTGCCAATGTAGGAACTACGGTCGTCCCTGAATATTGTCAACACGCACGGTCAACGACCGACGAAACGACCTTCGGATATGTCCAAAGGTCGCATACCAGAACATTAATATTGTTTACCCGCAAATACTATTTACGATACATTCTACAGTAGAAAGAGAACGCATCGCGCTGTCTCGCCGTTTTCGCCAACAAATTATCTACCCACAATATTATTCGCAACGTCTGCGACCATCTCTGCACGCACAGGAATCATTTGACCATTCATCACTGTTTACTATTCATTGATTATTCACTCTCACTTTCCGCATTGCTAATCGACGTATTTTATTTAAATACCAAACAATCAAAATCATCAGCGCGCCCATAAATAAATAAATAAAGTAAATAAATAAATCCGCTAAACCAATAATCACCAGTCTCTCTATACCCCTCTCGCGCAAGAATGTGACGAGTGAATCTTGATAATCTGAAAAACTTCTTTGATATGTTAAATAGAAGTATTTTTCGTAGTTCCATTCATGAAACATCCACAAACAACAGTGGCAAAGATACCACATCTCGAAAGAGGCTATCCTCTAGATATTCTCTGCTCATTAGTGTTCAAGTTTCTAAGACATTCAGGAATATTGAGAAAATCATGATTTTAACAAGGTGTATTTTCACTCCTCGAACCTCAATAAAGCACTCTTTGGCATACCTATTCATCTCATGGTTTCAGTTTCACATCAACCATTATCAACAATTATACACGCAAAGTAAATAAAATCACCATAGTATGAAGATTTAAATGTTGAAAAAAAATTCATGTGACTTATTAGAAGAGTTAAAATAATGAACACAGGTCAAGAAAGGTTAAAATATCGACTTGATTTTGCCGCCACACTTCATAACAAAATCATCATCCGGACTTTCTTTGTTTCGTTTTACGCTTTTTTTATTACAACATGATTTAATGGAATTACCCGAAAAATTAAAAAAAGTCTCACAACATGTATTAACAGCGTCCATAACTTGATCAAATAAAATAAAATAAAATTTGTACGAAAACAAGCTTCGGGTTACAAACAAGACATAAAAATAATAATATCTGGATCCAAAATTAATTGCCGAGTGATTAAAGAACAAGCTATTTATTCAGTTTATTATTCCGCTAAAAATATGAAAAACATTTTTAATTAAGTAATAATGTTAAAAATATCTTAAGTATTCCAACACCATAAATATTTTTTTAAGCTACCGCACATATTAAAGTTAGGAACAAATGAAAATGTATTATTCTCATCATCATTAGTATGAGAGACATGACTGAGTGGTTACGTTCTCAACTGTGAAGAAGGTCACCCGTTCGAACCCTGCGCTGACCTACTCCTCTCTCAAAAAAAGCACAGGCATTTTTATACCGAATTTTCAAGCCCATATCACATATCACCATTTAATATTCAGTTCAGTTTGATCCCATAAACACCCATACTGTTACGAGAAACAAATAAGTCCCCATCCAGCGCGATCTACACTAAAAGATCGAAATATTATTTGTTTTTTATGAGCGCGACCTAAGGACGAAGAATGAACTGCCCAAAGGGACTTCGTCTCCGGTGGGGACACACCTGAGGTCAGAAGAAAATGAGTTGCTATGCTATTTGAACTTCATAAGTGACTTAAAATCTGGACCTCAAATAGCTTAGCAAGTTGCCAGTACTTTCATAGAAAATTTCGAATGCAACAAAACTATTTCATACTTGACCACCTATCATTGCCATTCATTCATTCGCACGGCACCTTTCAAGACACCCGAATTTGAGATGCCCATATATTGAAGAACGTGGTCAGAAGATAATATTGTATTTGGCCTAAATAATCGAGCCTTCGGCTTTAGAACCACTGGAGTAGTCAAGGAACTCTAAGTTTGTAATTGCACATATTAGCAATACTACTGCACGTGACAACAATCGCACTGTCTTTATACCAGACAAACACTTTAAACTGGGACCCTTTTTTGGGTAGAAACGAAATTCAAACCCATTACCCCCTGGTCGGAAGACAAACGTATTACTAACTATGCCACGGAGGCTGTTCAGTCATACATTTTCTTAAAAAAGAATGGCGATGCTTAGCCTCTTCATTTTTCCACTTCTTGTCTCATGCACAATTAGTTTCTCATTATCTGTCATGCAAGACAGAGGTCTTTATAACCGGCAGTAAAATTATTGAATAAAACAGTGGGGAAAACAAAAACAGTGTTAATTTATTTTATTAAGAACGATTTTTAATTTAAAAAATAACATCCTTTATCTGTTAAAATACAAACCAGAGTATAAAAAAGGGCCTGCCAATGACATATAACATTTCCATAAAGTTGATTTCAAGTTTTCAACTCGGACTAATTGCCACAGATCGCATTTAATTCCGATAAGATGGTCCGATAGAATAACTTTCCCATAAAAAATCATTAATACCTTATTAACTGAGTGATTACTTTCGGCCCTCACTCTCGCCATCACCCTCACCCTCACCCTGGCCAAGTTTCGGTTTTAATCTCGGCCGGATAACATAAGCTGGGGGCTTTCTCATTTCCTAACTATTATAATAATAAACGCCTCGATTTATCTGGAAAGCTCTGACATTCGCCCGAAGTGAGAAAAAATATATAAAATCTAAAAACAGATGTCATTCAAACAGCACATAATATTCGATAATAATTTCGCTCTGATTTGTAATAACAAATACCACGCTATTTTTTTTTTTCAATTTTGTTATTAAATAAAATGAGACGCGAGCGATAATTGAAGTATAAAATTTAATATTTTTGTATCCCCGTCATAATACAGTGTTGAATTAATTATAGTCGCTAGTGAAGATTTTATAGTTTTACTATACAGCTATCAACTGGCGTTTCGGGGCGATATTGTTGAGTTTAATGTGATCTTTAATTTTGGAAACTGATATAGAATATGTTCATAGAAATGGTAAGTAGTTAAGCATGTGAATATTATAGACACAGCACCGTTTTATAACAGTTCTAAAACCTTATTTAAAAAACCCTGAAACCGTGCACGATACGGGTTAATCGCATAATTAACAGTAATAATTCTACTATAATTTAAACTGAAATCAAAACTTTTGTGTGTGGTTTATTTTATAAAACATTGTTCTCTAGTTGGTTACTCCGTTTTTTTCAAAATTCGGACTTTTTAAATTTTTTTCTTTCTTTACGTTGGGAAGTAATCTGGGGTTGTATATGGTATGTACTCGTATATAAGTATGTGAGTTTATACAATATTTTTAACAAAGTTTGTACATGTTTATTATGTTCATAATTTTATCAACTGCTTAGTTACCTATATTATATTTTTTTTGTTTCATAGTTAACGTATACAAGGGTGTGGGCTGAAAAACATCTGACGTCCTCGCGGTCGGATTTCATTTTCTATAGTGGGGATGTATCTCAATTGAAAGAATGTTATGAGATGAACCCAGGCCTTTTGGTAGCTTCTTTTCCATTTTTTTCTTTGTCAATAATGCCTTAATATATATGTTGTTTCAGGATATATACTCACATACTATTTTGCTATCATATATTGGAAAAGACTGTAGAGTTCAACATCGATACATACCACCTCTTCATAGACTTTAAGGCTGCCTACGACACGGTCAATAGGACAAAACTCTATGAAGCTATGGCTGAATTTAATATTCCTGTCAAACTCATTAACCTAGTCAGGCTTACAATGTCCAACGTTGAGTGCCGTGTCAGAGTGCAAAAGGATCTGTCTGAACCTCTTAAAACATTTAATGGACTTAGACAAGGAGATGCTTTGGCGTGTACGCTGTTTAATATGGCTTTGGAAAAGGCCATTAGGGATAGCGGCATACAAACAACAGGCCATATATTCAGTAAATCTGTGCAGCTCCTGGCTTATGCAGATGACATTGACATCATAGCGAGGTCGGAACATGAACTTATAAATGCCTTCCGAGCACTAGCAGCATCAGCAAAAAACCTAGGCTTAGTAGTCAATGAGACCAAAACAAAATATATGCCCGTAAATGGACGCCAAAACCCAATAAGTCTACAAATAGACAACTTTACCTTCCAAACCGTTTCTGAATTTGTGTATCTCGGTACCATGGTGACAAGTAAGAACGATGTTTCCACTGAAATAAATCGAAGATTAATAGCTGCAAACCGATGCTATTTTGGACTGCAGAGGTACATGAAATCACGACATCTCTCTAGAAAAACCAAAACTCTACTTTATAAAACACTCATCCGACCTGTGCTCACCTATGGCTCAGAATGTTGGACTCTAAGTAGAGTGGACATGAGGGCTCTAGGGACATTTGAGAGGAAGATTCTGCGCAAAATATATGGCCCCATTTGCAATAACGGAGAATGGCGTATCAGGTATAATCAGGAGCTGTACGGTCTGTATGGAGACCCTACCATAACACAAGAGATTTTAATTGGGAGACTCAGGTGGGCTGGACACGTGCAGCGAATGAGTGAGGAAGACATTCCGAGAAGGCTCTTGAATGGCACACCGGGGGGTCGAAGAAGGCCAGGAAGGCCGAAGCTTCGATGGCTGGATGGTGTCAATAGGGATGCGCAGCTCATTGGCATCCAGAACTGGCGAACAGCAGCACAGGACCGCCAGTCATGGAGGCGTGCTTTAAAGGAGGCCAAGACCCGACCTGGGTTGTGGAGCCATTGTTGATTGATTGACTATTTTGCTATCAAAAACATGTTACTTATTTAATATTATATCGTTTATAGGAATTTTTAAGGTAATAATTATTAAGTATTCAGGAAATACTTGTTTACCTAATAAACAAATATTGTGTTTCCAGAACACAATGTCAGTGTAATATGGTAATCATCACCAACACCCCATGTCCCTATTGAGGTTGGCCGAGAGAGCTGATCTTTATATCATTCTATTTAAACACATATATTTCGCTATTGCCCCGAAAGACACCTATAAAAAAATCTTTAAACTTACAGAAGCTCTGCTCTCGTAAATAGGGAACTATCCTGAATACTGAAAGAAACTTTTCAGACAGTTTCAGTTGATATTATCGACGAGTATTCCGTAATCTTTTTTAACTACCATACATACATACAAATAAATTTGCTTACTTTAGTATTAGAAAGATTATGCTTTGAATCATTTTTCGATGAAAAATACACTATCGTAACATTATTCATTGGAGCATACTAACGCATATTATACGAGTATACTCGTATAATAAAACAGCCTGTGTCACAAAATTGCTTTCATCATCATCATCACCATCACGCCATGTCCCTATTAGGGTAGGCAGAGAAGAAAGACATCCTCTTCATTATATCTTGGCACACATCTTTCGCTTCTGCCACTTCCATACATCTCGTCATACACACTTTACTATTAAAATAGATTTTTACTAATTTTCTTATTTTATTTTTAATTTAATCATAATTCACGGTGTCAAACGCGCCATATTTAAATTAGAATTTTGAGTATGTATTAATAAAATACAACTTATCACAAAAATTATAAACATTCATATGAATCATATTACCACACATAAAAATACAAAGTTAAGACAGGTCAAGGCCCAGGCAATCAAAGACCTTAACAAACAAAAAGGAAGTAAAAAATAATCTATAATAAGAAACTATAAAAAATAAGCATACGCACAATCAATCCTCTCTAATACCACAAAAAACACAATGAAACTTCAACATATTTACAGATATCTCGAAAAATTTAAGAGAAACAAAGTCAACAAAAAGGAAGAGAGAAAAACCAATGAAGCCCTCACAAACTATTAGCGGGAATATTTTCAACATGGGTTGAAAAAGACAGGACACAGTCGAAAAACACTTTCAGATCTCGTATGACGCAAACACTATCCAACATATCAGAATTTATATTAAAAACATAAGTAATTGGGATTCTAATTCAATAAAAACTTATTATCTGTCACTTTTTCGTATTAAGGTGTAATTGATTCATCAGACACCACGAGTGTAATTTGTTTAAACCCACTTGTACCCCATAGGAATCACTCATACCTTTAATCCCACTAAATATCTTGATGTCCTCCGCAATGATCGAGTATTCTAATCCTTCGAAACACGCAAAAATGTCGTTAATGAATAATCTGAATAACACTGGTCCCAAATGCGAACCTTGCGTCACGCCACTCGTCGGATTGAATTCCCCAGAAAACACTTAGTCAATATCCACAGCAAAGTTTCTCCCAGAGAGATAAGACTCACACCAACTCAGTAGGTTTCCCTCGATTCCTAGTTTAGATAATTTGGAGAGCAAAATTTGAATGGTTAACATGATTGAAGTCCGTATATTTACCATATAACATATGTATATAGTATCTACCTAGATACCAGCATTCAAAGCTTCGACAATATAGTTTAAACATAACATTAAATTCGTTAAAGTCAATCTCTCCGGAAATAATCAAAGCTAATTAGGCACAATAAGTTGCAATAACTTCAATTAAATTCGTGAAATTTTTGTCATTTAATAATATTCTATGCTTAACCTAAAAAGATGCACATTGTTTGTAAGCGCATTTTTTAAATATAAATGTTTGGAGCTAAAATATATTTTGTAGTATGAAACATTCAAGTCATTCAAATAATACAACCAAATCATTTTCAAACTTATAAGCACTCTGGTTTTGATGTGATATTGAAATAAACTTTCCATTTCCGGAAACTTACTTTTTAGGCCGCGTAATAATGGAACTTTAAATAAATGATATACTCGTATAAAGTAAAAATATATATATAACTCTAAAGCATTCTAGAAATGAAACTTCAATTTCATTGATCGATTGCATTAAAAATATATAACTTTGAGATCGGTATCAACTATGAATAAAATAAATGAATATTAACCCGTAGTGCATACGATTGTTTAAATTATATAGAAAATTGTATACGGGTTTTTAATTGTCTCTAGCACCCGTATTTCAACTATACGAAAGTGCAAGTTCTTATGAAACTCATTGTTTGTTCCATAATTCAATTGTTTCACAGAGCAGAATCCAAAATATTAAAAAATAATAGAAGAAAAATATATTAATCAGTAATGGACGATCCCGTGGTTCTAATTAATAGAAAGCTTCCGGAGATTGGAACGGGACTCCTATTTAGCTGGATAGGCAAAAATTTAATACTCACCAACGGTGGTGTGTATAAGCTTTTATGCGGTGATAATTTTTTTATAGGAAAGACAGGAACATATTTTGAAAAGAGACATCGTGAACACAGGTCTAGCTTAACGAATCCTCTAATTTATTCTGAAATGACTAATCATTGTCACTGTGAAAATCACACATTTTCTATCGATGATGCCAAATTCTTGAATATCAGTAGTAACGGAAATAAATTGGACATATAAGAGGCCCTAGAAATATCCAAGTCAGTGCATTGGGATGAACATATGTTTTCAAAATCTCACCGCTACTTGCTGAAGTTGTCTCCTGCCTCCCTCCACCCACAATTCCCACCCCGAATTTTTACCGTTAGAAGCGTGTATGTCGGTACCAATTCGAACAAAATTCAGTCTTGTTTGTGGTCCCTTGATAATGAGGTGAAACCCTTGAAACGTGTAGGGTTATCCTATTATATAAAGTGGAATAAACAGTGTTACAATTAGTATATTTGTATTAATCAGTCATTATTATGGTACTTTTCGAAAATCCGCATTAGTGATGTGGACATGTTAAAGAATTTGTCAGATAAACAATATTATACAATAAAACACTATTGTTATAGACCCTATTACTCAAGCCTTTTTAACTCCCAATTTGTCGTCGTACGTATTGGCAATATAACCATTCGTGAAGAGAATCAGACTGCTACTTTTTGGGTTCCTTTGGGGATTAAAACATTCTTATAGTGCTTTACAACAAATCAGAATTAGTGATGAAGACATGTAAAAGAGCTAGGCAGGTAGACAATATTATGAGACATCATTGTTTTGGACCCTATTACTCGAGCCTTATTAACTCGCAATTATTGGCAATAACATCGTACGAGAAGAGAACCAGACTTGTACCTCTTTTTGGGTTCATTTGGTGGTTGAATCCGTCACGGATTCATGCGGAAAACAGCCGTCTTACAAATAAAATAACAAAGGTCATCGGTAATGAAACCAATATTTGAATTTATTAAAAAATAGATCGTCTACTCTTTTTATACACTGATATAATTTTTGATATACATAATTTATTAAAGTTCAGTAGACCATGTTACAGGAGCGAATGAGCAAATACTTGTTTTGATGAGTAAAAATAATTTTGAACTTGATACAATTTTTAATATGATTTTAAACCACAGAGAAGATTTTTAAAATTGAATGTTTGTTCACTAGTGGAAAATTAATATTTTTTATGCAATAAAACTTGAGGGTTTAGGAAAAAATCGCACGACAGTAAACAATCACTGTACCTACGTGTCACATTCAAACCTAAAGTTATACCCATCTATTTTTTTTTAAATTTTCTATTTCAACTGAATCACCAATCCATTTGGTAACGAATCGCATAAAATATAAATAAAATTATTCATCGTGATGGAAAATACGAATGCCAGCGCTGAGGGAGGCCGCCATCCCGTCGTATAATCCCGTCGTTTGTATGCCTCTCCTACAATTTAGTCTTCCCCGGCTATCTTCCAACTATCTACCAAAGGTACATTATTAACGTTTGGAATACAAAGGGCGTATTTATTCACCATTACCCAAAACTAAAGCCTTCTCCGTGTTGAATCGTCTTGACAGCCCATAACTGCTTTTCATTTTGTTTACATGTCACATGTATTAAATTAATAAATTGCCTTACTGCTGTGGTGTGGCGTAAATTATAACTGTATTTATTATATTCAGGAAACACGGGACGTTAATCAAATAAATTTTGGTTTCTGTCATACTGTAGATTTTATTTATTAAATATATTTAGTGTTTAAGACGCAATATGGTATATTTAAATTTTTTATTTTCACAATATAACATATAAGTTTTAATTTACATAGTTTTCATGGAAATGCGAACTTTAGAGTGCAAATACTTATTAATGCTAAAACCCACAACTTTTCACAACCGCTTCACAAGACATG
Organism: Odontocerum albicorne; assembly: GCA_949825065.1. Taxonomy (NCBI): domain Eukaryota; kingdom Metazoa; phylum Arthropoda; class Insecta; order Trichoptera; family Odontoceridae; genus Odontocerum; species Odontocerum albicorne. The sequence continues at coordinate 29,831,928 of OX463853.1, read as the reverse complement.
ACCTGTGACGAAATGGTCTAATTACCTAATAAAAACTTTCAAATATTTATTTTAAAAATATTTTTTTTTCAATCATGTTTGAAAAAGTGAGTCTAACTTACTCTAGAATCTCATTTCTGACTATTAAATGATTTTGTTGCATCTTTTTTTTATTTCCCGTTTGCCTTTGGAAATCTAGAAATAAGTAAATCATCTAACTAACTTTCCAAGGCCTATCTTCGCGTCAGAAATTCGTACAAGCTGATCGCAATGTATAGCACCGTTACCGATTGCCTTTCGTCGAAACTCACCTGTCGATAGCATGTAACTTTTTTTATTACTTAGGCATTCCACGCTATAAAGACTTTTTTTGTCAGTATATAAAATTCTAGAGTGCAACATAGGCGAGACCAATTAGGTTTTTTTACAAATTTTAAATACCTGATTTTTTTTACAATACACTCAAAATCAGAGTGGGGATCCTTCTTGGATAAGGAAATAAGGATGAATATATGTCTTGTATCTTAATATTATACATGTATTAAAAATGGTAGTAATCTGATCAATGTTTTAATATACATTTAAACAAATTTGTTAATATGGAGTGAGAAACACATTTTTTTATGTATTGACTAGGCCCATAAAACTACTCTTAATTGGCAGTTACTTTTTTATAATGGGTATTTGCCCAAATAATGGCATTCTCAGCCAGTTACCAATGGTGGTAAGACACTTGTCTGCCGATCGCCGATCCGGAGGTTGCGGGTTCTATCCCCGCTGGAACCCAGATTTTTTTAAATAGGATTCCAGTCTGGTTAACACTTGGAGCTTATAAAAAAATATTTCTGGTAGGTTGGAACAGATCGCCACATGGCAATAAACTCGCCAGGTTAAAAAAATTTAAGCTGATACATTTATTAATAATACCGAATATATTCTAGAAGCTCAATTTAGTAATACCAAGTTTATTAAATATGAACACAAATTTTATATCTTTATTTTAATAGAAATCATGAACATTCTTTATTTGATTTTCCATAATTGTGATATTTATGAAAAATAATTACAAAATGTGTACTAAAATATATTGTCATTTATTTTTGAATACACACAAGCACGCGCTCGTCGTCATCGTTGATGGGCCTCGTAGTCGAGGAAAGCAAAGCTGTTACATGGGTTTTATTTTAAGGGAGTGAGCCGTTGTACACCAGCAAACTACTCGGTCATACCGCTGTACTGGATCCTATGGCACACCGAAGTGAGACGATCGGAGCACATCGGCATGTTTTTTTTTTTTTTTTTGTAATTCATGTTTCCTTATACCCCCGAATACAAAGCTGAAGAAATACCTGTGTCATTTGAGGGAAGTAGCACATCGAGGGATTTCAAATCGACGACCTTCCTCACAACAGTCCAGTACGTTAGCACACGACCATGTACCTCATAAATATGTGTTAGTTTCAATATGAAATCAGTAATTAGCCATTGCAATTTATTTTATATAACGACACTTTCTTACTGATCAAAAGATATAAAATATTTGAATTTCAACCATAGGAAATTGTGTAGAAAAAAAAGAATTTTCTCGATTGCAGAATCAGGGCCGGCTACGGAATATCGAAATATCCTAACAAAAACGTTGTCTGAAATATCGAATGGACGTTTTTGTATAGTTTGTGCCATTTTACTTCAGCTTTTTAACTATACCCATCATGTTCATATTTTCTTGTTCAAAGAAAAAAACTTTTTATTTTTTTATAATTTTAGATCTACATATTTAAGTCCCAGACACGTCAATTGAAAACAAATTTTATTTCCACGAAACTGATGAAATTTTTTTATTTACTACTACTTTTTCACACGTTTTTTTATATCGACAGTGTATATTTCGAAAATGGTGAAAATGACATGTGACACGCGGTGTGAACTTGACGTCATTTGTGAAAAACGGGAGAAAACGAAAACATCAAAATTTTTGGTATGTAAAAAAATTGGTTTGGAATGAAATGATATAGTACGTCAAAATACAAACTCGTATTTAAAATTGTATTAGTTACGTAAAAGCGTTTAAATTGCTAATGCTTAAATATTTTTAATCGGCATAATGTTTTTGGTTCTTGCTGCTTTAAATAAAATACAATATATAAATATTATCTGTAGTTTATTATTTATATATAATAATATATAAATAATAAAGTACAGATTTATTATATAAATAATAAAGTAAAGAAATAAGCGACACTAGTTGCAGCCCGTGAAATATTCACGGAAGTAAAACAAATTCTACATTTATGAAAATATGTATTCATAAATGTAAAATTTGTTTATATATATATATATCATTTATACATCGTCCTCTTTTACACCGGTTCAAAAATTGTTAGCTAGGTATTTAAAATTCGTTTAGTAGTATCACGGACGCACCGAGATTCAAATTTCGAATTACTTTCGGAAACAATCCAAGTATTCCTTTCTCGCTCTATTGTATTCAAAATTCAATTCTCGTATTCTTTCTTTGGGGACAACCATCGTATGGGCTTTGGCATATTTATACTATGATGATTCAAACGCAATGTTCTAAATTTAAAAATTATGTTGAATACTAAAAACTATATAATCGTTCTGAGGTGAATATTGTTTTTCTTAATTGAACGCTTTTTCTCACATAAGACTGTCTCACGCAACTTATTGATTTTTTAAAAGTTCTAGAAACTATACCTCGCAGCGTTCTGTTGTTATTATTACATATATTAATTATAATAATGCACGTTAACTGATGCAATATAATTGAACATGGAGTACTGACATATGATTCTAAGTGACTTCTACCTTCCATGTCAAATAGAGCAAATAAAATTATTATACATGACGTGGGAGTTTCCTAGTGAAACTTTCTATGATGCAGAACCTTTTCCAAAGCTACGTTTTGATTTTTCTAGAATCAGTATACAAAAGGAAATAAATAAAATCGTCATCATCAAAATGCAAAAAAAAATCCTCTAAATACTTAAGTACAAGTACAAGTAAAAAAAAATCTAAAAATATATATTAAATTTGAAATATTTTATTTTAACTGGGTTTTTAATCCTTGCTATTCATTTTTCATATTATTTGATTCCATATTTGAAAATGATTTGTTGTTAAGTTGCCTGTCTTACATTCTAGGGTAGTGTGGTTGACTCCTACTGAAAGCTGATTTCTTCTTATAAATTGGTTGAAATCTGGTTTACACTTAAGGCCTCTTAAAAAAACATTCTTGTAGATTGGGAGAGATTGACAAACCGCAATACACCTTTCAGGTTGTATTGTTTATAACAAAAGTTTTCAATTTAATACAACAAACTTTATTTGAAAATCGTTCATGTATTTTTTATTTCTAATTACCTCAAAAATTCTTATTAAGAATATTAGTCGGACTTGACGTTATATGTATATACTTCTTGGTGAATCTAGCTCAAATAGTCGGACTTGACGATATATGTATAAACTTCTTGGTGAAGCTAGCTCAAATAGTCGGACTTGACGATATATACTTATTGGTGAAGGCAACTTAAATAGTTGGACTTGATGATATATACTTCTTGGTGAAGCCAACTTTAATAGTACGAAGTTTTGTAGTGCAGTAAAAATTGGATGAGCGCACTCCACACGACAATTCAGGATTATAAGATCAGAAATAAAGATATTTTATTTTTTACCTAGAGCTAAAGGGCTAAGGCCCCAGATTTTTAAGAACCCCAGGACCCGTCGCATAGTTTTTTCATGGAAAATCCATGAAAAAACTATGCGACGTCCACAGCAACGGAGGAGGTATATCTTTATTCGAAATACGGGGAAAAAAAAGCAAAGCTCTTGTTACCGAATATTCTGAAGATCTATAAATTGTATTAGTGAATGAGTTTATTCAATTGTTTAAATTGATTCAAGACGACGTCGAAAAAAAATTAGGCAAATGCTTAGTGCCAAACTTCTAGGGATACCAATTCTAAGTACCTTTTCAAACGTAAGATTTGATTTTAATTATTTTTTTCAGTATATGGCACCTTCAACGAATTGTCAAGGAAAATGGTCTTTTCCCACATTATCACGAATTACAAATTATTTTTGGAATACAATTTGCCAATATAGATTAAGTTCACTTACTCTCATATTAATAGGGTCTGAAATTAAAGAAGCATTAGATTTTAATGAATTTAAGAACAAAATGCAAGAAATCATTATTAAAAATATGAACTTTATTGATTGCGGTGCCTTTTTTTTTAAATATGACCTTTATTGGAATATGATTTTTATTGATTGCGGTGCAATTTTTTTTAATGAATTTTAGAACAAAAATATGAACTTCATTGATTGCGGTGCATTTTTTTTTCATATGAACTTTATTGATTGTGGTGCAATTTTTTTAATGAATTTGAGAACAAAAGGTAAGAGAAATCAATATTAAAAATCTGAAGTTTATTTATTGCGGTGCAATTGTTTGCTTCTTTGGGGCCCTTAATACGGTCCAAAGTTTTCTAGGGTGCATTCGGCTTTAGTGTTTTTAAAGATTATAAGTCAGATAAAAACTATGATCTACTGGCATTTATTTATTTAGAAGGCCCATAGAAATCTACAAACATCTCTGACGCTTGAATTTCTTTCCTGTAATCAACCTCGGATATCGAAAGGTGATTAGGAGCGAGAGATCGAAAGATAATTAGGAGCGAGGAGAGCTGCTGCTGGGGAGAGGAGGAGAAATGATGGATGGGATAATGGTAGGAATGGATGAAAAAAAATACACCGAGGTTACCGCAAATGTAACCTTTTTTCAGGTGGTCTTTAATAATTTTTTTATAAAAATGAAAGTTTTTTGCCTTTTTTGATGGTAAAATAAAGTAAAATATCGTTTACATACTCGTTTAGGTTGCATTTGTATGAATAGGGGTGTTTATCAACAGTTATAATAAATACAATAGCCTTAGAATATAATTTCAAGATTTATTTATTTCATAAAGCTTACATTCATAAGTTAAATACAATTAGATACAAATCTTAAAGATAAATTATATACAGCAACAAGAAAGGAAAATAACATAAAAAGCTTAAGGAGAGATTATATACAGCAGTAAGAAAATAAAAATGAATATACAAGAAATATTAGCCTAGCCGAAACAACTAACTCATGTTACTTAAAAACTCAAAATACTGTATATAAAAACATTTTCGGAAATGAAGATCTCAATTTCTGAGGCCTTGTTTAAAAAGGACAGCCCGTGATACCGAGGAAGAGCACTTGGCACGGTAGTTCTACTTATTGCCAGTCTAAATAGGTCAACATTTCTGTACCTCGACTAGTTGTCAGGAACATAAAACTTTATATTTTCCTGGATGAGTGGCATTCAGCGATAGCCTTATTTATTTGTGTACCACGCTATATTTTTACAACATGCACTTTTAAACTTCTAGATCTGGACTAATTGCTCTCATTCGAAACCTGATTTGAATTCAGATACGGCATTTTAGGTATAAATTGATTCAATTACGCCGCGCTGGTTTAAAAATTAGTACCTAATTTTCGCCAAAAAATGTAATAACTAGTTTGCATTTTGTACAAAGGGGAAAAAATACAACAATTCGATTTTTCTCTCTTAAAAACAGAACAGACCTATTTTAGCGAGTATAAGGATAAAGGGTGTTCCAAAAAAATGTATATACACTTGTATACCACAAAGATTGGACATAGAGAAAGCATTGAATACTCTCCTCCCCGCTCCCAAAATCTCACGCCTATGGACTTTTTTATGGTGACTCATCCAAAATAAAGTTTATAAGACAAAACCGACCACAGTTAATAAATTGAAAGCAACCATTGAAAGGTAATGTGCCCAAATACCAAAACAAATTATTCGTGATGTTTGCGATTCCATGTTATCTGCTGTGCATGAATCACAATGACCATAAATTTAAGCACTAGCAATAACTAAAATTTACGTCTGTCTTCTTTAATTTAGAGTTTTAATCTTAGATATATCTTAATAAACGCTGAATTCAATAATTCAAAGTGTATAAACGAGTATATATTACATTTATGGGACATTTTGTATACGTATTATGTTACACTTTCGTAGTATACACATACAATACTACCTGGTAGGCTTATTGTCATGTAGCAATATCTTCCAACCAACCAGAAAGAGACCTTAGCGTGTTATCAACTAGGCCACGAACGTCGTCACGTGTTCACTGTCGGCATATCGATTTCAAAGTTTTAAAAAGAAAATACGTACACGTTATTTTTCATTCAATAGTTGTATTATTGAAAATGTTTTCTTAAAAATTGATAGAATATTTGAAAAGTGATGTTAACATTTTAGTAGTGAACATTTTATATAAAAGAACCTGATTTAGGTGTCGGTGTGGGGTGAATGCATCCTTTTTAATACTATTTCCCCCTTTTAAGGGTAGTTAGCGTAAAAAACCTTATAACATAATTTGTTCCTTAATATCGAATAATAATTTGAAAATTGCTTACAAAAAACTTCAAGCTTGACGGAGTACGTGTTAATGATGTAGGAAAAAAATAATCAACAATGAATTTTATTTTATCACATTTAAGAAAAAAATCAGATATACCAGTTCAAGTGCTATTCGGATACTTTTATGATTTTTTACAGTTTTTCTACGATATATGTATATAAAAAATCTTCTTCATCGGATCTCAGTAAAAACAAGAATAGTAAAATCGAATTTATAAACGTTAAGTCCGAATGTTTACGACTGTCGCATTCCCTATTTTCGCGTTTCAAATTTATTTGAACAAAGGATTTGTCTGTCAATTCATACATACGTACAAAACGGATATTCTTTTCTGTGGTCATATCCGCTTTTCCCACAAGGGATAATTGGACTTCCTGCAGCATCTTGCCTGTAGAATGGACCTATCGAAAATTCATCTCTAAGGACCAACAATGGAAGATAGCACAGAGCTCAGGATTTAGGGACAGATCCTCGAGATGTCGTGATAGCTGATGACGTCTCGATAAGGCGGAATGGAGTTGTTATAAGAAGCCCACACAAAAGATTTAACATTCAATGGTTTGAAAGTAGGGCATCTGCCTGATTTACATTGTCCCTTTTAGTTAGATCAGATGCCTTCAAGTTGAAATTAGGGGATGAAAATATTTGATTCGTTATTTTTATTTATGGTTTATTTAAGTAAAAAAATAAAAAGTCTCTTAAGTGCATTATAGTTATTATATATGAATTAATTTACACCAGTGAAGTTTTTAGAGAAAATTTGATATGAATACTTTAACTATAAATTGATACACAAATAAAATAAAAATCTAGAAACGAGACAGAAAACAAAAGTCAAATAAAAAAGGAAACCAAACATTTAAGAGTAATTAGGGTGTAGTTTGTCCCCTAGTCCGCCTTAGATTAAATTAATTAGATTAATTTATCACTTAACTAGTTACAGTCATAGTAGTTAACATGTTAACTCTCTGTTATTTTTTTTATATTTTAAACTCGGTGACATAGTTGGTAAGATGCCTGTCTTCTAGCCCGTAACGGAACTGATTGCCGTTAGTATCATTTTTTGAAGGCACGAGTTTTGTTTTAACTAAAGGTTTTTTCACACCTTTCTGGTTAGTTGAAAATAATTGCCACATGACAACATAGCCGCCTGGTTGTACTGTATATAATGAAAGTACACTACAAAAAGGAAAGTTATGAACGTTTCAACATAAATAGAGTGGTATAATCAGGTTTGAACATTGATTTACTAAATGTTGGTTTAAAATATTGTAATTTCAATAGTGCATTATTCTATTAAAAGGAACTAGAAAAAATGGTAGTGACAAGGAACAAGGTAAACGGAACATTTTATGTAATATGTAACGCCCACGCTATAAAATGACGATACATAAAAGTGTATTGGTGCCTACCTTGACGTTTATAACTGAAACTTAGGCTAGGGAAAGGATTAAAGTGAGATTAATGCTGTGAAGATGCAAAAATTGTGGAGTGGAGGAATGAAAATATCAAAATAAATTCATGAATTTAATGGATGTTTGAAGCAAGATAAAGAAAGGAGTTTAAAAATGGTTTGGATATTTAAAAATAATCAATGATAAAAAAATGACTAAGCAAGTTTACAAGTGAGAAGTGCAAGACGTACGTGGAAGAAGAAAAACGTAGCTAAATCAAATAGATAAGATTTTAGAAGAAGTTAAACTGAGAGAAATATGAATTGCTTACCTCGACGGGGAAATATCGTTTTCTTATACAATTATGTTTACATTTCTGAAGTTTGATGAATCTACATTCAACACAAATTCGACCTATTGTTTTATTTACGAACTACTATTACAAATTTCTAGGATTGTATGTATGATTTTTACTGTTTTATTATATTGGTTATGCATTACATGGTAATAACTGAGGCTGTGATTTATAGCATATGTGATTTTAAAGTAGCAAAATTTAAAGCTTTTTTTAATATTAATTTCATTTTTATTTTTATTTATTTAACTTAAATTTTATTTTACAAAACATTACATAATAGAAGAGTTGATAACCCAACTAAATATTTTTTTAGTGGTGTTGATAACGTGTCAGTTATAAATAAAAAATCTCTTTTGAGGTAATATTTATCTACGGTGATAAAGATCAGAAGCGACATTTCCGGTGACAAGTATCTAATGGAAAGTAACATTGGTATCCATATTATAATTGGCGTTCCAGTTTTAATACTATTTTCAAAACTCGTTCAACCTAAATTTATTTCGTGGCATTGATAAACTGCCTTTATATAAGTTTATAAATAGAAAAATACTTTTCGTATTATATTTCTCTTCAGAAATGTGGAGTATCATATTCCCGAATTTTCGGTCCCTTGTCCTTTTTTCGTTCCTGACCTGTTTTTTTTTTCAAATTAATAGTAATATTTTTTATTTAAAAATATATGTGTACACACATTTTACGAACCGATTTTTATATACAAGTATACAGGGTCTTTCAATAAGGACGCTCAATTTTTAAATGTAAATAAAACAAGTTGTGTGTGAGATATCCACATTTTTTTTTTATTTGAAAGAATATTTTATGGCATTAAGTATGAAATATAACGTCGTTCAAATGTCCGCCACGGCTTTGTTTGATGGCACGTATTCGGGAGGTCCAATTTTTGATGACTTTGTCGCATAAATCTGGCTGAATTTGCTGGATGGCGTTCGTTATGTTGACTTTGAGGGCATCGAGTGTTTGCGGTTTATACGCATAGACCTGCAATTTAAGATAGCCTCAAAGGAAGAAGTCTAAAGGCGTTAAATCGCACGATCTCGGTGGCCAGTTCACGTCGCCGCCGCGCGAGATAACCATGCCCTCAAATCGCTCGTGCAGAATATCCATCGTGGCATGCACTGTGTGGCACGTAGCGCCATCCTGTTGGAGCAACATGTCGTCGGTATCCATATCATTCAGTTTAGGCCACAAGAAGTTGCTTATCATCGATCAGTAGCGCTTCCTGTTGACGGTTATGGCAATGCCAGTTTCGTTTTGGAATAAGTACGAACCGATGATTCCGACATACCAAAATCCGCACCAAAGAGTGACTTTCTCGGGATGCATTTGGTGCTGGTGTATCTCGTGTGGATTGGTATCGTCCCAAATCCGACAATTGACGTGCGGGTGTTGGCTGATTATTTATCGAACCGGTTGACCCGAATTTGACCACCAAACGTCGAATAGTCGACTCGGCAAGACGGTTGTGGCGAGGATAAAAATCACGTAATGCGCGGAACGTTTCTCGAACAGAGCACTGATTTTGAAAATAAAATTTGATGATTTGTACACGTTGTTCAAGGCTTCCGTGGGGATTTGTCATACACTACTGAACAATTCACAACAAATTTGACAGATATTGCTTCAACAACATGGCCGCTATAACTTAACAAATTTTGAGCGTCCCTATTGAAAGACCCTGTATAAAAAATATTTCGTCTTTAAACTGAATCAAAAAAGTATGCCTCTCGGGTGGTTGATTGAAAAAAAAATTGCCACTAAGCAAAAACCTCGCTGGAAGGTGCTTGGTGTATTTTATTAAGAAACAGTCAATATTTATTTCCATGCTCAATTATGATTATGAGTGAGGACTAAGCAAAATTTATTTGTGTGGATGAAAAGATATAGAAATCGGTACTATCTGCCTACTCCAAAAGGGGTATGGTTTATTTGTATAAATAAAACGAACACGACATTTTTTTTTAAATTATTTGTATCATTGATATACGAGTACTTGAATCATCATTAGAACAGTTTAAAAAAATACATATTTTAAATAAACGTCATAGTTACGAAAATTTTAGTTTTCAAATATTATTTGACAGCTGTCATTTTTAATTTAATTAAAATATATAAACTAATGACAAATAATGTATTCATTGAAAAGAGATAACTTTACTGTTGAACCGTAAAATACATTAATTAAAGCGAAAAAGTAGTTAATTTTGTCTGAGTATTATTTATTCTTCTAACATTTACAATATAATTTCAACACTTAATTATTAGATTCACATATTACTCTAACTAACCTTATTTCATTGCTATGTAAAGAAATTAATTTGGTTGTTAATAATTTATGCAGTTTTCTATCAACAAGATATTTTCGAATACTTTTTTCTGGTTTTGTTACTTTCTAATTCTATATTATACAAGATTTCCAGTTTGATATAATAAACGGTCAACGCTACATCATAATTCCTACGAGAAATTCCCTTTAACTAATGAGATATCATTATCATCACTAAAAGAAGAAGATAAGTACAATACAATAAGATATATTAAAAGAGGGATAGTAATCAAACAATTTTTATTGCAGTATCCAGTTTTTCTATTATATTTTCTACAATATTATATTTTTTTCTATGTTATTATAGTATGATTTATTAACTTTATTATGTTTCATAAGAATGCATAAAAAGAAATGACTTATGAAGGTATAACGAAGAGGTCAACTTGTTTGACTACCTAAATGAATGGAAGATAAGAAGCAGAGATCCGAAGACGAATTGAGATGAAAAAATCAGCTTTAACAAGGTCTAATCAATAAATAAACTAACCAGTTTATACTTAGACAAACAAAAATGCATCTAGTTGAGTCTCTAATATTCTCCATAGCTGTAGAAAATATAAACTTAAATTTTACATGACAGATACGTTCAAGATAAGGTGTTGGAGATGATTGCTTCGTATTCATACTCTTCACTCGAAAATTTGCCATTGACGACTAACGTTGACGAATATATGTTCCAAATCACGACAGAAATATTATTTCTTCCAGGAGTTTTCGTATTTTTCGTTCCAAACCTCTTATATTGCGATATTTCAATCTTTCAAGTCAAGATTTTTGGTTTGAATGAATGTTGATAACCAAAAACTAATTTTTCGTACAAAAATGCTAGAATAATTAATGCACTAAGAAAAACGTGTGATAGAAACGCATTGGCGTTATTTTTAATATAAAACTTCCAAATCTGCTAAATATAATAAGAGACATTTATCAGAAATATACGAAAACTTCATACTTTTCAATCGAAAAATTGTCATTGACCACCAAGTTTACGAATATATGTAAAAAATCACAACACAAATATTATTTGTTTTACGAGTTTTCGTATTTTTCGTTCCAAACCTCTTACTTTGCAATATTTCAATCTTTAAAGTCAAGATTTTTGGGTTTAAATGAATGTTGATTACCAAAAACTAATTTTTCGTACAAGAATGTTAGAAATATCAATGGAATAAGACAACCGTGTGATAGAAACGCATTGGCGTTATTATTAATATAAGACGTCCAAATCTGCTAAAAATGATTAGACATTTATCAGTAATACAGGGAAACTTCATACTTTTCACTCGAAAAATTGCCATTGACGACCAACGTTTACGAATATATGTACAAAATCACAACAGAAATATTGTTTGTTCTACGAGTTTTCGTGTTTTTCGTTCCAAACCTCTTATTTTGCGATATTTCAATCTTTTAAGTAAAGATTTTTGGGTTTTAATGAATGTTGATTACCAAACCTAATTTTTCGTACTAAAATGCTAGAATTATTAATGCACTAAGACAAACGTGTGATAGAAACGCATTGGCGTTATTATTAATATAAAACTTCCAAATCTGCTAAATATGATGAGACATTTATCAGTAATACAGGGAAACTTCATACTTTTCACTCGAAAAATTGCCATTGACGACCAACGTTTACGAATATATGTACAAAATCACGACAGAAATATTATTTCTTCTACGAGTTTTCGTATTTTTCGTTCCAACCCTCATATTTTGCGATATTTCAATCTTTTAAGTCAAGATTTTTGGGTTTGAATGAATGTTGATTACCAAAACCTAATTTTTCGTAAAAAAATTATCAATGCACTAAGAAAAACGTGTGATAGAAACGCATTGGCGTTATTATTGATATAAAACGTCCAAATCTGCTAAATATTATAAAACATTTATCAGAAATATACGGAGACTTCATAATTTTTCCTCGAAAAATTGCCATTGACGACAAACGTTTACGAATATATGTACAAAATCACGACAGAAATATTATTTGTTCTACGAGTTTTCGTTCCAAACCTCTTATTTTGCGATATTTCAATCTTTCAAGTCAAGATTTTTGGTTTGAATGAATGTTGATAACCAAAAACTAAGTTTTCGTACAAAAATGCTAGAATAATTAATGCACTAAGAAAAACGTGTGATAGAAACGCATTGGCGTTATTTTTAATATAAAACTTCCAAATCTGCTAAATATAATAAGAGACATTTATCAGAAATATACGAAAACTTCATACTTTTCAATCGAAAAATTGTCATTGACCACCAAGTTTACGAATATATGTACAAAATCACAACACAAATATTATTTGTTTTACGAGTTTTCGTATTTTTCGTTCCAAACCTCTTATTTTGCAATATTTCAATCTTTAAAGTCAAGATTTTTGGGTTTAAATGAATGTTGATTACCAAAAACTAATTTTTCGTACAAGAATGTTAGAAATATCAATGGAATAAGACAACCGTGTGATAGAAACGCATTGGCGTTATTATTAATATAAGACGTCCAAATCTGCTAAAAATGATTAGACATTTATCAGTAATACAGGGAAACTTCATACTTTTCACTCGAAAAATTGCCATTGACGACCAACGTTTACGAATATATGTACAAAATCACAACAGAAATATTGTTTGTTCTACGAGTTTTCGTGTTTTTCGTTCCAAACCTCTTATTTTGCGATTTTTCAATCTTTTAAGTCAAGATTTTGTTTGAGTGAATGTTGATGACCAAAAACTAATTTTTCGTACTAAAATGCTAGAATTATTAATGCACTAAGACAAACGTGTGATAGAAACGCATTGGCGTTATTATTAATATAAAACTTCCAAATCTGCTAAATATGATGAGACATTTATCAGTAATACAGGGAAACTTCATACTTTTCACTCGAAAAATTGCCATTGACGACCAACGTTTACGAATATATGTACAAAATCACGACAGAAATATTATTTCTTCTACGAGTTTTCGTATTTTTCGTTCCAACCCTCATATTTTGCGATATTTCAATCTTTTAAGTCAAGGTTTTTGGGTTTGAATGAATGTTGATTACCAAAACCTAATTTTTCGTAAAAAAATTATCAATGCACTAAGAAAAACGTGTGATAGAAACGCATTGGCGTTATTATTGATATAAAACGTCCAAATCTGCTAAATATTATAAAACATTTATCAGAAATATACGGAGACTTCATAATTTTTCCTCGAAAAATTGCCATTGACGACAAACGTTTACGAATATATGTACAAAATCACGACAGAAATATTATTTGTTCTACGAGTTTTCGTTCCAAACCTCTTATTTTGCGATATTTCAATCTTTCAAGTCAAGATTTTTGGTTTGAATGAATGTTGATAACCAAAAACTAAGTTTTCGTACAAAAATGCTAGAATAATTAATGCACTAAGAAAAACGTGTGATAGAAACGCATTGGCGTTATTTTTAATATAAAACTTCCAAATCTGCTAAATATAATAAGAGACATTTATCAGAAATATACGAAAACTTCATACTTTTCAATCGAAAAATTGTCATTGACCACCAAGTTTACGAATATATGTACAAAATCACAACACAAATATTATTTGTTTTACGAGTTTTCGTATTTTTCGTTCCAAACCTCTTATTTTGCAATATTTCAATCTTTAAAGTCAAGATTTTTGGGTTTAAATGAATGTTGATTACCAAAAACTAATTTTTCGTACAAGAATGTTAGAAATATCAATGGAATAAGACAACCGTGTGATAGAAACGCATTGGCGTTATTATTAATATAAGACGTCCAAATCTGCTAAAAATGATTAGACATTTATCAGTAATACAGGGAAACTTCATACTTTTCACTCGAAAAATTGCCATTGACGACCAACGTTTACGAATATATGTACAAAATCACAACAGAAATATTGTTTGTTTTACGAGTTTTCGTGTTTTTCGTTCCAAACCTCTTATTTTGCGATTTTTCAATCTTTTAAGTCAAGATTTTGTTTGAGTGAATGTTGATGACCAAAAACTAATTTTTCGTACTAAAATGCTAGAATTATTAATGCACTAAGACAAACGTGTGATAGAAACGCATTGGCGTTATTATTAATATAAAACTTCCAAATCTGCTAAATATTATAAAACATTTATCAGAAATATACGGAAACTTCATACTTTTCACTCGAAAAATTGCCATTGACGACCAAAGTTTACGAATATATGTACAAAATCACAACACTAATATTATTTCTTCTACGAGTTTTCGTATTTTTCGTTCCAAACCTCTTATTTTGCGATTTTTCAATATTTTGAGTCAAAATTTTTGGGTTTGAATGAATGTTGATAACCCAAAACCAATTTATCGTACAAAAATGCTAGAATTATCAATGAAATAAGACAACCGTGTGATAGAAACGCATTTGCGTTATTATTAATAAAAGACGTCCAAATCTGCTAAATATGATAAGACATTTATTAGTAATACAGGGAAATTTCATACTTTTCACTCAAAAAATTGCCATTGACAACCAAAGTTTACGAATAAATGTACAAAATCACGACAGAAATATTCTTTTTTTCTTCGAGTTTTCGTATTTTTCGTTCCAAACCTCTTATTTTGCGATATTTCATGTCAAGATTTTTGGATTGAGTGAATGTTGATTACCAAAAACTAATTTTTCGCACAAAAATGCTTGAATTATCAATAGAATAAGACAACCGTGTGATAGAAACGCATTGGCGTAATTATTAATATAAGAAGTCCAAATCTGCTAAATATGATAAGAGACATTTATCAGAAATATACGGAAACTTCATACTTTTCACTCGAAAAATTGTCATTGACCACCAAGTTTACGAACATATGTACAAAATCACAACACAAATAATATTTCTTCTGCGAGTTTTTGTATTTTTCGTTCCAAACTTCTTGTTTTGCGATATTTCAATCTTTCAAGTCAAGGTTTGAATGAATAAGACGTCCAAATCTGCTAAATATGATAAGACATTTATCAGTAATACAGGGAAACTTCATACTTTTTACTCGAAAAATTGCCATTGACGACCAAGGTTTACGAATATATGTACAAAATCACGACAGAAATATTATTTCTTCTACGAGTTTTCGTATTTTTCGTTCCAAACCTCTTATTTTGCGATTTTTCAATATTTTGAGTCAAGATTTTTGGGTTTGAATGAATGTTGATAACCCAAAACCAATTTATAGTACAAAAATGCTAGAATTATCATTGGAATAAGACAACCGTGTGATAGAAACGCATTTGCGTTATTATTAATAAAAGACGTCCAAATCTGCTAAATATGATTAGATATTTACTAGTAATACAGGGAAATTTCATGCTTCTCACTCGAAAAATTGCCATTGACGACCAAAGTTTACGAATAAATGTACAAAATCACGACAGAAATATTCTTTTTTTCTTCGAGTACTCGTATTTTTCGTTCTAAACCTCTTATTTTGCTATATTTCAAGTCAAGATTTTTGGTTTGAATGAATGTTGATTACAAAAAACTAATTTTTCGTACAAAAATGTGAGAATTATTAATGCACTTAGATAAACGTGTGATAGACACGCTTTGGCGTTATTATTAATATAAAACGTCCAAATCTGCTAAATATGATAAGAGATATTTATCAGAAATATACGGAAACTTCATACCTTTCACTCGAAAAATTGTCATTGACCACCAAGTTTACGAATATATGTACAAAATCACAACACAAATATTATTTGTTCTACGTGTTTTCGTATTTTTCGTTCCAAACCTCTTATTTTGCGATATTTCAATAATTTGAGTCAATATATTTGGGTTTGAATGAATGTTGATAACCAAAAACTAATTTATCGCACAAAAATGCTAGAATTATCAATGGAATAAGAAGACCGTGTGATAGAAACGCATTGGAGTTATTATTAACATAAGACATCCAAATCTGCTAAATATGATTAGACATTTATCAGTAATACAGGGAAACTTCATACTTTTCACTCGAAAAATTGCCATTGACGACCAACGTTTACGAATATATGTACAAAATCACGACAGAAATATTATTTCTTCTACGAGTTTTCGTATTTTTCGTTCCAAACCTCTTATTTTGCGATATTTCAATCTTTTAAGTCAAGATTTTTGGGTTTGAATGAATGTTGATTACCAAAAACTAATTTTTCGTACAAAAATGCTAGAATAATCAATGGACTAAGACAAATGTGTGATAGAAACGCATTGGCGTTATTATTAATATAAAATGTCCAAATCTGGTAAATATGATGACATTTGTCAGAAATAGACGGAAACTTCATACTTTTCACTCGAAAAATTGTCATTGACCACCAAGTTTACGAATATATGTACAAAATCACGACAAAAATATTATTTGTTCTACAAGTTTTCGTATTTTTCGTACCAAACCTCTTATTTTGCGATATTTCAATGTTTTAAGTCAAGATTTTTGGGTTTGAATGAATGTTGATTGCCAAGAACCAATTTTTCGTAAAAAATGGTGGAATTATCGTGTGATAAAAACGCATTTCCGTTATTAATTATATAAAACGTCCAAATCTGCTAAATATAATAAGACATCAGTAATATACGGAAACTTCATACTTTTCACTCGAAAAATTGCCATTGACGACCAAGGTTTACGAATATGTGTACAAAATCACGACAGAAATATTAGTAGTTCTACGAGTTTTCGTAGTTTTCGTTCCAAACCTCTTGAGATATTTTAATCTTTCTTTTGAGATATTTTGAGATATTTTAATCTTTCAAGTCAAGATTTTTGGTTTAAATGAATGTTGATTACCAAAAACTAATTTTTCGTTCAAAAATGCTAGAATTATCAATGGACTAAGACAAATGTGTGATAGAAACGCATTGATATAAAACGTCCAAATCTGCTAAATATTATAAACCATTTATCAGAAATATACGGAAACTTCATAATTTTTACTCGAAAAATTGCCATTGACAACAAACGTTTACGAATAAATGTACAAAATCACGACAGAAATATTCTTTTTTTCTTCGAGTTTTCGTATTTTTCGTTCTAAACCTCTTATTTTGCGATATTTCAAGTCAAGATTTTTGGTTTGAATGAATGTTGATTACAAAAAACTAATTTTTCGTACAAAAATGTGAGAATTATTAATGCACTAAAATAAACGTGTGATAGACACGCTTTTAGCGTTATTATTAATATAAAACGTCCAAATCTGCTAAATATGATAAGAGATATTTATCAGAAATATACGAAAACTTCATACTTTTCAATCGAAAAATTGTCATTGACCACCAAGTTTACGAATATATGTACAAAATCACAACACAAATATTATTTGTTTTACGAGTTTTCGTATTTTTCGTTCCAAACCTCTTATTTTGCAATATTTCAATCTTTAAAGTCAAGATTTTTGGTTTTAAATGAATGCTGATTACCAAAACTAATTTTTCGTACGAGAATGTTAGAAATATCAATAGAATAAGACAACCGTGTGATAGAAACGCATTGGCGTTATTATTAATATAAGACGTCCAAATCTGCTAAAAATGATTAGACATTTATCAGTGAAACTTCATACTTTTCACTCGAAAAATTGCCATTGACGACCAACGTTTACGAATATATGTACAAAATCACAACAGAAATATAGTTTGTTCTACGATTTTTCGTGTTTTTCGTTCCAAACCTCTTATTTTGCGATTTTTCAATCTTTTAAGTCAAGATTTTTGGGTTTCAATGAATGTTGATTACGAAAACCTAATTTTTCGTAAAAAAATTATCAATGCACTAAGAAAAACGTGTGATAGAAACGCATTGGCGTTATTATTGATATAAAACGTCCAAATCTGCTAAATATTATAAAACATTTATCAGAAATATACGGAGACTTCATAATTTTTCCTCGAAAAATTGCCATTGACGACAAACGTTTACGAATATATGTACAAAATCACGACAGAAATATTATTTGTTCTACGAGTTTTCGTATTTTTCGTTCCAAACCTCTTATTTTGCGATATTTCAATCTTTCAAGTCAAGATTTTTGGTTTGAATGAATGTTGATAACCAAAAACTAATTTTTCGTACAAAAATGCTAGAATAATTAATGCACTAAGAAAAACGTGTGATAGAAACGCATTGGCGTTATTTTTAATATAAAACTTCCAAATCTGCTAAATATAGTAAGAGACATTTATCAGAAATATACGAAAACTTCATACTTTTCAATCGAAAAATTGTCATTGACCACCAAGTTAACGAATATATGTAAAAAATCACAACACAAATATTATTTGTTTTACGAGTTTTCGTATTTTTCGTTCCAAACCTCTTATTTTGCAATATTTCAATCTTTAAAGTCAAGATTTTTGGGTTTAAATGAATGTTGATTACCAAAAACTAATTTTTCGTACAAGAATGTTAGAAATATCAATGGAATAAGACAACCGTGTGATAGAAACGCATTGGCGTTATTATTAATATAAGACGTCCAAATCTGCTAAATATGATTAGTTATTTATCAGTAATACAGGGAAACTTCATACTTTTCCCTCGAAAAATTGCCATTGACGACCAACGTTTACGAATATATGTACAAAATCACAACAGAAATATTGTTTGTTCTACGAGTTTTCGTGTTTTTCGTTCCAAACCTCTTATTTTGCGATTTTTCAATCTTTTAAGTCAAGACTTTGTTTGAGTGAATGTTGATGACCAAAAACTAATTTTTCGTACTAAAATGCTAGAATTATTAGTGCACTAAGACAAACGTGTGATAGAAACGCATTGGCGTTATTATTATTATAATATAAAACTTCCAAATCTGCTAAATATGATGAGACATTTATCAGTAATACAGGGAAACTTCATACTTTTCACTCGAAAAATTGCCATTGACGACCAACGTTTACGAATATATGTAAAAAATCTCGTCAGAAATATTATTTCTTCTACGAGTTTTCCTTTTTTTTGTTCCAACCCTCATATTTTGCGATATTTCAATCTTTTAAGTCAAGATTTTTGGGTTTGAATGAATGTTGATTACCAAAACCTTATTTTTCGTAAAAAAATTATCAATGCACTAAGAAAAACGTGTGATACAAACTAATTGGCGTTATAACTGATATAAAACATCCAAATCTGCTAAATATTATAAAACATTTATCAGAAATATACGGAGACTTTATAATTTTTCCTCGAAAAATTGCCATTGACGAGAAACGTTTACGAATATATGTACAAATAACAACAGAAATATTATTTGTTCTACGAGTTTTTGTATTTTTCGTTCCAAACCTCTTATTTTGTGATTTTTCAATCTTTCAAGTCAAGATTTTGTGTTTGAGTGAATGTTGATGACCAAAAACTAATTTTTCGTACTAAAATGCTAGAATTATTAATGCACTTTAGTGCACCTTAGTGCATCATTTCTATCACACTTTTTTCTTAACAAAAGTGTGATAGAAACGCACACGCTAAATATAATGAAACATTTATCAGAAATATACGGAAACTTTATACATTTCACTTGAAAAATTGCCATTGACGACCAAAGTTTACGAATATATATACAAAATTACAACACAAATTGCCATTGACGACCAAAGTTTACGAATATATGTACAAAATCACAACACAAATATTATTTCTTCTACGAGTTTTCGTATTTTTCGTTCCAAACCTCTTATTTTGAGATATTTCAATCTTTTAAGTCAAGGTTTTTGGGTTTGAATGAATGTTGATTACCAAAAACTAATTTATCGCACAAAAATGCTAGAATTATCAATGGAATAAGACAACCGTGTGATAGAAACGCATTTGCGTTGTTATTAATAAAAGACATCCAAATCTGCTAAATATGATTAGATATTTATTAGTAATACAGGGAAATTTCATACTTTTCACTCGAAAAATTGCCATTGACGACCAAGGTTTACGAATGTATGTACAAAATCACAACAGAAATATTGTACGTTCTACGAGTTTTCGTGTTTTTCGTTCCAAACCTCTTATTTTGCGATTTTTCAATATTTTGAGTCAAAATTTTTGGGTTTGAATGAATGTTGATAACCCAAAACCAATTTATCGTACAAAAATGCTAGAATTATCAATGAAATAAGACAACCGTGTGATAGAAACGCATTTGCGTTATTATTAATAAAAGACGTCCAAATCTGCTAAATATAATTAGACATTTATTAGTAATACAGGGAAATTTCATACTTTTCACTCAAAAAATTGCCATTGACAACCAAAGTTTACGAATAAATGTACAAAATCACGACAGAAATATTCTTTTTTTCTTCGAGTTTTCGTATTTTTCGTTCCAAACCTCTTATTTTGCGATATTTCATGTCAAGATTTTTGGATTGAGTGAATGTTGATTACCAAAAACTAATTTTTCGCACAAAAATGCTTGAATTATCAATAGAATAAGACAACCGTGTGATAGAAACGCATTGGCGTAATTATTAATATAAGAAGTCCAAATCTGCTAAATATGATAAGAGACATTTATCAGAAATATACGGAAACTTCATACTTTTCACTCGAAAAATTGTCATTGACCACCAAGTTTACGAACATATGTACAAAATCACAACACAAATAATATTTCTTCTGCGAGTTTTTGTATTTTTCGTTCCAAACTTCTTGTTTTGCGATATTTCAATCTTTCAAGTCAAGGTTTGAATGAATAAGACGTCCAAATCTGCTAAATATGATAAGACATTTATCAGTAATACAGGGAAACTTCATACTTTTTACTCGAAAAATTGCCATTGACGACCAAGGTTTACGAATATATGTACAAAATCACGACAGAAATATTATTTCTTCTACGAGTTTTCGTATTTTTCGTTCCAAACCTCTTATTTTGCGATTTTTCAATATTTTGAGTCAAGATTTTTGGGTTTGAATGAATGTTGATAAACCAAAACCAATTTATAGTACAAAAATGCTAGAATTATCATTGGAATAAGACAACCGTGTGATAGAAACGCATTTGCGTTATTATTAATAAAAGACGTCCAAATCTGCTAAATATGATTAGATATTTATTAGTAATACAGGGAAATTTCATGCTTCTCACTCGAAAAATTGCCATTGACGACCAAAGTTTACGAATAAATGTACAAAATCACGACAGAAATATTCTTTTTTTCTTCGAGTACTCGTATTTTTCGTTCTAAACCTCTTATTTTGCTATATTTCAAGTCAAGATTTTTGGTTTGAATGAATGTTGATTACAAAAAACTAATTTTTCGTACAAAAATGTGAGAATTATTAATGCACTTAGATAAACGTGTGATAGACACGCTTTGGCGTTATTATTAATATAAAACGTCCAAATCTGCTAAATATGATAAGAGATATTTATCAGAAATATACGGAAACTTCATACCTTTCACTCGAAAAATTGTCATTGACCACCAAGTTTACGAATATATGTACAAAATCACAACACAAATATTATTTGTTCTACGTGTTTTCGTTCCAAACCTCTTATTTTGCGATATTTCAATAATTTGAGTCAATATATTTGGGTTTGAATGAATGTTGATAACCAAAAACTAATTTATCGCACAAAAATGCTAGAATTATCAATGGAATAAGAAGACCGTGTGATAGAAACGCATTGGAGTTATTATTAACATAAGACATCCAAATCTGCTAAATATGATTAGACATTTATCAGTAATACAGGGAAACTTCATACTTTTCACTCGAAAAATTGCCATTGACGACCAAGGTTTGCGAATATATGTACAAAATCACGACAGAAATATTTTTTCTTCTACGAGTTTTCGTATTTTTCGTTCGAAACCTCTTATTTTGCGATTTTTCAATATTTTGAGTCAAGATTTTTGGGTTTGAATGAATGTTGATTGCCAAGAACCAATTTTTCCTAAAAAATGGTGGAATTATCAAAAGATGAAGACAAACGGGTGATAAAACGCATTTCCGTTATTAATGATATTAAACGTCCAAATCTGCTAAATATGAAAAGACATTTATCAGTTATATACGGAAACTTCATACTTTTCACTCGAAAATTTGACATTGGTGACAATATATGTACAAAATCCCGACAGAAATACTATTTCTTCTACTAGTTTTCGTATTTTTCGTTCCAAACCTCTTATTTTGCGATATTTCCATCTTTTATGTCAAGATTTTTGGGTTGGAATAAATGTAGACCAAAAACCAATTCTTCGTACAAAAATGCTGGATATATCAAAAGATCAAGACAAATATGTGTGATATAAACGATTTTCCGTTAATAATGATAGTAAACGTCCAAATCTGCTTAATATGATAATACAGAAATATTATTTGCTCTAAGAATTTTCGTTCCAAATCTCTTATTTTGCGATATTTCAGTTTTTTAAGTCAAGATTTTTGGGTTTGAATGAATGTTGATTACCAAAAACCAAAATTTCGTACAAAAATGCTAGAATTATCAATGAACTAATAAAAACGTGTGATAGAAACGCATTGGCGTTATTAATGATATAAAACGTCCAAATCTGTTAAATATGATAAGACATTTATCAGAAATACTCGTATACGGAAAACTTCATACTTTTCACTCGAAAAATTGTCATTGATCACCAATTTTACGAATATATGTATAAAATCACGACAGAAATATTATTTGTTCTACGTGTTTTCGTATTTTTCGTTCCAAACTTCTTATTTTGTGATATTTCAATCTTATAAAAAGCAATTTTTTGTACAAAAATTCTAGAATTATCAATGGATTAAGGAGAAACGTGTGATAGAACCGCAATGACGGTATTAATGTCGATGGCTTCCAATAAGGAAAATAAATACTCATTTTTAATTAGTTTATTGTATCGCGTCTCTAGTTTGGCTGATTACCAAATTTCTTGACTTCAGTCTGTTTTCAATGCAGCTGTTAGGCTGATGAATGGTAGTAATATACTCGTATATTGTCAAATTAGTCCTCTTCTTAAAGTTCATATAGTGTCGCAAACAGATTGGTTTCAAACTTTGTCTCTTTGTATTCAAGTATCTTAATGGGTTGTCTCCATTGTATGTTTCGAATTTGTGCCTGAAGAATATAGCTTTGGAGAGAAGTAGAATTTTGAGGTCGGTTTCTTCTTCATTTGATAAATTGGTTGTTCCAAATCACTAAAATAGGATGAGTTTTTATGAAACACTATTTGGTGTTGATTTTTCTGTGGCGTGGAATGGTCTCTCTCCCAGTTTCAGAGATATGAAAGCCTGAAGAAATTGGTGATTACGGAGACAGTTGAGGGAAAGTGAGGAAAAGGAAATTAATCTTTGAGATGGGGATGGATCAAATAAAAGATTTAACATGATTCTGTCTAAGCGCTGCTTTCAACATAACTCAGGATCGGGAGGGATCGAGACAGTTGATGCACCGAGTTCGAGACATGGCAGAGAACCACGACGTTTAGGCATTGAATAGGCGATGAATAAGAAGATATGTATAGAATAAAACATAAGAAAATTATGTAAAGGGTTTAGAACTATCAGCGGTTGGTACTATTAACGCTGATAATTACTTTTCTTTCAAAAGTTTCAGTCAAAAACTAATTTCAAGTTTTTCTCTTGAAAGGTACGTGATGGAACATTTTTGAGCTTATATTCGTTATCAGCACACAAAAATTGACCTAAAATGACCGTTTTCAGGCCTGTTACAAAACCTTGTTAAACTAGTGTAATGGGAGACTACTGTATTACGGATTCTTTTCTTATTTACAAATCGTAAAAGTTGTTTAAAATTAATAACTAACAATTAACTTTTATGTATATTTTTACTTCTATTTTTTATTGACAATAACCTAACCGTCAAATTGGTTCCCGTGGTAAACAGCCTCGGAAGCTGTGTGCCACAATAAATCTTGAATGTTTAAGATGTGCTCCGAGCCCATGTATAATTATAAGTGACCTCATAAATAAAATGAGCGACCTATTTTTGACAGGCCCTTTACGACTGCATCATTCAAAAGTAATGCTTAAACGAGAGAAACAGAATATTTAATGCATCCTTTGTTTTATGATTATTGCAATTTGAACAGCATTTTTTGTTTCTATTTACTAAAATGTTAATTGTTGTTATATTATTTATATTAAATTAAAATTAAGTTTATGGCAGAATGCCACCCGATAGTTTTGGGCTAAAATACTGACTTAGGAAGTCTGATTTTCAGTTAGAAGCTTGTCACCAAAAAATCAAGCATTAATTTCATTTTACAAAGTCATTAAATTTAACATTTTTTTCATTTTCATTATCACCTAATATTTTCAATCGGAGACACAAATTTGACATAAACCGCCTTCCTCTAGGTCGGTCCTCAGCCGGACGTTTCTCGTACTTTGAAGTCGTGGTCACACCACTTCCGAGGCAATATATGGCCCATGTATAGTTTATTTGATGGATATTGGGGGATCAAATAATGGTCACGAGACATGGGTGAAACGGTTATGAAAGTTTCATTGTAACGTTTTATTTTTTAATATATGCCTCTTACTACAATAATTCTTCCCTCGTGATTGAGAATTTTTGTCAGACTATTCTATTAAAAAAACATGCCTGTGCACGAATTGGTTTATACCGTGCAAGTTATTGGATTTAATTAAGCACCTATTTTTAATACAACAATACCAAAGCTCTGATGGAAAGGAGATTAAAGTTCTGAAATCATCTGTAAATTTAATCTACTGCAAAATTTCGTTAGACAGTTTTATAAAACGTATTTTGTGTAACTTTATAGCGCTCTAAAAATTATGGTACGCAGCACATAAGCTCTAGTAATAAATGCGTAAAATTAACAGCACATAAGCTGTTTGTATTATTGCCTTACAACTCCACTGGAATGATATACTCGTATACTAATTCTTTAAAATAATATAAAACAAAATTACTAAGTTAACGCAGGACCGATCCAGAAAACATATTTTGACCAAATGATAAAGTTTCTACTAGAAAAAAATGTTCATTTGCTTATATCAAACTTCTTTAAAGTTCAGATTTCATAAATATTCATTGTATCAGATCTCAATCTTCATTCGAAAATCAAAATAAAATAATCATACGTTGTGACACTATTTGTAGTTTTGCAAAGAAATGACAATAAATATGAATTTATCCAGAAAATCTTGAAGTGAAAAGTATAATATAAAGTGAGATTTTGAAAGGTACAATTTATTATTCCACGTACTTTCACTAAGATTTCGTTTCTTTATGCAGGGAAACACGAATTTATTGGCACATTCATTCAAAACGAATGGAGTCGCGCTTCCATTGTGCGCCCTGGAGAGCTTAATGCTTTCACTTGACGCTCGAGGGCAGGATTTCTCCAAGTTTTCCGTTTGATCCTTTACGACCTGGAAAACTCAACACTGCAATAGTCCCATTTAAAAGCACTTTTTTATATGTGAAATGGTAGAAAAAAAAGTATTCGGACATTTGATAATCTTTGTTATTAAGAATAGGTAATTTACTCAGCGTTTCCAATTTCTTTAATATATTTTTGATAAATGTATGGAGGAGATTTTGAATTGATGCAGTACGCCAAGGATTGAATCATGTGGTACATGCTAATAAATAGAACTCACTTCTCTTAAAAGACAAAGAAATAAAATAATATTCAACAATTGGTATAGAGTCCTTTTTTATGTTAATGCATAATCAGCACGATATAGGAAAAATTTCTAGTTTACTGGGGACAAAATGACGGGTAACAAACACAGATTCATATAATTTGTGAATGTTTTATTTAAATTACTTGTTTTTTTTTATGCATACATATTGTATATATTTGTCATGTAAAACAAATAATTTACTTTAGAGTCGATATCAGTGTTAACGTCTAATGTTTTATGTTCTTACATCACAAGCAAGTATCTTCTGTTCGAATTCAGGTGGATTCACTGCTGAAATCTCATGAAAAATATTTATCAATGCACCTGAAAAGAAAGCGCAGCAAATTAAAACTAAGGATCGCATATGAACTTAAATTTTCTTGCCATTTAAACTGACCATGAGAGATTATAAGGCATTTTTTTTTGCTTTAATTCTGTGATTTTGCCCGGTTGTGATATTTTCGGGCATATGGATATCAATCCGCAGATCACGGATTGATATCCATATGCCCTGTAATATTCAAGTCAAAATTACATCGGCACATCTTTGTACCGATTAGTTATTCGGATCTAGTGGGGTCAATGGATATTTTTGCTGCATTTGAAGTTTTCTTTGAAAGTACTGATTACTCGCTGCACTTTTTAAACTCTTGGTCTTAAGCCGCATTGAAAGTATATTTACTACACTGTGAAATATTTTCCTTCTCCCTTAACGTGGGACCTCAAGCTCGTCGTCGCTACTATTTTTATTAATAATCAGGTATGTTGCCACCGAAGAAAGAGTCCCTTTGAAAAATTTCTTCTTCGTTACTCTGCGACATCACACTCATAAAATATAAAGAAAATATCGATCTTCTAGGGTAAATCGCGCAAGGTGCGAACTTATCGTGTCCACCATAAAAACGTGGGGGATAGTGGAATCGAACTGTAACTACCACTAGAACTTCTGGTTGGGTTTGCTACGATTACGTCTTTAGTTAAGGAGCAACAGCTTGCACATGTGAGAAAAATCTGACTAAATTATAACTAAAAGTATATTCAACGGTCTTATAAATAGTGAACACTAAATTAAGACTTTCCATTTCAATCAATTTTAAAGATAGAATATCACAGTTCTTATACATAACATAATTTCATTTTTTCTGTTTTTACGGTACTGCGATTCTATGAAGTAAACGTTAAATTTTGGAAAAAATACAGTCAATCAATCTTAAAGATAGGATATTACAGTTCTCATACATAATATAATTTCCTTTTTTCTGTTAATAAGGTACTACGATTCTATGAAGTAAACGTTAAATTTTGGAAAAAATACAGTCAATCAATCTTAAAGATAGGATATCACAGTTCTCATACATAATATAATTTCCTTTTTTCTGTTAATAAGGTACTGCGATTCTATGAAGTAAACGTTAAATTTTGGAAAAAATACAGTCAATCAATCTTAAAGATAGGATATCACAGTTCTCATACATAATATAATTTCCTTTTTTCTGTTAGTAAGATACTACGATTCTATGAAGTAAACGTTAAATTTTGGAAAAAATACAGTCAATCAATCTTAAAGATAGGATATCACAGTTCTCATACATAATATAATTTCCTTTTTTCTGTTAGTAAGATACTACGATTCTATGAAGTAAACGTTAAATTTTGGAAAAAATACAGTCAATCAATCTTAAAGATAGGATATCACAGTTCTCATACATAATATAATTTCCTTTTTTCTGTTAATAAGGTACTACGATTCTATGAAGTAAACGTTAAATTTTGGAAAAAATACAGTCAATCAATCTTAAAGATAGGATATCACAGTTCTCATACATAATATAATTTCCTTTTTTCTGTTAGTAAGATACTACGATTCTATGAAGTAAACGTTAAATTTTGGAAAAAATACAGTCAATCAATCTTAAAGATAGGATATCACAGTTCTCATACATAATATAATTTCCTTTTTTCTGTTAATAAGGTACTACGATTCTATGAAGTAAACGTTAAATTTTGGAAAAAATACAGTCAATCAATCTTAAAGATAGGATATCACAGTTCTCATACATAATATAATTTCCTTTTTTCTGTTAGTAAGATACTACGATTCTATGAAGTAAACGTTAAATTTTGGAAAAAATACAGTCAATCAATCTTAAAGATAGGATATCACAGTTCTCATACATAATATAATTTCCTTTTTTCTGTTAATAAGGTACTACGATTCTATGAAGTAAACGTTAAATTTTGGAAAAAATACAGTCAATCAATCTTAAAGATAGGATATCACAGTTCTCATACATAATATAATTTCCTTTTTTCTGTTAGTAAGGAACTACGATTCTATGAAGTGAACATTAAATTTTGAAGAAAAAAAACAGTAAATCAATGTTAAAGATAGGATATCAGATTCTCAGAGACATCACGACTCGGCAAGATATGTATCGTCGATTTTGAGAAACCGTGCCTTGGATGTTTTCAGAATTCTCATACATTGAAACTGGATGCAACAAAAGTTTGTTTCCCCGTACACCACTTTTCGGAAAGTTATTCAATTTCCTTTTCGTCGCTTATCAATCTGGAACGAATACACCAGATGTACATTAATAGGAAATGAGTAAATTCAGTTTCCATCCAATTTCACTTACATTTCATTTTAACTTTACATCTCTCAATGTTACAATACGGCGATATTATTTTTTATTCCTTCATATTTTTAATATTCTTGACGATATTTTTAATAAACGACATATCACATGATTTTTTGATTTTCGATTATGTCATTGTGCTAAATGCAAAATATATAATCTCATTTTTGGACGAAAACAGAGTTATTAAAGATTTTTCGAAAAAGTAGCTCGGCTATAGATATTTTTTATGTACGACTGATTTCGACTGTTAAATTTGCTAGCGATATTCAGAGTTTGAATAAATACAGAAATACGAGTACAAGATGTTAAAATAAAGTAATGAAACAAAGCACATATAACAATATAACAAAACTAAATAAAAAGACACACATACACAATGATTTTTTTTAAATAATACATCACTAAGTAAGTACACGGGTTACAAAGATTACAAAAATTTGCAGCACACAGAGTTGACCACACGATACTGGGCCGTCCCTAGTCAGCTATCCGCACCTCAACATAGCAATTTGACATTAATGCGAAAATAATAATAAAGTACAACTTTAATACATTATCAACTGCAATCAACCTACTTTTATACCTCAATAGACTAAGGTTTAAAATATATCGACAAATTTTACTTTTAGATTTCACAACAGATGTTTTCTATTTATATGGATATTTTATTGGTAATTAGAGGTACTTTGTTTACAACAGAAAATAGCCTTATCGCGAGTATGCACTAATGAACTCGAATATTAAAAAGCTAAGCAATTCAGGACAGTTTAAGGGAGAGTTGATGTTTAATACAAAAAAAAAGAAATCATTTAATATTTTTCTTTTGCTCTGAAGTAATGAATTCAATGTTCGTTCGAGATAGTAATAAAGTAGTTCTTTGAAATATTAAATTGCGTGATACTTAAGTATTCTGACTAAAGTAATACACTACTTTACCTCTGATCTTGGACAACGTGTGCTACTTTTACAGCGTCACTTTGAAATATTAAGTTGCGTGATACTTAAGTATTCTGACTAAAGTAATACACTACTTTACAGCTGATCTTGGACAAAGTGTGCTACTTTTACAGCGTCACTTTGAAATATTAAGTTGCGTGATACTTAAGTATTCTGACTAAAGTAATACACTACTTTACAGCTGATCTTGGACAAAGTGTGCTACTTTTACAGCGTCACTTTGAAATATTAAGTTGCGTGATACTTAAGTATTCTGACTAAAGTAATACACTACTTTACCGCTGATCTTGGACAAAGTGTGCTACTTTTATAGCGTCACTTAAAACACTGAGGGAAAATGAGTTACGACAGTTATAACAACAAATTAGTTTAATCAAGTTTATATTATTTTAACAAAACTCTGCAACTAACTTAAGGAGTTAAAAATTAATTAGTCGTATCTCTAAATTACTTACGTATGATACTTGGTATCATCACAATCACACCATATCCTTATTGAAGTAGGCAGAGAAAACATATATTCCTTTATTCTATTCTGACACAAATATTTCGCTTCTGTCACATCCGTACACCTCGTCATTCATACTAATATAAAAAAATTCCCTCCTCCGTCTTTCACCACGTATCGCGTTTTCAAGGTAAATAGTTTTCAATTCCATACTATTCGTGTAAATAATATTTGCAAATTTTTCATAATTCATTATTTTTTATATGTCCGATCCTTCTCAACGCTATTTTCTTCATCTTAAGAATTGCATTTTTTTTCAATCCGCATTCTTACCTATTTTTTCCCCTGCTATACACGGTTTTTCAACACAACACTCTCATTTTTAATACATTTATCTCACGTTCCTTTTTTTTTTGCCATGTTCAAGTTTGGCTTATAATTCCTAATGTTGGATCCAAGAATCCGTTATAATCAGTCAGTGTTATTTTTTATGAAATGATTCAGTCATTAAGCACCATACAAATATTTAAACTCTGTATTGTCTGCTGTTAATTTTCATTCAATATCACACTTTGCGCCGCCATCTCATGTGAACATGCTTCCACGATACAAAATGCGACTTGAAATGTCTGAAAACGAGAAAAATACGTTTAAGATTTTCTGTAAATATTTCATCAGGCACGCATCTCTTCAGTTTACTTCCACCTTACTTTTATTCTTCTTCTACTGAGCCCTAGCTTGACTCATATATGTCAAGGTGGGCACATACACACTAATGTGTGTTGTCATTTTTGTCATTTTAAAGATAGTGCGATCGTTCCATTCAGTGTTTAGTTTACGTTGTTCCCTGTCACTACCTTTCTTTCAATATCCCATTATACTCGTCCATCACACAAAATATACTGCCCAAAAAATAAAATTTCCTTACCTGTTCCTGTTTCTCATGGTTAATTTATAAATCACAACCCCTTTTTACCACACCTGTTTCCATAACCATAACTTAGGTAGATAGGTTTATTTAAAAATATTTGAATACGACATCAAATTACACTCTAAAAAATATCGCATACATTACTATCACGTGTAAAAAAATCTACAGAGACTTTTTTCGTAGTTCGTCTCTATTGATAAGTTTTCAGCAGATTTCAGGGCAAATGTATTTTATCCTCCAGCAAATTTGGGAAAGTACCTTATATATATAATAGTTAGGTTGCAATCGTTAGTTTGCTGTCATTACAATCTAAAAAAAGATTTCAACTTATTTTTTGAATACTTTTTTTCGTCAGCAAGGGTTCGAGTCCCACTAAAGTTAAGGTTCTATTAACACTAAGAGTACACAAGAGGGGACTGCGATCTCTAAATGATGAAAAACGTGCAATATATAGTATGTCAGACTACTATGTTATAGTACCTTTTTTTTCTTTCTATTTTTTATTTTAAAATGAAATATACAAAACTCTGCCCTGTCTAACTATGCGGATGTTCATCTTTATGCAGGTAGTTTACATAAAAAAATATCAAAGGACTGCATTTAGAGCAGTCATATATACTCGTATATGTATAAAAAATCTCAGTTCAATCACGTATAAAAAATATGGATATTTAAATTAGAAATATTAATCTTATACCGGATCATTCCCTGATTTGTAGACACAAAATGACATTCAACAATCCACAAAAACGAACGAAAGGAAACTGCACATTAAATACTACTCGATTGCATGATATTGAATCAATTTGAGTTTTTATCTTGTATTGACATTGTCTCTTGATGAATCTGGTCAGAATTTTATCAGCCGTTTAAATTCCAATTTTAATATTGCCTAACCTTTTAATGAATGAATTTTCTTTAAGTAATGTATTAATAGCTTAGGAGCCATAACAGGCAAGCGTTTAGATTACAGCAAAAAGTTTTTTTTCTGATTAGCGATGATTTATGATTATGACGTCAACAAGAAAAATGTATATGAACATTTAGATAACATTTTTATCTAAGTCGTGTTGCTCATGGCTGAGCGTCGTTGTTTTCTGATGATCTGGAACTGAGTGGATAATTCGTCTCCACTTGTCCTGGTCCTGAGCTATGATGAGTGCAGTACTCAATGAGAAACTAGTCATCTCTTTGATTTGATTTAGCCACCTTATATTTTCTTACTCGCGACACCTCAATACTTCTAATTGATTTTTTGCCCACCTTGTAATCCATGAGATGTGAAGTGTTCAATATTAATATAGTACCATATTTCGAAAACATCCAGGATTTCAAATTCTTTTTTTCTCTGAGTTTATTACATAAAACACTTTGATGAAAATCAAAGTTATCACTGAACGATATTTTGTGTTGAGAAGTTCATTCCATAATAACCTTAGTTGGGCCATTACAGATTAGCCATACCAATGCGTCTTCGAATCTCAGATTCACAAATTTCATTTTTCGAAATGAATGCAAAGGGCACTCCCAAAGGGGAAGAAAATTTGTTGATCACTTCATAATATCTAAGCAAAGTGCTTCCTGTCAACTAATGAAAAGTATGCTGATAGCATCTGAAAAAGGATGTTGTGTTATGATGCGAGAGGATAATTTTTTCGTTTTGTTTGATTTGTTTTTTATTTTACACAGCATATTGTATGTCCATGGCACCAATATATCTCAAATAATTTGCATGCGAAAGTAACGAAAGTTTTATATATATTAACTGTTTAATTTTTTATTAGATTACAGATAGTTTTATTTTATAATCGTTTCGAGACCCTTTTAATCCATGTTTAGAACCATTGGAGTACACGTAGGCACATAATTTACTGTTCGTCTTCATTTTTTTTGTAACATCAGTTATTGAACCCAAAACCCCAAACGAAAGACAAGTATCTTATCAACTAACCGGTCTGTCATCCAAATATATGTCAGAGATCTGATATTCAAAGGTTACCTGATAATACTGATGATAAGCTACCCAGGATATTTACAACTGAATTTATCATTACTTGAAAAGCATTTAGGCCAACCTGTATCAGGTTTCATGCATTTGTCGAGAATAAGACGGGGGTAAAATGTAACAAAATACGAAAATAACGGTATTAATAATTTACTCGGTCTAAAGGAATCGTGGGGCGCGTATGGATAATGGATACCTACGCAGAATATATGGAGGGAAACTGACTTCATGAGCTACACAAGATGGAATGGAGCGTCGTCTTTCTTATTCAGACGAAGAACCCAAATCTACTCTCTAATTAATAGACTCAAAAGGTGGTAACCCTTGCAAAAAAAACAGGAGAATAATTAAATGTGAATTTAATCAAGTGGCATTTGTTGTCAACATTAATATTTTATAATTTCACAATTTATTTATTAGTTTAGTATAATATACAGTATATTTCGATCATTAAAATTGTAATTTTAATTCGTTTAGTCAAACACTTTTTATTCAACTTTACATAACGGTATAACCCTACCGGTTTCAAGGTTTTTACCTCATCGTCAGGGGAGCACAATGATTATGAAAAAATATTTAAAAAAAACAGTGTGTCATTGACAATATTTACAAAATAATCGTAAAATTAAAAAAAGAAAAAAAACTGTTTATAATAATTCAACAAACTTAATAAAAAGACAACGAAACTTTTGAAATAATACACAAGTAAATAAGTAAACGGATAAAAATGATTACCACAATTTTACAATATATACAGTTGCCTACACGATATTGGCCTGTCTCCAGTCCACTGCCCGCATGGCACCGCATCAATTTGATATTAATGCGAAAAAAATAGTACAGTACTAATTCAATACTACATCAACTCTGCAATCAGCCTATTTTTATAGGGCAACATAGTATGGTAAAATATATCGGCAATTTCGACGAATTGATTTCCCAAAGGGTGCATTCTATTTATAGAGGAATTATTTTGGTAATTAGAGGTATTTTGTTTACAACAGATGTTAGCCCTGTGGTGAGTATGCACTGAAAGGACTTTCATATTGAAAGAGCTAAGCAATTCAGAACAATTTAAGAGAGATTTGATAATTTAATGAAAAAAACGTGAATGATTCAATATTTTTCTTTTGTTCTGAGGCAATAAATTCAATGTTTGTTCGACTATAGTAGACGAAACTTTCCTACCCTTATTCAACTTATACTCGTATATATGTATGTTTATTATGTATTATTTTAAACTAGTTGCAACCCGTGAAATATTCACGGAAGTAAAACAAATTCTACATTTATGAAAATATATATTCATAAATGTAAAATTTGTTTATATATATCATTTATAAATCGTCCCCTTTTACACCGGTTCAAAAATTGTTAGCTAGGTATTTAAAATTCGTTCAGTATCCCCACCGAGATTCAAATTTCGAATTACTTTCGGAGAGAATCCAAGTATTCGACAGCCGTACGGGTTTTGGCCTATTTTTATACTATGATATGTCAATAAAAGCGAGTTCGAATCCTGAATTAGAGCGCTAATATAAATTTTTCTTTAGTTAGTTTTGTCGACCTCTTCGGTCGGATCGGAAGACGGGCGTCTTTCGATCCAGAGATTGCAGGTTCGATTCCCGCTGGAACCAAGATTTAAAAAAAGGGTTTTCAGTTTAGTTTTCAGTTAAAACCTTATACACATTTTTCTTGTCGTTTGGAAGAGATTGCCACTTGGCAATGATTCAACAAGGTTATATTGTATAAAAATAAAGTGTTGGTTCGTGCGCCATTATAGCTGCCAGATGTGATAGGTTTTATAAAAGTGGATTCGAGTCTCGATTTAGAACGCCCGTGAGGAGAGTTGGCTCTCTAAACGACGCTTTTTAAATTGAGCTTGGAATTGATATTGAATATTAGAAAAACATGTATATAGAAATAAAACAAATTATTTTTTTGTTTAGAAATGAAATATAATCATACAAGACGACCTTATGAAATAAACAATGAGTAAAATGCTCTAGTTTGAATGAATGAAGCCAATAAACGAGCCGAGCCCCATAAGCACTAAGTGCCTTCTGATATAACAGCTAAGTATCTCGTTAAATTAGCCTTATTATTGTAAAAATAAATCTTCAACACGTTCGGCCGTGAACACTGAACACTAGAACACGTCGGGGAGGAAATGGGCTTAAGTGCCTTAGTCATATAGTGACACCAGAATGAAAAGGTTATATACTCGTATTTTCATACTTTCAATAAATTATTATATAATAATTATAATTTCAAGAATGCGCATCCCTTAAAAAATATCAATATTTTTCTATTTGATTAATAACTGCAGAGGTTCTTGTGACGAGGAGATAATGCACAGAATCCAAATAGCTAAGGGAGCGATGAATCGCCTGAAAGTGATTTTGAAGGATCAATAAATCCTAAGAAAAAACATTACTCGATTAGTCCAAACCCTTGCTTTCTTCATTTTTCACATGATATGGAGACTTAAATAGTCAAGATACAATAAATAATCGATACCTTTGAGGTTTAGTATGAGAGCGACTCTCGCTCGCTCACGTGGACAGTCAGAAGTATCAATCAATCGATTACTGAAAACTTTAGGCTGTGACGCACCTGTATGATGTATGCAAGAAGAATCTTCGATACTTTGGCTTGGGGAGAGAACAGCTTTGAGTGGTTGATTCTGACGTTAAGTGTAAATAAAAAAATAACAAAGACCCAACATCCACCCGAAGGAGGAACCAGTTATGTTTTGAGATTTTTTTATAATTTTCTAGTCTGTAGTAGATTGGAGTACGGTTAATTCATGTGAAAGATTTCTGTGTTACCTTTAATGCAATATATTGTATTCATAGCATAGGACTATATATTGTATTCATAGCTTCATCTCACATTTTAATGAGTAAACTTAGTTAATACTTCTTAAAAATTAGAACAGATCTGTACATATACAAATTAGGAATAGGAAAATAGGCGAATACCTTGATGATGACAAACTTTTGTTTATTTATCTTGACAATTGTTTATGCCAATGTGATTTGAGATTGATTTCAGTACCGTATTCATGAACTGATTTTTTAAGAGCGTCGCCACTCGCACACGGGGAACGAATTTATCAAGGAATGCTCAAGACATCATTCCACCTATTGTAATTGTACATTATATCTAATGTAATTGGGTTTAACTTGTATCAAATGTAAAATAAAATGAAGAATTTTAAACAATGTGCATGTTACACTTCCGTGCATCCATTCTTGTACATTACCATTCGGTCAACTGGAAAAGTACGAATACCAAAACGTTTCATTAACAATAATGACCTCTGAGACCTTTTGATTACACATTAATCTTCCATTAGGGGTTTTCGAATTCTATTTTTATAGAACCTAAAAAAATATCTCCTTATGGTTATAAACTGCAAGGATGTAGTGCATACAACGGAAACGTAAAACTAAATGACCGACTGCGATTTGAGAGGACCATATCTCCAAAGAAAATTTAAAAATTGAAGAAGAATAATAATGGAGGATAAACTTTTGAAATCAGGATAACGTAGCCTTCAAGTTTATGATTATACTTCCTAAAGTGGTAGTAAATATCATAAAGAGAAGAGGTCTAATTTAAGTTTTTTTATTCGAAAAAAATCCAATCCACATTCTGCTTGTTTTAAGATATGGAATTGTAAGTTAAAGTAAGAATTGTATTGTGTTGTATTTTACTTTTGTTATACACAATACAACGTGGTGAGTCTATTGATATGTGGTAATCTCTTTCTACATACTAGAAAGATGTAAAAGAAGATTATACAATCTTAATCTATAACAATATATTTGTTGTTTATAAATTCACCGCATTTAACTGTATGCTTCATAGATTGCTCAGTGTCCCATTAACCGACGACAATTTTAAAAAGAAATTAATAACCATAAAATAAATTTGCTACAAATAATGGCTATCCTGGAATATCCATTTTAGCCTCATTGATTCACTTTTAAAAAACAAAACAAAAAAGATACTTATAAAAGATTATATATTTAACGATACCTATAAGCATACCTATAAATGGAGCAAAGTCCTATTTATAAAAAAACATATCATATGAAATAACCAAAAATATTCCAAGTCACATAAAGCCAGCTTTTTACACTAATTTTAATCTCCGGAAACTCTTATTCAATGGCAAAGGCAAAAATGGAATACTTAGCAACAGTGATGTGTATAAGCTTTTATGTGCAGACTGTGATAATTTCTATATAGGAAAGACAGGAAGATCTTTTGAAAAGAGATTTCGTGAACACAAATCCGCCTTAACAAATGTTCTAATTTATTCTGAAATGGCTAATCATTGTCACCGTGAAAACCATACTTTTTCTATGGATGATGCCAAATTCTTACATATCAGTAGTAACGGAAATAAATTGGACAGATTAGAGGCCCTAGAAATTTCTAAGTCAGTACACCGATCCGAACATCTGTTGAACAGTTATTTCCCAAAAATCTCTCCGCTCTTGGTTGAAATTGTCCCATGCCTCCCTCACCCCTCAGCCCCCAACCGTTGAAGCGTGTATATCGGTACCAGTTCGAACAGCATTTAGTCTTGTTTGCGCTCCCCTGAAGATGAGGTGAAAGCCTTGAAACCGGTAGGGTTATACCGTCACAAAAAAGTGGAATAAACAGTGTTTGATAAAAATAAATTACAATATATTTATATGATAAAAATATTTTAGTTTGTAAAAATAGTAGTTAGAACCTTCTCATTCCAGGTCGAGGGCATAACGGTTGTGCAAGCCGTTAAAGTAGTCTAATTGTAGGAGAACAGTCGGGGAGCTGCCTTCGGGGAATCGCCACGTTTAAATAAATTCACCGCCACTTTATTTGCCCTACGCCTCTATGGCATTTCCTGTTGCGATGATATTATATTTTCTAGAGGGCTGTTATTACCCTTAGAGCACTTCTATGACTGCAATTCAATGTCCTACATCAGTATTAAATGGAATAAGCTCTGAATATTATGATCCATACTATCTTCGTCTCCATTTTCATGATTATTAGTTTCATCACAATGAGACACAAATGGTTCATACTCGACACATATTCTTAGCCTTCTCCATATCTGCACAATTTCTACGATTACTCAGATTATCTGCGTTTCCTTCTTTCAACATATTATTACCTTGATCAAACCATACTTTCATTAGTATTCCTCTCACACGCCATCCACTTACATTTGCACTTTATATATTCGTTTTGGTAATCTTTATTCTTTCATTCGTTCTACATTCGCAAACCATATCAGCGTGCTCTTTTTCATCTTACTCAACACGTTAAGTTCACATTAATATCTGATCACTTCATTCTGTATTATGTCATACATTATCACTCCATGTATTATTTTCAATGCACACGTCTCTACAGCATTTATTCGGCTCCTCTCAGTATTTTTCCACGTTCACGTTTCACTCCCATACATTAAATTTGGCATCAAAACACTTTTGTAGACCATCATCTTAACAGATTTTAATATTGTCCGCTTCGAGTATATATGTTTTAGTATCCCATTAACTTTATTTCTTACCTCGAGACGTTATTCGATATACCTCTTAACTTTTCTCTTTTACTGTTTCCTAACTTTACACGCTATTTGGTATTCCTCTTTAACTCTTAACGCCAGCAAACGACAATTTGATTGAGAGCAGCATGCGATAGTTCATAGTTCATATCCCAAGAAACTGTTTATTTAGCCCTGCGTAAAATGGAGGTTGAGACAAGAAATGGTAGAACAATATAGTATACATTAATATACGAGTAGGCGCTGCTA
The DNA here is from genome assembly GCA_949825065.1 of Odontocerum albicorne. Taxonomy (NCBI): domain Eukaryota; kingdom Metazoa; phylum Arthropoda; class Insecta; order Trichoptera; family Odontoceridae; genus Odontocerum; species Odontocerum albicorne. Next base: position 29,792,882 of record OX463853.1, on the reverse strand, counting down.
TAGCTGTCAAACGTGATTTGTTTAGTACTAATGGGCTCAAGTTTCTAGTTAGAGCGCCCTTGGGGAGAGTTCGCTTTCTAAACGACAGTATATAAATTTATCTTTTGAAAATATAAGTTACCAAGTAAATAATTTGATGAAATATTCAAAAAAATTTACCATTATATAACAAAGACAAATTTCTACTGTTCCAGTCATAAAACAAATAATTCCTATTTTCCACACGCAATTTCATTTTAGAAACACACCTGGATACCATTTTCTTCCTAGTCCCCTCAAAAGCTGTGTCATCTTCACTGTCCCTCCCAATATGTTAGAATTTCTTCCTAATTAACTAGATACAAACGACATTCCGGCAAAATGGTGAAATACGTTCACATGGCCTCCCCTCCATTTACCGTTCTTGGGAAATTTTCTTCGTATGACATATATAAATCTTTCTTTTTTTCTTTGCTTCCATTACGAGGAAATGTAATTTATTCTGTGAAGACAAGCAGGTAAAGTGATTTAGTGGTGTCAGGGACATTAAAGTTTTTCGAATCAGGTGTATACGAGAAAAACTATGATTTATTTCTCAACTTCGTTCATTAAAGAAAAAATATAGTACTCCTTAAAAATATAATAATGATAATTTATTTTTTAACTTCGTTTAGTGACGGTGGACCACCCCAAATGCGTCTTTAAATATTTGCCCTTAAATCCCAGCATGTTCGAATGTGGCCTCAGCGAGGAAACGTTGGATTGTATATTCTTTGAATGCCCCACTAAATTGTGTGTATCCGGTCTTTTATGAGGATCTACTTTTGACGAATAACCAACCCTATTTAAGCCCATCAATATGAGAACGCTCATTATAAAACCTGTTTCCCTTCGTTTGCAGAACGTAAAGAAAGTTTATAGTTCCAAACGTTATCAACCTATTATTTTTCACTAGCTGGGATCTACAAAATTTAGACGAATAGCAATTAAGATAACTTTGGAGCTGCGTACATATTCAGTTGTTCTTCTTCCACTCACTTTATCTCTTGGATCTAATAAGCCCCTACTGGAGCCACACCAAAGTGTGAAAAGGATACTGATATCATTGACAGAAATTCAGATACCACGGACTGAGCGGAATTAAAAATCCTATGAAAAACAACAATTTAAACTCTGGTCATACAGGGGGCATTTCAATATTTAGAAATTCATCCAATTTTTTTATCACAAAAATTGTAAACCTGGTCGCTACAATGTCAATCAGGCCAAAGTTATTCCGACATATAGAGTAATGGAAGAGAATGGAAAACAAACGGAATTAGGCTTACTTCGACACCGGAAATCAAATCTTTGGATTAAGAACCACTGTGTGAGGCACGTAACTTGCTGTTCATTACTGCACGTATTGACTATATAAATGCACGCCAAGAAATTAACATGAACCACTTTGAGAAATGATTAACCAAACAGGGATCTTTGTTATGGGTACCATCGGAAATCGAACCTGAAATCCTCTGGTAGAAGACAAGTGTTTTACAAACTAAGCCACGGGGTCGCCGAATATATTATTCTACATATATAATTAGTCCGATAAACATATTTTTATGTCAATTTTAAATTACAATTAAACACGCCTCAATCCTTTATTTCCAAAAAATATAAACTAGTAAAATCATTCAAGCACATACAACGCAATTTTATATTTCCTTAAATATTTCAAAATAAATAATACATATTATAATATAATACGTGTTAAATCCTGTTTGCATGTATATATGCCCATATATTTGTTAATATGACAAGCACGTAGAGCTTTGCAGTATAAAACCCAGACTGCAGATATACTCGTACGTATCTGGCTCTGTCAAATAATATTAACTTACTTTAGGCCTTTGTTATATCAAAAAGCTATACACAGAAATCTTAAAGAGGTTATATAAGTGGTCATTTTTTCATGATAGTGGAAACACCCTAGCAGATATTTTAAATAACTCAACGGTGGTAAAGAATTAAATATATTGGGGTAGTCTGGAGAATAAATTCGTTTTTTAGGTCCATTTCAAATGAAAAATAACACCTAATGCTTGTGAGCAGTTGTTTTTAATATTTTTTATGTCTCAACAATCTCTCGTGTCATAGAACACTGGCTATTCTCGACCAAAGCCTTGGTTTGATCGCCACTATTGATAATCGGCCTTCTAGAGGGGACACCATTTTCGAGTGTGAACACCATTATCGACACTATTTTGAATTTTAAAATCACATTTGACACACAGGATCGCTTTCTATATCGTCACCATACACTATACATTTTTTTTTTGTAAAATTACATTTTTTTTCTTTGCGGTAGTAAAAAAGCATCAAACACCTATAAAAATCTTTTATTTTATTCCATCTTCAAAATGATTCAAGCGGTTTGAGTAAACAATACCCTAAACCTTTCATATGCATTCAGAACGTTTGGAATGAAGCTTGCAACAAAAATTTGGTCCTAATGACATTTATTCGAGAAAAACAAAACTATTTTCCGAAAAACATATTATGTTATAGGTACTGAAAAACAACTGAAAGGGAAAAAAATAAATTTATTCCCCTGAAAAAATGCTGTAAAAGTTTGAACCCTTTTTGAATGACTCCAAAGTGAAGGTTTCTCTCGGTATATAACAACAAGTATCGCTACATGGGTTATATACTCTTATACACATGTTTTGAACTAAATGATGGAGCTAAAAGACATTACGAACCTTTCCAATACGTTGGGACAACATTCTCCGAAAATAAATCGTTTTGAACGCACTTATCTTACTTTCTAATGTAAATTTATTACGTATTCGATACATTACAATAAATTAAGGTCCAAAAGCTTTTAACTTCGTTCCTGACCCTGAAAAATTGGAAATTCAAAAAAGTCCTACGCAGCTTTTGAAATAAAATTTTACATTTTGACATCTTAAAACCGAAGTTTTTCCTTTTATGGATAAGGTCACACACAATTCACGAGAAAAAAAATATGGTCGTTCAATTATCTCAAGTTTAATATATGCTATGTAAATTATTTTTTTTAAAATAGGAGGTAAGTTTTTGAATAAGGTTAGAAAAAAAGGAAAAAAACTTTTTATAAAAGGTCCTATATATTATTGATTGTATTACTATCATATAAACAATGATCATTTTATTCTAACTAGTGTACAGAATGGTATAATGTAATACATTTCATTATTTTACAACACATATACCAAAATATAACAAACATAGTAAAGAAACCTGACAGGGCACATCAAGAAGAAGAAGAAGAAGTAAAGAAAAAGGTAAGGAATATAACACCCGAAAAACAACATTTATCATAATACATACGTAATAAAATCATGGAAAAAACATATTTAAAAAAAAATTACTATAAATTGAGTCTATAAATTTATCTTGCATGTAAAAGTTTGTTTTTCCAAATGTCCAAAAATTGGCGTTGAGATCCAATAAGATATAATTTCAATTTTTGTTAGAAACCCTGCGGAGTGATGTTGCAATAAGGTGTCCATGTTCCACAATAATCTCGCTCGCAATAAGGTGTCCATGTTCCACAATAATCTTGCTCACAATACAGAAAGGGTGTTTGTGGAAAATCCGACGTTAAACATTATTGTATCCAACTCGAATCTTCGTCCAATGGGCTATTGTATAACATAATCGTGCCACATTTCTTCGTAGAAATGGAAGAGCTTTACGAGTTGGACGAGCTTCACCAGTATTTTTATATACCAGGAGTATCAGCTGAATCCTATATTAAAATATAATGTATTTCACTTTCATATTATACAGTACAACTTAACGGATTTAATGTCATGTGTAAATCTTTCAACCAGAAAGATGTTAAAGAGGCTTGAAAATAAAAAAAACCGTTTCAAAAAGAATCGAAACCGCAACATCTAGGTTGGAAGACAGGCAACTTATCAACTAGTCTAAGAGACACGTGTCATATCTTCGAGCAAGCATTCCTTCTTTGTCTTCTAATATCCTCCATACCCGTTAGACTATCTGTTAAAATATGTCCAAGACATCTAACATTTGATGACGGATTGAGTTTTGTTTTGACTTGATACAGTTCGGTATTAACATTTGATGACGGATTGAGTTTTGTTTTGACCTGATACAGTTCGGTATTAACATTTGATGACGGATTAAGTTTTGTTTTGACCTGATACAGTTCGGTATTAACATTTGATGACGTTGTTCGGTATTAACATTTGATGACGTATTGAGTTTTGTTTTGACCTGATACAGTTCGGTATTAACATTTGATGACGGATTAAGTTTTGTTTTGACCTGATACAGTTCGGTATCAACATTTGATGACGGATTAAGTTTTGTTTTGACCTGATACAGTTCGGTATTAACATTTGATGACGGATTAAGTTTTGTTTTGACCTGATACAGTTCGGTATTAACATTTGATGACGGATTAAGCTTTGTTTTGACCTGATACAGTTCGGTATTATCATTTGATGACGTATTGAGTTTTGTTTTGACCTGATACAGTTCGGTATTAACATTTGATGACGGATTAAGTTTTGTTTTGACCTGATACAGTTCGGTATTAACATTTGATGACGGATTAAGTTTTGTTTTGACCTGATACAGTTCGGTATTAACATTTGATGACGGATTAAGTTTTGTTTTGACCTGATACAGTTCGGTATTAACATTTGATGACGTATTGAGTTTTGTTTTGACCTGATACAGTTCGGTATTAACATTTGATGACGGATTAAGTTTTGTTTTGACCTGATACAGTTCGGTATTAACATTTGATGACGTATTGAGTTTTGTTTTGACCTGATACAGTTCGGTATTAACATTTGATGACGTATTGAGTTTTGTTTTGACCTGATACAGTTCGGTATTAACATTTGATGACGGATTGAGTTTTGTTTTGACCTGATACAGTTCGGTATTAACATTTGATGACGGATTAAGTTTTGTTTTGACCTGATACAGTTCGGTATTAACATTTGATGACGGATTAAGTTTTGTTTTGACCTGATATAGTTCGGTATTAACATTTGATGACGTATTGAGTTTTGTTTTGACCTGATACAGTTCGGTATTAACATTTGATGACGGATTAAGTTTTGTTTTGACCTGATACAGTTTGGTATTAACATTTGATGACGTATTGAGTTTTGTTTTGATCTGATACAGTTCGGTATTAACATTTGATGACGTATTGAGTTTTGTTTTGACCTGATACAGTTCGGTATTAACATTTGATGACGGATTAAGTTTTGTTTTGACCTGATACAGTTCGGTATTAACATTTGATGACGGATTAAGTTTTGTTATGACCTGATACAGTTCGGTATTAACATTTGATGACGGATTAAGTTTTGTTTTGACCTGATACAGTTCGGTATTAACATTTGATGACGGACTAAGTTTTGTTTTGACCTGATACAGTTCGGTATTAACATTTGATGACGGATTAAGTTTTGTTTTGACCTGATACAGTTCGGTATTAACATTTGATGACGGATTAAGTTTTGTTTTGACCTGATACAGTTCGGTATTAACATTTGATGACGTATTGAGTTTTGTTTTGACCTGATACAGTTCGGTATTAACATTTGATGACGGATTAAGTTTTGTTTTGACCTGATACAGTTCGGTATTAACTATATACGAGGAAATATAATATAAACAAGGAACATATACGAAAATTTGATTATGAAACCCATGAAAACAATGCTCAAGCATTTGAAAATATGATTTTTGGAAGTTCTAAAGTTAGACAAATATTTCATGGTTTTCAAATATTTTAGACTTAATACTCGTAATCAACATTTTACTATCTTGAGACTGTGATGATCCAAACATTATGTCGCCAGAAGATATATATGTCAGTCCTGAAAGTAGATTACGGTTTTAGATTTTATTAGAATTAATTATAAATACAATTATTAATAAATTAATTGATAGGCGCGTAATATGTAAATACATATCCTGTAATCACACATCTATACTCGTATGTTAAGGCAGTGGAATAATTAATTGGAGAAAGATAAGCTTTTGAAAATTTCGGCTAACATATTACATCATCTCAATCGAGATACGCCCCACCAACAGGAGGGCAAGCCCGACCGCAAGGGTGGCAGATTTTTTCATTGCGCAACCCTGTAACAGTAAACCATTTAAAAAAACAATAACATTTCAGCAAATGATACCATTTTTAACACAGTGAATATGCATAAACATAATTAAAATATATAAAATAACACGGAAATGAGCCGACGCTCTAAAAAGCCGGAGTTAGCCGATTATTTAGCCGATTACTGTACCTTATAACGTTACATATATCTCAAAACACATGAACTAATGAAGCCTTTTTAATGTATCTGCATGCTCCAGAAGTTTATTCCATGCTACAGAGCCAGCCACTCCATTAGACCGATCGAGAAAGCCCGGTATGTTCTCTCAATCTACCTCTTTCTTGCCCATCTTCCAGAAGACACGTCCCAAATGCTTTTTCGTCATTTCTGCGCAGCTAAATACATCAGTATCTAAATAGTTATCGATCAAAATGCTATGAAAAGTGAACATATGAAACCAACACATTTGTTTTTACCTATTTAAATGTATTATATTATGTTAAATATGCTTGAAAATCAATTGAGAATGGTAATTCACTCGACTGATAGAATCCAAGTCGAAAATGTTGAAATGGCATTGTTAATATGTTGTAATGACTAATGATCACTGTATGAAAACCAAGTTATTTGCCAAATTGACTGTGTTTTTTAGTCATTATGTTTCGGGATTGATATTTTTTTTCTCTTACGGTGGGGTTTTGGAATGTGCAGTTTTATATTTTCAATTAAGCCCTTATTATACACATCTAAACAATTTCAATGAGGTGATACCATCAGAAGTATTTATGGAAAGAAATCATAGTCTTGTGCTGCAGGTTTTATATATTTTTAAAGCTTTCGGAGTTACATATTTTAAAGATTTTCACGGTTCATGGTATCGGTTATATAAAATTTACCGGAGTGTTGTATCTCGTGGTTTGGCTTATGGATGCCAAAGTTTCGAAAACGTTGCAGTTTTCATCTTCAAGGATTTGTATGTAATCAATTTCACCATATTGCATGGTTACAAACCAGCCCTGAAGATGAAAATGGCAACGTTTTCGAAACGTTGGCATCATAAAAGAAACCACACGGTAAAACAGTCACAAACCTAAATCTTATACAACTGGTGTATGTTTTATTATTTTAAGTATTAATTTTATATACATATAACACAATTAAAATGTATTATTATACCACAATTAATATATTTTGTACCTCAAAAAATTATTCAGAAATGTTGTACACCCTACGATTTTCTGACTTTTTATATTTTCTTATTTCAAAATATCATTCTCCTGATCCAACCGTACTTTCTCCTTTATCTTAGTTAATACATTAAGGGGATTAGGGATGAATGCCTTAACTTCACATTCACCCCTAATCACTTCATTCTGTATTCTGTCATATATTGTTACCCCGTGTATTCTTCTCAGTGCACGTATTTCTACGGCGTTCATTTATTTTAATATAGGATATATTTATTCTTTAGCAGAAATAAATTCATTTTTATTCTCTCAATGACATCACACAATTTTAAGTTAATTTATATCGTATCTTGCTTAAATCAAGCAACTGAATTATATCACGATTTACTAGTTTTTATTTCACGAACTGAGAAAGAGAATTCTCTACAAAATTTAATATACGCGTAATATCTTAAATTGCGGCAATTCTGAATGAAATTGCCCTATTTGTGTAGGTGATGGGAGCAAAGAAAATGAAATTAAACCAATAATCCGATATTGAACAAGTCGAATGTTTTGTCAAAGTATTCAAAAGTTTTGTAAATTTAAATTCCGCGGCTTCAGATGAAATCTGATAAAATCTCGCAAAATTGTTAATCGCGAAAAACAGCGGAGTTGAGAACTCCCCAAGTAAATTAATGGAGGGTTAATTAAGCGGGCTGAAGTGCCTTTGAGAAAATGCTAGTTTCGTAATTATTTACGGTAGGTAAAAACTAAATTGAAGCGAGCAAAATTGAATAAATATTATTTTTGCATTTGCGTTGGAGAAAAGTGATTCAGTTGATTAAAACAGGGAGAATTTCTCAGGATATTCTAAGAACGGCAAGTTAAGTGGAAGCCTGCCTCAACATTAATGGAATTTTTGGTTTTATATTCATTCAGTGAATGCGGTGAAATACGTGCATTGAGGTGAACGCGTGGTGTAAGATGTATGCTATAATAATAAATGTAATTATTAAGTATGAATATAAACGTTAGTAATAGTTAGATGGTATAATAATAAATGTAATTATTAAGTATGAATACAAACGTTAGTAATAGTTAGATGGTATAATAATAAATGTAATTATTAAGTATGAATATGAACGTTAGTCATAGTTAGATGGTATAATAATAAATGTAATTATTAAGTATGAATATAAACGTTAGTAATAGTTAGATGGTATAATAATAAATGTAATTATTAAGTATGAATACAAACGTTAGTAATAGTTAGATGGTATAATAATAAATGTAATTATTAAGTATGAATATAAACGTTAGTCATAGTTAGATGGTATAATAATAAATGTAATTATTAAGTATGAATATGAACGTTAGTAATAGTTAGATGGTATAATAATAAATGTAATTATTAAGTATGAATATAAACGTTAGTAATAGTTAGATGGTATAATAATAAATGTAATTATTAAGTATGAATATAAACGTTAGTCATAGTTAGATGGTATAATAATAAATGTAATTATTAAGTATGAATATGAATGTTAGTAATAGTTAGATGGTATAATAATAAATGTAATTATTAAGTATGAATATGAACGTTAGTAATAGTTAGATGGTATAATAATAAATGTAATTATTAAGTTTGAATATAAACGTTAGTAATAGTTAGATGGTGTAATTTTAAATGTAATTATTAAATATGAATATGAACGTTAGTAATAGATGGTATATGTAGTAATAAATGTAATTATTAAGTATAAATATGAACGTTAGTAGTAGTTAGATGGTATAATAATAAATTAATATTAACTAACTACAGTCCTTTATTATATTTTAAATAATATTTATAGGTAAATAATGTAAAATTTCAAACATGTTATTTGTAACTAATGCCAAGGGTTAAAATCCCTCTTACTAGTGTTCATCTCATATACAGTTCGCTCATGTCAGCAGGTGAATGAAAATGTTATTAATTATAAACAATATATGGAAAAAATATAACACTCATTCCTCAGTTATTTCAGCCACCTTCCTCCTAAATTCTGACAGCATTGAACTAAAAATATCAACATCCGAATCAGTTACAGCATTGTATTCTCAGCACATTCTGACTACTGGGTTACAGAAGTGGATATTACTTCTAAACCTAGCTACGCTGAATAAACACGACTTTTAAGAGAGCAGGAGGAATCACTTAAATCAATACGTTCCAGAATTGCAGGTGAGTCCACAAATCCATTCAAGACTTTATAAAGAAATACAAGATCAAAGACTTATCTACGAGCCCCAAGCGTCTAAGGATCGAAAAAATACGAGCTATCACTATTGAAATTTCTTTTACTTTCTCTTACGCAAGAGCTGCCAAAAAAATGTTGTGTTGCTTTAAAACATACTTAACATCACACCGTCTCCCTGTCGGCATAGAGACTTTTCTACCGCGATACACATCTTTTGTCTTTTTCATATCCATACACTTTGTCGTAAAACTCCTACGATTTATATGAATTTTGACATTACCTTTTATTTAATATCATTCACTTGACCCAATCATTCTTTCCTTAGTATTTCTCTACCACGTTTTCCACTCACATTTGTACTATATATTTGTTTTGTTAAGCTATATTTGCTTTCTTAATCGATTTGTATGACATGCCTAAACCATCTTAAAGTGCTCGTCTTAATACTCTTAATACATCAGTCTTAAGTTAACATGTTCCCCATATCATTGAATTCCGTATTCTGTCATATATTGTCACCACATGTATTCTTCTCAGTTCACACATTTCTACAACATTTATTCGACTTCTTTTAGTTCTTTTTCCCATCCACGTTGATTTAATTAGTTGAGATATTCAAATTTGGTTTAAAGTGATTTTTAATACCATTTATTTAGATAACTTACAGAAAATGCACAAATACACTTTTATAATTTAACCTTTTCGTTTCCATGTTTATAAGCTATTTGGCGAAAAAAATACTTCAATCCAAAAAGAAATACTACAAATCATGATATGCCAAAATTGTGGATCAAAATAGCGTATTAGTGTCAACATCTATGTATAGAAGAGAAATGTGGACGTGGAAAATAACCGAAAGAAGCTTATTAAATGCGATAATATTATGTGTACTGAAAAGAAATTGTGGTGTGTCGAGATATGTTAGAATTAGAAATTAGATTATTTATTATGAATGAGTTTCAAAAATGTGTGTTAACTGAAGTGAATAGAATATGTATGTGTTTTGGTCATGTTGAGTAGATAGGGGACAAAATACTGACTATTCAAATTAATAGTGTGTGAGTGGAAGTCAGAGTATGATTGAACCAAGGGAATGAAATTTCGAAAGATAGAAAGGTAATAAGTAACAGAAACAGAAATAACTATATGAGAAAATTTATGAATATGGAGGAGGTTTATGGTAGATGGTACCTTGTTATACGAATGTTTAAAGCTCTGTCATCTCTGTTTATCCTAAAAGGGAAATGAACTAATGGTAAGTATATGTTTATTCGGTTTTAAGAATTATTTAGTATTTTATCCGTGGCAATATAAACATTAAATGAGTGCATATGTGAGCACTTAAGTACTACTAAAAAGTTCCACCTATCAATGCGATTGAATAGGTTGAAATATTTAAAAACGTGGCAGGGTTCTTATCTAGAAAAATGAGGTGGGTTTGGGTATCTAAACAAGGATCCAAAATTGAACCAAAGAAACCGCAGCACCTTGCCAGTAGTGAAGCTGTGAGGTCCCTGTCCCGGAATGCTAAACTGAAAATATATAATAATTTTATCCATAGTAACGTACTGATTTAAAGCGTGGGTCATTGCATAAAAGATCCACAAAAGTTACAGAACTTCGATAACTGAATACTACGAAAGATATTTGGTCCAAAACAGGGTATAAGAGAATGGAAAATGAGATCTAATAAAGAAACTCCAATAATACTGAATCAACGACAAATTACCAGTAACATAAGACGGAAGTCAAGGCTGGAATGGATAAACTATGTAAGCAGATCTCAGGTGACATGGTCAACAAAAATCATTATGTAAACCCAACAACACGAAAGAAGGCCACTTAGACTAAGACAAAATATTTGAAGTAGGATAAAGTATTATATTGTTTATAGTTAAGGCATTAACGTTGTGGAGGTTTAAAGACATTGTTATTTATTTTATCGAACACTGTTTATTCCACTTTTTTGTAACGGTATAACCCTACCGGTTTCAAGGCTTTCACCTCATCTTCAGGGGAGCACAAACAAGACTTTTTGTGCAGTCTTGTTTGTGCTCCCTGATGATGAGGTGAAAGCCTTGAAAGCGGTAGGGATATACCGTTACAAAAAGTGGAATAAACAGTGTTTGGTAAAACAAATTACAACTGTACCTGCCTGTATACCTACCTAAATGAATTGTCAAAAATAACGAGTGAATTGTTAAAACATAAATAAATAAAATTAATTATTGTTGATACATACAGGGTCATTGACCGATCAAGTATTCATAGATAGTTGCACGTCAAGAACGGCGACAATGTTTACTATTTTTATAGTACCCGCGATTTGTCCAGTCATCTCCAAATGTAAATAATTATCCTACCTCCCGTCCATGTGATAGAGCGAGGCAGATATATATATAACCCATGTATTCACTCACTGGTATAAATTGTCTGCACTATGCGAAATAAACATACATTTTATTGTCATCCAGTCGACTGTCAAGACTTTGTTATTTATTTACCTGCTGTCCACTTATCGAAATATATCCGCATTCCTGAGTCTATAAATAAACCGATATTGATCAAGATCATCATGGCTTATAGAAATAAGCACTCCGCTATATTGATGATTCTGTACGAGAATTAACGCAGAATCAACTTAAACGAAGAGAACGATGTCGCTATCAAAATCATCAGCACGTCCTAATAAGACACACGCTACACTGATAGCGACCATCGTTATACAACTATGAAATTATTTTAAAACTGAAACTACACTATATCAACCTTGGTCAAACCCCTCATCTTCAGGGGAGCACAAACAAGACTTGTTTGTGCTCCCCTGAAGATGAGGGGAAAGCCTTGAAGCCGGTAGGGTTATACCGTTACAAAAAAGTGGAATAAACAGTGTTCGATAAAATAAATTACAAAGATAAAGTATTGTATAACTTTAGTATGCTGGGAGTGGAGGAAAACTGAGACGAGATGGCAAGTAACCAATCAGTTTGGAAAATAATCGGCTGGGAGGCGAAAACTACTTGAATGGTATGGTTATCTTAGATAGGTAAGTTATGTGAAAAAAAAAACAAAATAACTGAACAACTCTTAAAATAATGAAAACAGAACATGAAAGCTTCTATTTCCCTTTTTTTCCAACTTTCAAACGCTGAAGATTGTAGCTACGCGTACACAGAAATAAGTAAGTTTTAACGATCATGACTTTATACACGTATATAAGTCAGTTATTAAATAACAATAGGAAAATATGACACGTAGTGCAGGGATAGTCATCGGATGTGCTGTCATCCACACGTAACGTCAGCATAGATCTTAGATACCACAATCGAATACGCCTCCCTTCTTAAGTCCCTGCCTACGTCAGCATATCCATACCACGAGACATTACAGCACGTCGTGCGACGCGTCGCAGTGAACGTGTTTATTAACCCTGACCTTCTTCACTCCTTGCACCCTTCAAAAATTCACCATAATTGCTTATATCATTTTAGATTTTTATTGGAGAAATATTTTTCTCGAGATCTTGTGACGTCGATGAAACTTTGTTTGTCTTCTTCTACTTATTCAGTGTCGGAGTGCTTTGGGATCATGGAAGTTTAAGCGACATGCTTGTTTGTATATCTGTATTTATAATAATTTATCGTTTCATTTTTACTCTACTATAAACATGATTTGGATATCAGTGTATAGATTTACTTTTAATCAAAAAAAAAAATATTATAAAATTTTTAATGTCGATGGGTATCATTGTTAATTAATATACGTGTATGTATAGAGTGTTTTCTCTTAATTTTACATTTTTTTCTTAATCAAAGATTTAATTTATATTATTGTGAGTATTTAAAAAATGTTTTTAATATGTAAAGAAAAAAGAGGAATAAATTAAATATCTTAGCATATTCATTCAAATATGTTAATTTTTAATCAGATTTTTTCTTGTGACATATGGCACTGGGTCTTCTGAGCCCTGTTCTGTTGTATGCAATATCACGTACATATAATATATACCACACATACTTATTTTTTACTGCAAATTATATTAATCATGTTATTGCTTAAATGTTTTAACCTTTCTGGTGATACCTCGTATTTTTGTATTCACACACTGAATTTTAATTGTATTTTGAAAAAAAAATTCAAAATTATAAATGTTCAAAATCGACGGTAAATAAATGAAATAACTTCTTTGGCAGCTGGATGTTGAGCATTTATCTTACGGGCCGTACCCACTGCAGTAGATAAAATACTCCTGAGTACTTTAGAAGCTCTAAGGGGGCTTAAATGCCTATAGAAGGAACCTAAAAGCTACAATAGTATTTTATAAAAAAAGGTCAACAAGATGCTGTTTGAGTGAACTTCATGATATATCACTAAACAATATACTATTAGCCGTTTAGATAATATACTTTCCTCAAGAGTATTTTAACTTGGGACTCGAAATCATTACTTTTGACAGATACAAAATATTATAAAATAAATATATATAATTTGAGTTAAGAACATGAAGGTGGTAGCTAAGGTCATTAAATAAGGTTCTCGTATCTCCCGTATATGCATATATTAAAAAAAAAAATTTATAAAACCCGCCGAGATTTATCAAGAGACGATGAACGATAAAAATAGTTTTATAAATCTTCCGATATGTGATAGTTACACAATTGGCTTTAGGTGTAATGTATGTGTGTAGTGTATGGGGGTAGTGTTAATATTAATCATAAATTTGGATAAGATCTTCCAAAAAGGGTTATCTTTAAATGATTCCCAAAGCAGCACACACCACCCATATTAACATTAAGAGGTAGACCATTTGATGCCACAGGACCAACAACAGTTAAAGCTTTATCATAATACCCAACCCCATTGGATCGATTTTGAACAATCAGCTTATTAGATCAATAAAAAATATACCTTAAAGTTCTTTTCATCTCCGAAAGAATATCTCTCGGAATTCGAAAAAATACAATGGGGACTTGACTATTAATAGACAAAATTTGAAATCAATCAGATCGCGACTTGACAAGCAGTGTAGACTTTTTAGAACAGGACAAATATGACAGTATTTATGACTATTATAAATCAGCCGAGTAGCTGCATTGAAAACTGTAGCCTGGAAATTTGTGAATCAGGTAAACCAGAATAAATAGAATTACGTCGATCCAGACGCGATGAAAACAAATTAATTAATAAGTGTTTTTTTATTTCCTGTGTTGAAAGACGTCGATATACAGTTCACCTGAACTATCCAAGAGGTAAGCGTGTCCAGTTGTGGCATCTACAATATATTTCGATGTACCGTGGGAGTGACCATTGCACCGCACCGTTTCTCTTTCTTTGTAGGCTAAGACCGGTAAACTTGTTTTATTACTCCCTCGTTGTATACAAAACAACTCGAAGAAATCCCTAACACCTGAAAAGCGATGTTTACAAATGTATTATTTTCTAATGTATTATTATATAATACTTACATTGTACCTATAACGTACAACCTCGCGGACTCGTAAAAAGTCTGTTGGAAAAACTAGCCAGGAACTCATTTTTAATGCCATCGGGAATCGAATACAAAACCCCCGATTTTTTAAACCAACATTTTATGCTTTATGCTACTACGAAGGTCGTTAAATTATACACATAAAACGTCACAATAATGTGCATACTTACTTATATGTGATTAGCAACACTGGAAGCATTAATACTCGTATATAAATCCGAGTGGCGAGATGCCTATTGATGAGACAGGATGACGGTTTCGCTAGAGTTTGAAAATCATTTGTTTTCATATTGAGTGGTTGATTTTTGTTTTTTGCAGAGGCACCGTCTGTGTCTTGTACGAGTGCCTGGGTGGTCTCATACTGAAAGCAGGAAAAAGTTATCTGGCGCGATGGGAAAAAAAATTAAGTTATCGTGGAAAGGTTGTTTTCCCACCAAGATGGCACGCCGTCATTCAATGCGAAGAAATAAACGTATGAACCTAACAATAATTATTATATTTCCACGCCATCAATTGTTATTAAAAAATTATCTGTGAATCCCGAATATTCTATGGAAGTAAATAATATTACCACTGACCTCCGTAGTCTAGTGGTAATATTCTTTACTTCCACTCGATTCCCGATGGTACCCAAAAAAAAGGTATCAGTCTGGTAAAAATATGTTTGTCTAGTAACAATACTTGCACGCGCCGAACGATAGTGCAGATAACACATTCAATGATGAACCACGAGTTCCGTGCCTACTCCGGAAGTACGGGTTCTAAACCCAAGACTCGATTACTGGGACCAAAAAAATATTGCTTCAATATTGTCATGCTCTTCAATAAGCCTGAATCACTTATTCGGATATATTGAAGGGTACCATATAAAAAAAAATATACACGACTTCACACTATTTATTGACAAAACAAACAACTCTTAAGTATCCTTTACATAATACAATAACAATTATAAAACAAAATACAACGCAACAACATCTTCGTAAAAAGCTAACATGTATTGTATAAGTACGAGTATATAAATACCATGTATAGTAAGTATACTGTATAAGAATATTAAGTATACTATAGAATAATAGTAAGTATATGCTACATATATACTAACTATACTTATAGAGTACTTAAATGCGTACAACATTGAAAATAAATAATCAGTCATCTATATAAGACTTGGGTAGGAATAAATCTTTCTCAAGAGCATCGAGAATACAAAATGATAGGATAAATTACAAAAAGTATCTCCCAGTCAAATCTAATGATTAAGGAAATGCCAGAGACCGACCCTCCTGAGCAACATCTACATTAAAAATATCCCCCAATTTATATTTAAATTTGTTTTCTTTTTTTGCTCTGATGGGAAAATATTAACTAATCCAAGTATATAATTATCTTTTTTACTTTTATTGAATAGTGTCAAGATTTGATCTTTCGTTTTCGAAACGCTTCGTATTTCGTTATTTACCCGAATAATATTCAGGACATGTGAGAGCGAGTGTTTGTTTGAAGAGGGTTGTGGGACTCAACCCCAAACCCAACCGTTGGATTCATTTATTACAAATAGTTTACGTGAGGGATTATGCTACCATGGATGCTACTAAATCGAGGGTGAATGATGAACGAGGAGGGAAAGTCACATTTACACAGTGTTATGCTTCGCTATCATGTGGATATGTGTGGAAAAATCAGCGGTGTACACTTTGCGTTTGATGGTATCTGCATTTATGATAGAAAATCGTGGGAAACTATTAAGTTTTAAAAATAAAATTTACATGTTTACTTTGTTGGTAACACTAATTACCAATTTTATTTATTTTTTCATTCATAAACCATATTTTTATCACATTGTTTTCATGGTCTTTCACTCGATTCTGAGGATCGTGATCATCATGGTCATCAACCATCCCTCTCCAATACAAGATATGCTTTGGCCTACATAGCGCCTCTTGATATAAGTACCTTGCTGTTTTTCACTCCATCGTACGGATTGACCACTGAAAACTGCCATCCTCTTCACGTGATATGCGTTCAAATATAGTTAGTGTCTTTTTGCACACAGCATAGAAAGACGCGTCTTAACCCTGAACTCTTCAATAATCGATCGATTGGTTTCTTCTGGTAGTCGTTGGAATATACAACAACCTCTTACAACACTACATCTCAATGACATCAATTATTTATCTTTTGCATATCTTGAGTGTCCAGTTCTCTGATATAATAGAAGGAGAAACGAGGGTTTAGACCAATCGAGTCTTGGTTTTTCTTGGAATTTCTTGATCTTTCCAGGTCACTTCCAGGTGACTCATCGCTTTCTCAGCCGTCTGGATTCTGCGTATATTTTCCTCATCGCAGGAACCCCTGTCAGCGATCAAGAAGCTCTGATAAACCAACTCATGCACATCTTCCAAGTTCTACATACATACCATCATGCCGTTTTCCTTTCAGGGTGGGCAAAAAAAAAGAGAGTGACACACTTTCCTATCGCGACTCATATCTTTCTTCTGCATCCATATACCTTTTTGTACAACCCCCACGATATCTTTTTATATTTCATGTTCCTTAATTATGCACCTAATAATTCCTGGAAAAAACCTGTATTGAGTCATACTATATATTTAATGATAAATAACCTGTATTCAAATTTAAACCATAAACTAAAGAATTGGCAATAAAAAATAAATAAGCAATACGAAGTAAATAAAAAGAATTGGAATATCTACTCACACAATCTAAAACATATGTGCTTAATTACAGTACAATAACCATCAACTCAAACAACAACCAAACATGTTAAATATTCATAAATAAGCGTTATAAACTAAATAAAGCACCAATGACAACAAGATTCATACTCCACCATGTGATTTTTTTTCCCACGATAGAGCATCTTCAGCTAATCTTCTACCTGCAATCAACAAAAAAAGGAGGTGTGGTCGATCGTAGTACTTTAGAAGAATAAGCAAGAATGTCATTACTTTATTGAAACTTTATTAAATACATATAATTGTTCCTATCGACCAAGTTTTACTGCAAACTACTCGTACATCGTTTTAAGTTTTATTATGATGAGTTTATAGGATAAATTATTTTCATGAACAACACTGTTCATAGCACTATCCTTGGGGAAACATAACGTCTACCATTTCCTTTCTAATATGAAATGGTAGTGAATATTGGAGGTAATATTGAATTATTCTAGAGTTATCCCTTGGGCTATATTTCAAATATCCACGCAACGAGTTCATTCAACGGAAATAAACGCAATCTAAATATCCTGAAACGGAAAACTCATAAATTTGATTCGATAACGCTCTAATAGTGTCCTTAACAGAATGCTCGTGAAATTCTAGGGTGGTGTGAAGCCTATTTAGGAAGTACTTGAGATTAAGGTTCAATCACTCGAATGCCTAGGAATAATGCGTTATATGTATAAAAAATATTTTATTTACTTTAGTAGGTATTAATGATCTTTAATTGAAGAGTTATTTCACAGAAGTACAAATGGCAAATTAGAATTTGTGCGGATTGTTGTATGCTGATGACATGATAGTTTTAGCGGAGAATGAGGAAGAATTACAGAGTCTGAAAGATACGAAAAGAGAGATTTGAAAATGAATTTTACGGAGTCCAAAGTTATGGGGATTGAAAAGTGTAATAGACAAAGTAAATGCGGTATATAGTATGGGTGAAGAATGAAAGATATGAACAATAAGTTACGAATTCTGCTATTTAGGTATAATTTTTTCAGATTATAGATGTTTTACGAACGACGTGTAGTGAACAAATTCAACGGGATACTAAAACGTATGTACTCGAACCAGAAATATCACAACAGTATTCTGGTACCAACGTTGATGAATGGGAGTGAAACGTGGACGTGGAAAAATACTGAGAGGAGTTAAATAAATACAGTGGAAATGCGTATGCTGAGAGGAATACACGGAGTTACAATGTATGATAGAATATGAAATTAAGTGATGAGAGATAGATGTTAACTGAAGACTGATATACTTAGTAAGATCAAAAAGAGCATTCTGAGATGGTTAGAATATATAGAACGAATTAATAAAGAAAGACAAATAAAACAAATATACAGTACAAATATGAGTAGAAAGCGTTGTAAAAGAAGACCAAGTAAAGTATGGTACATAGGATCACATGTATAATATTTTAAGAGAAGGAAATGTGAAATGTTAGAGAAATCTTTATTGTTTGATATGTATGGATATATAAGAGATGAAATATGTGTGTCGCGATAGGAAAGTGTGTCACTTTGTCCACCCCGAAACGGAAATGGCTTGATGGTTTGTATGTATATATAATCGAAAGTGTATTTTTTTATTTAAAATAAATGTATAAATAGTTTCATTTTACTGTAGTATTTTCCAATTTTCTTTTCATATAGTAAAAAAAAATTAAGAAAGCATGTTAAGTGAATGTGAAGATAATAAGGAAGTTTTGGTTGTGGTATTTATTCAGAATCTTCCTTGCACTTCCATATATGCATTACATGCTTATTTGGTAAGAAAACTTATATGCAAAAGGTGAAATGTTTTGTTATATCCTTCACAGTGTCTCTTGCGATGATTTGATCGGATAGGCGCCCTCTCCTGGAAGTTCAAATGGGAGGGTATTTTACCTCCGCATGACAATTTAGCCCAATCTATAGATCCGGATGACAATTTAGCCCAATCTATAGATCTGAATGACAATTTAGCCCAATCTATACATCCGGATGGCAATTTAGCCCAATCTAAAGATTCGGATGACAATTTAACCCAAACTATATACCCAATATTTGCCTGCTGCGTATAATAAATTAAGTTGGACCTGGCACGCTCCCGATTCAACGTGGGCTGCAACTCTACAATAGTTATCCTGTGGCACCAATGAGAAGACAAGGCCATCCACATTGCTTGAGCTACCCTGGAAGCCGTCATATTATATTTTTATGTGGAAAGATGTTGGTTTCTACTAACGTATATACCGCCGAGATGAGGTTGACTTTTAGGCAGGTGGAATGGTGGTGCAGCTCCTTACACCATAAGAAAACTTAACAGGGGAAGACAAACTACAAAGAGAGTCTATATTGTTATGTATTCAGATGAGAGATACGCCAGTTGTGATAGTGTAATCATATTGAAGAAGCCACTATGAAATTATATATTGTTCATAGTTAAGGCATTAACATTGTGGAGGTTTAAAGACATTGTAATTTGTTTTATCAAACACTATTTATTCCACTTTTTGTAACGGTATAGCCCTACCGATTTCAAGGATTTCACCTCATCATCAGGGGAGCACAAACAAGACTTTTTGTGCAGTCTTGTTTGTGCTCCCCTGATGATGAGGGAAAAGTCTTGAAACCGGTATGGTTATACCGTTACAAAAAGTGGAATAAACAGTGTTTGGTAAAACAAATTACAACTATGAAATTATTTTAAAACTGAAACTGCACCATATAAACCTTGGTCAAACCCTAGTTATATTTTTACTTACGGTGTAGATCGCGGTGGATGGGAGACTTATTTTGTCCCCTATAACAACGTGGATGGTGATGAGATTGAAATTAACTTTCCCTATTCGTTCCTCCATACACATCTTGTAATTAGTCAGCTAATTTTCTTAATATTTTTGCCATGGGCAGGACACGTAGTCAGACTCCTGATGGGCATCCGAAATAATCCAATAGTACCCAAGAGACGTAAAGAAGCCCAGAAAAAGACCGAAGGTACGCTGGATAGATGAAATCAAGAAGCTGCCATGCTTGCATGGCTACGTCCCCTGCCCATTGCCATATCATTTTCTTGCACACCTTTATAACGTCTTCTACCATTATTATATTGCAAATCCAAGTGTTTCGTTTACGGTCTCTTTTAATATATCCCAACACGCATCTCTCCTTAAAAAATACCGTCCTATCAGCATGTTACCTACCCTATACACAATTTTTACCAAAATCTTAACTAACCGACTCTCGAGAACTTTTGGCACGAACCAACCACGAGAACAAGCTGGATTCAGGAAGGGTTTCAGTACCATGGATCATATTCAGGTGCTGCGGGAAATAATAGAACGATGTGAAGAATACGAACTTCCTCTATACCTAGCCTTTGTGAACGTGTGTTTGTGAAGTTGTGGTTGAAACACCAACATATAAATATTTCATAACAGAAACAAAGAAGGCAAAGTAGATAAAGAAACAATTCAAAATGTACATAAATATTTACGTCGTCCACTAGGAAAGAAGGAGGTAAACAAGTTACCCCGTGTTTTACGCTATGTTGGGGCAGAACTTTCTGAAGGATAAAAAGATTTTGAGTGTTTACTCCTCCATTGTAGCTCCTGGTATGTCTTGCTCGAGGTTCAGTATTTGCTTTTCGCAAATATTTGTCTGAGAAATAAACAAATAAACACCCGTTCCATTTCCCTCTAAGACTTTCCATACCATACACAGTGATCGAAAATCATTAGACTCATTAAATATTATAATGATTTGATTAGTTCAAAGATTTTTTGTGCTGATCTTCAATTTGTAAAAGTATCTTTAAATGGTAAAGGTGTTTATTTTCATATAAACAACCACTCATATTTTCATATAAACAAACCACTCATATTTTCATATAAACAAACCACTCATATTTTCATATAAACAAACCACTCATATTTTCATATAAACAAACCACTCATATTAGAATGATTTATGCCATCACTATTAACGCCAAAAATGCTTTTTTAGACAAATTAATTAAATCAAAAACAATATTTTTAGAGCTCCAGCTGTATAAAATGAAAAAAAAAACACAATCGATTTATAAATGGAAACGCTCTTCGAAGAACAACGTAACACAATATTTATTGGACGCAGCTAAGTTATGGCATTTCATAAACCCAACCTGTTACGTAAAGGACTACCAAAAAAAACACATGATCTTGTCTTGTCATCCAAACCACACTCGCAGCCAGGATCCTCTTCAACGTCCATTATATAAAGGTAACGACAGATAATTGACACTTCCGTCTTTTTCATTTTTTATTATATTAAATCACGGTTACAAAAAGGTGTATTACTCGATCGATTTATATCTAGAATTCTTATTTACACCAGTTGTACCCAAAGATGTATAAAATATGCTAACGTTTTTATTGTCTCGGTAGGTAATAATTAGTTGTTACCAACTAAGCTTACATCCTTATTTTAGTTGGTAAGACGATTGTTTTTCAGCCCGGGAACAGTCATCAAAGTTACGACTCTTGAGTGATCAGAATACGACCTTAAATAAACAGTTTTATAAGTTTTGAAGGTTATTTTTGCGAACTGTTAATATACGTTTGTAGTGGGATTCTGACTTCAGATCTACTTGAAAATCTATCAGCAGCTTTTCTTACAGCATTTATTATTTATTTTACCTGGATGGCTTTATCAACATTGTTTTCTTGTTTGTTTTTTTTTTTATATACAGGAAACGATATCTATTTTAAATTGATGTTTTGTGGGCCACTTTGAAGGCTTAATTAAGTCTTCACTTTATGCCTAGACAACATTCCTCATTTTTACCATAGATTAATCTCTATAAATCCTTTAATGTTTTTATTCTGCTTCCTTAGAAGCGTATGAATACCTGAGATAATTAATTTGATCCGCTTTTATATAGAGATCAAATCTCCCGGTTCTCTTTTTAGTACCGAAAAGTTGTTTCCTAATTTTTATGCCATCTGTTGACGAACAATGGTAAGTTTGTAATTCATTTTTTGACAGATGTATGTTTTTGACAGATGTAGAGACCTTGTGATTCTGTCAATATTTTTTCATCGTTTCTTTTCCGGCCACTGTTTTTTCAGACTTTTAATACTTCTATTACACTTAATGTAATAAATACTGTAAGGAAAGCTGCTGATAGATCTCCGAATAGATCTGAAGTCAGAATCTCACTATTAACATCTATTTACAGTTCGCGAAGTAACTGAAAACCCAAAACATTATTATTATATAAACCCTTCGAAAAACCCGTCCCAAAAATACGTCATAAAACACTTATAAAACCTTGACAGGAGTGTCGTTTTTTTCGCCTAGTATATGGGGGTATAAGGTTACTTATGACTCCAATCATAGTTATTCTTTCAAAAAGAGAAAAACAACATGGCAGTGCGCTCAGTCGTCTTACTTCGATGTGCTATTAGATCCAGTCCAGCGTTGTGATTAGTGAGTTTGGTGGTGTGCAACGACTCACTCAATTAAAAAAGCAGCATCGCTTTCCAACTGAATTGACGTTGGAATAGCGTGCGGATCCTCGATTGCGAGTCCCAACAACGAGGACGAGAGCAAGCAAGTATAAAGTCTTGACAGATCAACCCCAAAGTTTCGATGACATGAAAATCTAAGTTCCAAAATGATCGGTAATATTGATCTGCTATAGCCTTTCATGAGGTAGAATTTTTGTCCTTGTTTAACAGGGTTATACGAACGTATTGACAGCAACGTATAAGCAAATATATATTCAGGTATGGTACTAGTACTGATGTGAATCCGCCAGCAATCGAACCTGGGACACCCGCTTGCTTAGTGTGAATGCTAACCGTTAGATCACGGTTAGCGATACTATAAAAACATTTTTAACTAAGTTTCAAATCTCACAGTGAAACTCCTAAATATAAATTCTTCCGACGATATTTCTCTTGACCCGCATACAATATTTTCACTATTTTCCACCCGAGTTTTTTTCTGCTTGGCATATTTATTCAAACAAAGTTTCCCTCAAATTATTTTCTTTACACTTGACCTGCATGAAACTGAACCCATGCGGGCGTTTATTTTTCAAGTTATTTTTATTATAATCGTTTTATGTAATTAAGTTAACAGATAAGTGAAATATTTATGTTTTTAGTATACAATTATAACGAACAACGTGAAGAAACCCTCCAACACCAAATCCTCGCTTGGACCGTGAAGTTCTATAAAAGCCAACAGGACCACAGCAATCCTCTAATCGTTGCCCTGGAGGCTTACGAGATAAGTCCGACCTACCTTTCCGTTATGAGTACATGCTTCAGAAACATACATTATGAGTACATGCTTCAGAAACAGTTGTCTGACTAGTCCACCAACAGTATTAGCAGGGATGGCCAAGGTCTGAATGAATGTGATGAAATGCAAGTAGCCTGAACGAGTGAACATGTTTATACATTGAAATTATCAGTTGTTAGAATTGTTATCTATTTGTAAGTTAGTATGTTGGTGTTAACTATTTCTAATAAATTAAATATTTAGATTATTTCAAATTAAAGTTATACGTAGGAAATTAAAATTAAGTTAGCTTATAGTTATAATATAGAAATTAGATTAGTTCTTAAGTAATGTATTTGTATATGGATATAGCGTTTAGCCAATGTACACGTTTACTAGATATTAAAAATTATTATATTAAATCATTTTTAAAAACATACGTATGACAAACATAATACTTTGAAGAACATATGTAACATACTGTGTGTTCATAATCCAACAAACTAAGCAATTGCCTGTGTCTTGTTGGATAAACCATAGATCAATATTTTCGTTTCCATATATGGTTCTAGTCCAGATTAGTAACCTTTTTTGAAATTTTATTCAACTTCTGTAAGTACACTATCTTATTTTAATATGGTGGATATTCAAAAAAATATAATAATATTCGTAGCTCCGTTGATATTGTTCTTAGAGAAAAAAAAATAAAAAAGCATTCAAGAACATTGTTTATTTATTTTTTTATTATGAGAATATTATTATAAATAACTCAATACAAGTAAAATATTAATTTGTTATGCCTTTTTTTATTACAGGCACATCATAATATAAAAAGGCCAAAACCCGTACGGTTGTCGTCAAAGAAGGAATACGAGAATTGAATTTTGAATACAAGAGAGCGAGAGAGGAATACTTCGAAACAGATTGAAATT
Organism: Odontocerum albicorne; assembly: GCA_949825065.1. Taxonomy (NCBI): domain Eukaryota; kingdom Metazoa; phylum Arthropoda; class Insecta; order Trichoptera; family Odontoceridae; genus Odontocerum; species Odontocerum albicorne. The sequence continues at coordinate 29,767,933 of OX463853.1, read as the reverse complement.
ATACTGAACGAACCGGTGTAAAAGGGGACGATGCCAATTTATTTTGAATTGTTATTCATTAAATAATTCATTTATTTCCTATTATATTGAACCTTATAATTACTTGTGTTTACTACTTCGAAACATATTAAAATTATACTGAACGAACCGGTTTAAAAGGGGACGATGCCAATTTATTTTGAATTGTAATTCATTAAATAATGCATTTATTTCCTATTATATTGAACCTTATAATTACTTGTGTTTATTTATCTTATGCTCTTTTTTTTAATGCAGACAATTATATATGGCTTTTTCAAGATGTCGGAAACGCGAAAACATTAAAGTCAATATATCTGAAACAAGTTTCTAAGGAAAACTTTATCAATGATTTAAATTGAACAACAGTAATGTTTATACACAAAACATCGTGTATAAAAAGATTTTTAAAAATTAAATAATTCATCAATCAAGATGTACCTTTTTATTTTAAACTTGAAACATTAATGAACGTAAAAAATTTTAAGCTGATCTTGCTCCATTCGGTATTTCAAAAATGTATAATTTGTTTTACTTCCGTGAATATTTCACGGGTCGCAACTAGTAATGAAATGTTTCCGATAGAATGGTGTAATCAGTGCGAGAGAAATGGCAGAGAACCTACAATGAAATGTTTCCGATAGAATGGTGTATTCAGTGCGAGAGAAATGGCAGAGAACCTACAATGAAATGTTTCCGATAGAATGGTGTAATCAGTGCGAGAGAAATGGCAGAGAACCTACAATGAAATGTTTCCGATAGAATGGTGTAATCAGTGCGAGAGAAATGGCAGAGAACCTACAATGAAATGTTTCCGATAGAATGGTGTAATCAGTGCGAGAGAAATGGCAGAGAACCTACAATGAAATGTTTCCGATAGAATGGTGTAATCAGTGCGAGAGAAATGGCAGAGAACCTACAATGAAATGTTTCCGATAGAATGGTGTAATCAGTGCGAGAGAAATGGCAGAGAACCTACAATGAAATGTTTCCGATAGAATGGTGTAATCAGTGCGAGAGAAATGGCAGAGAACCTACAATGAAATGTTTCCGATAGAATGGTGTAATCAGTGCGAGAGAAATGGCAGAGAACCTACAATGAAATGTTTCCGATAGAATGGTGTAATCAGTGCGAGAGAAATGGCAGAGAACCTACAGTGTACCATAAAACGGGAATTATCCTTCTCTCACACACTGATGAAGACTACCTGATTCTTGCGGTCTTAATATTTTAAGCAAAGTTTAGTAAATCCGTCGTAAACCATTCAAAGTTAGGTCACTTGACCGGATCAGGCAAAAGTTATTGAAAATTACACTATTACGAATATTCGTACACTATGCCAGATCTTAACAACAAAAATTACAAAAGGTTTGAATGTTGAAAAATGTATAGTATTCGATTGATTACGTGTCGCGTGAAATTCCCGACGGTACCCAAAAAAAATAAATCCCATCTGGTTTTCCACTCAAGAGTTATTAAGTATCTTCCTGGTAAGTTGGAAGAAATTTCGACATTAGAATTGACCAGCTTGGCTGTATTTTAGACAACAAAAATGTAATACAATACATAATTAAGCAAAGCCGTAACCTTTGGTTAAGAGAAATACGCTCTGTCACCAGGTTTCTGAAAACTTCCGTGGCCTTGTTGATAAGACTCTTAACTTATTTTCCGACAGTTTCAGGTTAAGTTCCCAATGGTACCCGCAAAAAATAAAAAAGCTGAATATGTGCCAGTGTTGTTGCTTCTTCACAAGTGGGATAGTATTACTAACATGTGCGATGACGAACCGTGAGTTAAGAGGTTCTAAGTTCGAAGGGTCGATTAATGGGGTCAAATATAATGCTCTGTTCCGGCTACGTTCTTAATTATATATTTAACATTATTATTGCAAATACAATCTGGCGGGCTTATTACCAGGCGAATATCTCTTCCAACCAACCAGACAAAAGTAAATGAAGCAAGTTACATGGTCGCATAAATCATTTAAATGACTATCCATCCCCACGAAATCCATAAACACATACGTGAGCACATGCCCACGAGCCCCACAAAGACGGACAATCACCCGAACATTATTTTTCATATAAAGTGAGACATTATCAATCAAAAGAAAAGGAAAGTATGGGGGAGAGGAAAGAAAAAGAAAAATCAGGAATGAAACAGGTTATTTTACTGACTGTAAATTGAGTTTTTTCAGTCGCTTCTTAAAGTATGCCAAGGATGGAGCGAGTCTTATATTGTTTTGTAACTGATTCCAGAGTCTCACTGCATGGACAGTAATGATACACCCGTAATACTAATTTGGATATTTGTAGCTAATTAAGATGCCATATAAACAAAAAAGCTGGATAACCGATGACATCAACGTTTTATTTGTGTTGTTATACAAACAACAATATTTATGAGTAAAAACACATCTTATAAAACACTTTATTTTCTGAGATACGCCCACGTATGATAAGACAACAACATTCGTACACGTCTTGTGTGTGCAAGTATTGGTATCAGGCAAATTGTTTTACCAAGCTGGGATTCTTTTTATACTTTTTTTTTGGGTACCATCGGGAATCAAACCCAAAATCCTTAAATGTGAAATTCCAGCGTCTTGCCTAGTAGGTCACCGAGGTCGTCATTTGGTTAATTAATGAGGTGCATTGCCGCGCGGTAACGCATTGAACTTCCGTGCAGAAGATCGTCAGTTCGAACCCCACACTGTGCTACTCTCCTCGAATGACACAGGTATTTTTTCGGCCTAGCATTCGGGGGTATAAGGATATTTATGACTTCGGTCATATCCTTTTTTTTTAAATAAAAGGAAAAAACATGCCGGTGTGCTCCGATCGTCTCACTTCAGGTGTGTCATCGGATCCAGTACAGCGACGTGGACGGTGTGTTTGCTGGTGTGCAGCGGCTCACTCACATTGTAATAATCCTTTTTACTCTTTTTGTATACAATGCAAGTGTAAAATGATCCCCTTACTTTGGATTTAAGAATCTAAAATAAAAATATATCTTAGACCACGTGATATCTCGACGTGTCGCAAGTTTTCCTGATTCAGCTTGACTTACAAAATCAACAGACTCCCTTGGTTTAGCGCCAATTGTTTTTTATTCTCGTCCTGCGCGACACATTTCAGCACAAAGGATAAAACCAACTCCCTGCTATTTGACAGTTTTTCACTTCTTGGATATGTGGAAAAGAAGTAAAGTGAAAGAAGAAAAAAACTACCTAAAAAAACTACCTAAAAAAACTACCTAAAAAACTACCTAAAAAACTACCTAAAAAAACTACCTAAAAAAACTACCTAAAAAAACTACCTAAATAGGCGGTCTTCAGACTTATTAAAAAAGCCAAAGAAGTACTCTTTAGCAATAAGTGGAGAAAATCGGATTGCTTTATTTATTTATTTAACACTTTTATTGCAAATACCATCTGGCGGGATTATTGCCAGGTGGCAATCTTTTCCAACCAACCAGACAAAAGTAAATTAAGCAAGTTACATAGTTGCATAAATCATTCACATGTTGTTCAAACCAGATCTTGACTTTTCCAAAATTCGCCTCCACCGATCTCGGTCCTGGATAAATCGTTGCCGTTGTTCCCCATTCTCTATTTCTTAATGTACCTGGATACGTTGTCCTCCTACATCGATCCCGCCCTACCACCTCATCGTATACCTTCAGGCTTGCTATTAAAGATGCATTTTTAATGACAAGGAATGGTATTCTATGTACGTGCCTCAACCATGAAAGTCTTCTAATCTTAATATTATATATTTGGAGACTTTGCGTTCCCTATAAAACTCGTACACCTCATAATTGTAACATCTGAACCAAACTCTTTACTCATGCACATCTCCAAGAATTCTTCTGATTACCTTTCTCTCGAAGATCAAGATCGCTCTCGTATTTTTTCATCATAGACCACGTATCAAACGCGTATATTTAACGCAAGTATAATCAATATTAATTTTTATTTTCTTGGTCACGATTCTAAACTTCCTTATATTCTGGAGTGGAAAGTAGAATTAAATTGCATGAAGAATTCTCATAAAATTTTCTTCGTCTGTATCATTTATCGCTATGATCAGAGGCAAAACAGGTAAACCTTTTAACTATTTCGTTGTAAATGTCGAAAAACACTTTTAACAGGTGTACAGCAAAAAAAAACAAGAAAACAGAAAAATTAAGTACAGGGAAACATCCATGGACCATTCCTCGAATTATTATTTTCCACTATTTATCATTTATTTTATCCAGTCCTGAACTGATTCCATGTAAAATACGTAAAAATAGATCACATCAATCGTTCCTATGTTATATGTATCGTTTTACCGCAATATCTCAGCCTTTTGTAATATTTTACTCGGTCTATCGTTTTTTTTCAAAATATTATTCATACGTTATTGGGCCATATAGTCGATAGACACATCCACTCGCCAATTCAAATTCAATTCAATTTGAAAGCAAAGCTGTTCCGTGGGTTTGTTTTTTTTAGATTTCCGTTACACATCAGCAAACTCGTTGATGTATTGGATCCAATAGCACACAGAAGTAAGACCATCGAAGCACATTAAAAACATTTTTTTTTTTAATATCAATCGAGGGGTGTAGCAAAATATAAAAGCGTGGTTTAAAACAAAACAACGGCACTAGTAAAAAACGAGCGGAACATTTGAGTTACACGTGTTCACTTGAATACTTTTGACTATACGCTTGTCAGCGCTGCCGCTTTCGCCACCCACCCTGAAGAGGATAGAGGGAGGACGCAAGGTTAAATGAGACAACATAAGAAGTTGATGAAGAACGTCCGCCCCTGTAATTTCGTTTTCGGAAACATACATGGCATTCGAAAAACTAAAAACTTTTTTTATTCTCGTACAATAATAATGTCGAAAAGAATGTCATTTGCAACACAGAAAAAAAAACAACTGTTTGCTTATAGAAACAGAACCACCAAAACACAAGTGTTTCAATACTATTTCAATTAAATACTATTTCAATTAAATACTTTTTCAATTAAATACTATTTCAATTAAATAAAAAAAATATGTATATATTTTAGTGCAACTTTATAATTTTATTATGATTGACACACATATTATGTACGTGACAAATTTTTTTTAGAATGTCAAACATTTTAGTTTTTAATATTTTTCATGTATGATCACATCAATTGTTTCCCCCTATTAGATAGATGTTCATGAGGCCTTAAGTGAAAGCCAGACAGAATTTTTTTTTTATCTGGATGCAGTAGAAAGGCATTATACTAACTAGGTCATAAAGGCCGTCAAAATATCTTTGTTATACATTCGAAAAAATCCATTTCATTCAACCTATTGTCCTACTAAAATCATGTATTTAAAGAGATGCATGCAACATGCATTTAAAGAGATGCGATCTCGTAAATTTGTCATTTAAAAAAAGTATGTACATAATATATTTTAACAGGTCTGATACTGAAACACAGCAGATTTTTTAGATAAATAAATGTTTCCACCAGAGTAACCTGACGCTGAGTGACATCGGATTTTCCCACTTGAAGGAGAAAAAAAAACAAAAATCGAAATCCATTGAAAAGCTTTTTGCGTACACGAGATCTCTTAGCTGGAGAGCTTTTCATACACCCCGCTTTGTTCCACATCACTCATTATTTATATTTTGGATATTCCTGCTATACTCATACCTCCCTGCTGGAGAGTTAAACACGGAAAATGAACTACTGCTCTTAGCACAATCCTCAATTTAAACGTTTAACTGGAAATTACTGTATACGTAAGCTTTGTATTGTATTACGCTTTACGTATATCAATTACAATCAGGCGAACTTAAATAGCAATATCGTCCAACTAACACGAAATATATTAAAGAGGTATGAATTGAAAATCAAACTTAAACCATTTTAAAAAAAACTGAGTATCAATCTGGGTAGGAATCAAACCCGTAACCTCAGGGCTGGAAGACAGATTTCGTACCAACCAGACTACTAAGAACAGGATTGAAACATGAACGTGGAAAATTAATGAAAAGTAAATTCAATGGGAAAGCGTGCAATGAGAAGAATATGTATGTACTCGTAATATAAAATTAAGGATAAATATGATTATGTGTTAAATAGGTTAAATTGAGCACTTTGAGGTAGTGTGGACATGTTGAACGAATGGATGACGAAAAACTGCCTTAACAAATTTACAATGCAAGGGTGAGTGGGTGTCGTGGTAGAGAAAGATCGATAAAAATATTGTTGAACCAACTGAATGAAATTTTGAAAAAAGGTATAGTAAGAGAAACTGTATAAGCAGATGTGTGGAGGTAACGAAGGACGCATGTCGTGATAGAAAATATTGAAACTTTGTCCTCTCTACCTACCTAAACAGCAAAATGGGGTTATGGTATGTATGAAGAATGTGCAACCTATAATATACCTTGATATCTTAGGCACAAGGTTGTATATAGAAATGTTCATTATACCATTTTTAGGTTCAGAGATTGATAACCTCACTTTTGAAAGCGTCTTAATCCTCTGAATTTGGATCAAGTTGTATGTATTAAAGACCAGTTAATAGAGAAATACTCCAAGATATTCTTATCTATTGAATATTACGTCTTACCTTAATCATCGTTTCCATGATCACATGAACCTTATTTGGATCAGCGAAGGATATGGCCAAGGTATCCTTAGTTCTTACGTTTGGGGAAGCTCTCATCTTCGTTTACCTGTTTTTTATCAATGGAAATATAACATTTTACCATACATCCGCATCTTTGAGACTTCAATTACGATAATTTTGGTCGCTTTTATATTCATGCTTCGACAGTATAAAGAATTCGAGATTATAGAGAAGATTTAATAAACAAAATATGTTGTGTATCAAAAAAAATATAATTACAGGCTAGTTGTTCTGGACGATTTCGATTTTAATTTTAATTTAATTTCTCTTGCTTTGTATATAATACAACCTGATGAGCTTATCACCAGTAACTCTCTTCCAACCAATCAGAAAGATGTTAAAGAAGCCTTAAGCGAAAACCAGACTGAAACCAAATTGAAAAAAATGAAGCATGCGTAAAGCATATGACCTGAGCATGTAAAAAATTTTTATAATGAGACCCGATGGCAACTTTGTACAGAGTCCAAGACCCGAATTCGTGGTCCGGTCTCAATAAATATTTCTTACTATAAAACTTCAGTCAGACCTTATACGCTCCAAGCTTTAAAGTGAGGTAATGAAACCACGTGGTTCTACCTTATTTAAGGAAGCTTTAAAAAATTCATTCAAAATTTCATTTATTTACTATTTTTTTTACAAAAAGTAGATATTATTGTATAATATTGAGTCTTGTGGACCATAAATCCGGGTCTAAGACTCCAAAAGAGCTGTACGCCTATTGGAAGTATCATCATCGTCAGCTCGTGACGTTCCACTAAAGAAAGTAGATCTCCCTCAACTATTACCACGCCACTTTTAATTTTAAAATTTGATTTTACATCCCATTACAGCACTTACCTAAATTTTTAAATATCAAACATAAGATTAATTTATTTAAAACGTTATTGTACAGTGTGTAAAGTGGCATGTTTATTACCAAATGGCAATATTTTCCAACCAACAATACAGTTGTTGTTCTGACTGAAAGGTGGACGGTTTGCATTACTGATGTGGAGAAAAAACAACGCAATAACAAAAAGATGCAACCAAAATAAATAAAAATATATAAATTAAACAAGATCATCAATGTCCAGGAGAAAGAAAGGGAGATCGGAAAAAGGATGATGGAAATCCATGAAAAAACACGCTACGACACAGATAGATGTAATGTTATTTAATTCGCTTTTTGAAACAAATTAATTATGGTGCGTGCCTTATCGTTCCAGAGTCTAACAGTTAAATACACATACGACGTAAAAGATGAAGAAAGATAAGCTGCGATAGCATAAAAGCAATATATACCAAAGCGAAATGTGTGTCCATGATCGGAAAGTTATGGAACATTCGACGAGATTTGAGGGAGCGGAGGGACAATCAAAGGATTTATATAAAAGTGACAAGACGTTAGTATTTTGACGGTTTCTAACGTTCAACCAGCAAAGGGATTCATATGAATGATTAAAATATTGTATTTTTCACATACATTGTAATATTTATTTATGATACATTGTGATTATCATCACATTTTAAAACTAGCTCAAAAAACAATTTCGCATTATTTACATACAAAAAGCTTAAAAAGGGTAAAAAATAAAACATATATGTTTCCATTTTCCATAAATCTTTTAGTATTATGCCAACTCATCCTTGACTGATGTTTCAGTAACTCCCTTTCATCAAATAGTCAAAACATTAACGTTTATTTTGGGGTTTTAAAAATTCGCCCCACTGTGAGGCTCCGACCTCGCTCCACCTCACCCTCTTACAATTTCGCTCACTAATCACAAGGGGTTGGCTACCGAAAGGGGTGGCGTTTGAAAACGATATGTATGATTGCAAAGTGTGTTGATTTGAAAAGGCAGCCAAAAATGAATTTCAATCTTTGATTTGCGTTTTATTTCATCTAAATGAAATGAAGTAACTCGAAAGAGCTGTAGGGGGATTTTCGAAAGACCGAGTAATGAGCTTGACGCACTCCGTGCTCTAGTTGGTAAAACGTTTATCTTCAAATCTGCTGGTCACGAGTTCAATGTTCGATAGTGTTCAATTTTATAAAAATAGTTTTATAGTTGTTTTTTTATTAAAGACTTGTTAAAATACCTTTCTGGTTCGTTGGAAGATATAACCACAAGGCAACTTGACAGGCTATACACTATACAACTAAAGTGTTATACCATTCAACTCCAAAAGACTTTTATTATTCTTAAATTTTATGCTATGTTTATTTGAAAAACTTTAATAACATTTGTAAGTAGTGTATAGTTTGTGTTTTTTTGCTAATGTTTAATGCCCATATTGATTTTATTTTCTGACCTCCGTGGCATAGTTAATAATACCTTTTTTTCAAAATGTCGTTCGAATTTGTCATAAATTTTAAGTATATTTTTTGTGTTTTTTATTATTAACTAGTTTAATTTTTATTTATTTGTTTCATAGTTATGGGCATCAAACACGGTGCAGTATATCGTATAGTTTATATGGAATATTGCATAATAACATTGGTCGCATATTGCATAATAACAAGACTCTGAAACCAGTTACCAGGTGACATAAGATTAGCAACATTATTGACCTGATTCAAATAGCGACTGAAAAATCATTATATTCCTCATCAGTGGCTAGGCGTTTTTTCTTTATTGTAACATTAAAACTTTATAACCTTTCAACTATTCCTTATTGTAACCTTAAAACTTTATAATCTCACAATAAGCTAATTGGTTTGAAGAGATTTCCATAGATCAATAAAACCAACGATTGTACCTATGCGCAGTGAAGTACCAAATAAAAAAATGTATCAAAACAGAGGCACTCGACAAAAGTAAGATGCTACAGGAGTGAGCAACACTTCTAGGAGTACAGAAAAGGAACATTTGATGGTCCTTCATCTGAGCGATGTGTTTCCGACCCTCATGAACAAGTCAAAGGAAAGAGAGAAAATTTTGATCCATATACGAGTATTTCTCTAATATCGCTGTTAGAGGAGCATTACTAATTGGGGTATTCTGAGAGAATGTATTGTGTCATTGGAAACCTAACGCCTCACCACATTAAAGTGTAAGAATTAAAATTATCGCCCGTAGGACGCACGGTACGCTAAGATATTTTAGGTATCATAGTATAAACTACCAAGTTAAGGCTGCTGAAGCAAATTCATTTATTTGACTCCATTGTATTTTATTTTTTAAATCTGTTGCGAATTACAAATATCCCTTATTCGTACAATAACAAATATTATACCTATATCAACAAGTACAAAAATCAAATAAAATCATTCATAATTTTAGGACATTTGACAAAAAAATAAAATATAAATGTACAATATATGAATAATATTTTAAAAATATAACACGTTTTAAATAATATTACAAATTAAAAATATATAGCATGTTTTAAATAATATTACAAATTAAAAAATATAGCATGTTTTAAATAATATTAAACATTAAAAAATATAGCATGTTTTAAATAATATTACAAATTAAATTGTCTGAATGATATACTAATTTTGTGAGTATTTTTCTGAAGAGTTGAGCGATACATGAAAAACGTCTAACTGAGGGCATACACGATTTAAAGTATAATTATTCTACCTACCGGCATTTCCAAAGGCAGGTTAGTTCGACATAAAGGTTGACAGAACAATCTGTGGGTTCATTGCCTCAAAAAATAAAACGGAAAATAACTAACTAGATTAACCCTAAGCAAACAAAAAAGTGGACACTCGGTCTAAGAAATCTTCCACTTTCTAATGACCCATTCACAGTAAGAAAACACTAGAATACCGTAAAGTATGCTGGCATCCGTATTATAGAGCAGTATTCTAATTGACTTCTAGCCAAAATGTTGTACAATATTCTGTGAACGAATCTTGAATAGTTTGGTGGTACAAATTATAAATCCATGTATGTTACTCGTATTTGCTTTATTGTAGTCTGATTTTATTTCCAAATATTCGTTTATATTTGTGGACCTTTTGGATTGAATTAGGATAAACTTTCTTTGGAATGAAGTGTTGCAAAGATTCCTACCTTCTAAAACCAAAATTTTACTCGTACAATCTCTGCTCTTTCCGATTCCGGACTATGCGGACACCTGTTACTTGGATGTTACAGAGGAACAGCTAGACAAATTACAGCGTCTTCAAAATGTGTGTCTAAGATTTATTTTCAACCTACGAAAGTACGATCATATAACTTCATACCAGAAGGCATTGAACTGGTTGAATGTTAGAAATAGACGCCAAGTTCACACACTGTCCCTATTGTATCATATCCTTCACTGTCCCGCCACCCCCTCTTATCTCGCCGAAAATTGTCAGCGTCTTTCCAATCACGGATTAGCGCTACGCTCAAACAGAGATTGTCTATTGGCCTTTCCAGTTCACCACTCCTCTTTTTTTAAGTCGTCCTTTGCTGTCCATGCAGTGAGAGTTTGGAATCAGTTACAAACCATTATAAGACTCACTCCGTCCTTGGCATACTTTAAGAAGCGACTGAAAAGACTCTCAATTTCTAGTCAGTAAAATAACGTTTTTCATTCCTGATTTTTCTTTCCCTTTCCTCTCCACCATCTCTTCCTTTCCTTTTGATTGATGATATCTCACATTACATTGTCCGTCTTTGTTGGGCTCGTGGGCATATGCTCATGTATGCGTTTATGGATTTCGTGGGGATGGATAGTCATTTGAATGATTTATGCGATTACGTAACTAGCTTCATTTACTTTTGCCTGGTTGATTGGAAGAGATTGACGCCTGGCAATAATCCCGCCAGATTGTATTTGCAATAAAAGTGTTAAATAAATAAATAAGAAAGCTAAAGACCTAGAAGATTTCTCAAGTTGACACGTTGCAAGCGATTTAACTATGACAACACCGCTTGAATGACTTTGGACACTGTCAAAATACAATCTTAATATGTACATTATATATGTTACGTATTTTTACTTAAATTCATACACTTTTCGGAATGCTGAATCAAAGTTTAAATTTCATTAAAAAAGCAATACGACGCCACCTAATTCAAATGTAATGCGAGTGATTTTGCAATGATTATAGACACTGACAATGCTGTCAAAAAACAATATAATTATGTACGTGGAATGTAATATGTATAATTAAAAATTCCTTGTTCTCTTCGGGAAGGTTGAAATAAAGTTTTAATTTTATTGAAAAGGCACAAAAAGATACAACACCACCTAATTTAAATGTAACTTTTTAGAAATTTAAAATTAATGAAATTAATATTTTTTTTAAATCGTTTTTTTTCACTATATTTTTTAAACACATCACTAGCGTGTTTTAACTCATACTTTCTATTCCTCAGGTTAGTTCAACTAAATTACACGTTACTTAGACAATAATTTAAACTGAATATTGTCTATGGTATTATGGAGAAAAAATAATAAATTAAGGTATTGTGGAGATTAATATAATGGTATTGTAGAGAACAGAATAACAAACGACGGTATTATATGGAGATTCGTATTATGGTATTATGGAGAACATAATAAATAACTGGAAGTGGAATATAGCGGAAGGAAAAAAGTTGAGTGTTTTTTGTATGCTCCGTTACTTTTAAGATGCTTGTGTTCCACCCTAGTGTTTCAGGTCCGATTTCCGGCCAAAAAACAGACAGCAAGTCTGTTTTTTCAAAGATACTGGCATCTTTATAAATTTTTTCATGGTTGAAATAAATTTTAACAAAGTTTTTTTGTTTTCAAAGTTTTCCATTATCATTTTCGTTTATTTAACTTTTTTTGTGTTTTTTAGTGCACAAAGCTTATTCCAAAGGTACTTAATTACCTTCATTTCACTATTCCTATCACAAATAGTATGAACACACAAATCCTCTTATATGCCTCTATGCTCAAATATAACCTAAAACCGGCCTGCCTTACAATTTGAGAATGAAACAAAAGGTTCACCACGCGTATTACAATTCTCATCATTCTAATCTCATGTATCAAATCCTCTTCAAACAATCCAATTCCCTCGCTATGAAGAGACTCCCACTAACACCAATTGAAATTCGCCAAATAAATATTACAATTCCTCTTGTATCAGAAGACTTCTGCGGTTTGGCGTTCTCATTTCTGACTGATAGCTTGAGATCATATTTTGTATTAAAACTATCGTACTTAAATATTTTATTACCAAAAATATTGTAACAGTTTTCGTTATATTGCTGAAGTATTAAAAGAACATGAAACGATATTAATTCTAAAACAAGAATATAAGCATTTTATTTATTGATTTTACATTTGGCACAAGTTCAACACAATTATTGACACAAGTTCAACACAATTATTGGGTGTACAAATTAGTTCGGTCCGTTTTTTGTGTTCAAAAATGCATTTATTTCTAAACAAAATGAATAAACAGATCAATTAAAGTATTCTCCATTGCTGGCTACTACTTTTTCCCATCTCTCAGGCAATTTTAGAATTCCGTCTCGAAAAAATGACTCGTCTTTTGAGGCGATCCAAGTTTGGAGCCAATTTTCGGTTTCTAAGAAAGAAGTGAACCGGTGACCTGCCAAATCGTGCTGCATCCTTCGGAACAACCAGTAATCAGAAGGAGCAATGTCCGGGGAATACGGCGGGTGCGGTAAAACATCCCATTTGAGCGTTTCCAAATATTTTTAATAAAAAATAATAATAAAAATATAAATTTAATATAATGTTATGAGGAAAGAAACAACGATACTCATGATTTACTGTAGAAGTGGGTCAGTTACGCCAATAAAGTTAATTAAAGATTTTAACCCTCGATTTATCCACCGAAGTGTGCCTTATGTCGATATCGGAAAAGTCATTCAATAAGTTCATTCCGTGTGTGAATGATAACGCTCTCAATACTTCAGTTCAGTAAATAATTGCCAGGTACATTAAACAAATGTTTTTAATCAACAAATGGTTTGTTATTTTTCCTGTTAGCAATTTGTATATGTATAGGTACACAGATGTGTAAAACTATCACGTATAGAATATAAATTTGTATCCTGTTGAATACCTCTCCGATTAGAGACTTTCGCTAAGTTTAAGCCGAAATTGCTCATTGGTATTTCGAGTTTATCACTCCTTTACGTCTTTCTTTACTGTCCATGCCATCAGATTCTGAAACAAGTTACCAGCTATTTGTAAGACCTTCTTCTTTCAAACAACAACTTTAAATATTACTCTTCTCTTCAATGACAAAACGTGTTACTCCATAATTCCTATTTTTTGTATTTTTCCATCGTATATCTACAATGTTTCGTGACATTTGCAAATATTTGGTTTTATCGTATTTTATCTCATTTGTTCTTCAATACATTCAGCATGTTCAAGTTTTTTTAATAACGTTGTAACCTTTCACACAGCAATTGACACTAATCTACATAATGTTTGTCTAGTTGATTAGAAGAGATTGCCATAACTAGCCATGTGTACATTCAACAATTAATTGTCTAAATAAATAAATTGAGTTTTTTAGAAGAGATTGCCATAACTAGCCATGTGTTCATTTAACAATTAAGTGTCGAAATAAATTAACTGAGTTTTTTAGAAGAGATTGCCATAACTAGCCACGTGTTCATTTAACAATTAATTAAGTGTTGAAATAAATTATCTGAGTTTTTAGAAGAGATTGCCATAACTAGCCATGTGTTCATTTAACAATTAATTAAGTGCCGAAATAAATTAACTGAGTTTTTTAGAAGAGATTGCCATAACTAGTCATGTGTTCATTTAACAATTAATTAAGTGTCGAGTTAATATAAACGAGTTAAATATATTCCTTTTACATGAGAGATCAAAAACATTAAACTTGTAAAAAAGAAGAATACTAAAAAAAATATTAAATCATTTTATATTTCCCGATAAAACCTTCTGAATTTTAAATCACATATTTTATAATTCTTGTAATTACTTCGTTCTTAGAAAGTTTGGATTATGTAATAAGAAAATTTATCTATACTTACTCGTAAATACTAGACTTAAGATGCTTTATTAAAGTTATTAAAATTTAATAAGGAATTAAACGCGCCCGCTAAATTTTAACCGCGTCTAAAACCACTCCTCCACATCACAACTCTGCGCTCATCATACATTTAGACCCTAATACATTTTCAATCAGTCTAGATCCGTTATCGAAATAAAATCCCATCAATACGAATAAATCATTCAATGTATTAAAAGCATTACAGAGTTATTAACCCCTTTGGTTACAGGGGTGACCATACTATTATACTCTTTATTCCTAAATTATTTTTGTATTTAAAAACAACCGTGACCTAATAATATAACTAATGGGGTTTTGGATTCGATACCTAGTCACTACACATAAATGTCAAAATTCAATTTTTTTCAATCAAAAACTCTTTCCCCGTCTTCGATTGGGGAGAGAAATAATCAAATGACTGTCAAGATTGTATTCCATACAAGACATCCCAACACTAAACCGCAAAATGTTGTATTTTGCTTTCTGTATAAAGAAAGCGGACATAAAGCCTAACAATATTTTTCCACTTGAAATATAGTAGATCCAATTATATACTTAAATTTCAATCCATTTCATCCACATTACTAACATACACCTTCATTTTGGCGTTATCAAATGTACACCCTTTTAATAAAAAAAGCCTAGGATGACTTCTCTCTGTCGATCTTTAAACTCCGGAGTTCAGAGGGTAGCGATTAAGGGTAGTCCTGTTGCATCCCTTCTTACTACTTCATGGCTACTCCGATCTAGTAACGTCAATAATAGTTTTGCTACATTCAAAGTTTTTCATGAATGTACTGGCAACTTATTAGGCTATTAGAACTACAATTCTGCAGCTGCTTAATAAGTATATTTACTATGCTGCGAGCTATTTTCCTTCTCCCGTAATGTCGGACCTTAAGTCGTCCTTCTTCTGTACTGTTCTTTTCGCACTCAAGTGTGTCGTTGATGGAGAACAGGTCCCTTTGGGCAGTTCCTTCTTCGTCACTTAGTGACGTCACGCTCATAAAAAATAACGAATATTTTGATATTCTAGTGTAGATCGTGCTGGATAGAGATTTATTTTGTACATCATAACAACATGAGTAGTAGAGGGATCGAACTAAACTGTGTCCTTTCTAAGTCAGTCCAACAAATAAGACATTCCTCTTATTCGCCGTACTTTCAAGCTTCCTGTAACTGCAATGCTTTCCAAACAATTTCCTCCGTCTCGGGTAATTAATCCAAAGAATTAGAGGTTCAAAGAATTCAGCGACGTCTTGTCGTCTATTGAATTTATAATATATTTCTCCAGTACCACATTCCAAACTCACATACTCTTCTACGTCTCTCGCTTAGCATAGTATATCGCTATTAACTATTCATAGCGTTAACTAGTTTATCTAAGTTTTTGACAAAAAATAGTTATTACTGTTTTCAAAATCGGTATTTATGTTACCACAAAATTAAAATACCTTAAGTCACATTACTTTTCCATTTTTTTTAAATAAAAGCTCTTTTACATTAACATACTATTTAATAGGTTAAAATTATATTATTTATAGTTGAGGAATTAACATTCTTCTTCTTCGTAAACTTTCTGTAGACTCTCAAGAGTCTGTTACTGCAGGATTGTCCTGTGATGCTGAGCTCCAGTTATCTCTCCATCGTTTCGGGGGTCTCCCTGGCGGACGCCGTCCATCTGGCACCCCATGCAGAGCTATGTATGGAATTCTTGTGGAATTCATTCTCTGTAAATGTTGGTACCAGTATCGTCGACGCTGTCGTCCCCATCTGACCACATCTTGGACCTCACAGACCTCTCGGATTGTGGTGTTGCTTACACGATCACGCAAAGTCTTCCCAGCAATAGCGCGCAGAGTTCTCATTTCCGTTGTCTTTAGCATACTTTTTGTTCTGACAGTGTCCGCCCTCGCTTCGATGCCATATGTGAGGATAGGTCGCACACAGGTCTTATAAATGCGTACCTTGCTATCCATTCTCATATCTTTATTCCTCCATATGACATCTCTCAGGCATCCCGCCACAACTGCAGCTTTGTCTACCTCAGGCCTTACTTCTCTGGGGAGGTCATGAGAGCTGAGCAGTTCACTGCCAAGATATCTGAGCTGGGTTGCCTGTTCAATTAACATTGTGGAGGTTTAAAGACATTGTAATTTGTTTTATCAAACACTGTTTATTCCACTCTTTGTAACGGTATAACCCTACCGGTTTCAAGGCTTTCACCTCATTATCAGGAGAGCACAAACAAGATTTGTTTGTGCTCCCCTGATGATGAGATGAAAGTCTTGAAACCGGTAGGGTTATACCGTTACAAAAAGTGGATTAAACAGTGTTTGATAAAATAAATTACAAGGTTAAAATTATATTATATCAACATAAAATGGCTTGCTAGTGCAGTATTTAATGTCTCAAAAAGAAAAATAATAGTTGTTTCAATTTATTTTACAAGACGTTTATTTAAATTTACATAGCATCATTAGCACGCTTTCTTTTAAAATGAATTAAACTGGAATGATCTATAACTTGAATCTTATAAATGTTGTTTTATCCACTTTGTAGTGTCATGTTCATTGATTTTTTTAGTTAACTTAATAGACAGTATTGTTCTTTTTTCACCACTGATTTATAAATTGAGTTCACTACCGACTTCAAAAACCTCTATCTTCTTCGTCGGGTGATTAGGAACTAAATGAAATATATTTGTTAGTAGTGATTTGTATAGTAAAAGATTGATTAGTGAGAAGTAAAGGAAAGGAATGTGTAGGTATAGTCAAGAAATTGGTATTTGGATGGTAAACAGTTTGAGGAGAGGTCTGTTACTAAAATTTACCTGGTTATTTATAAAAATCAGTCCTAATTTAATACTCATTTTAAACTCCAAATCATCAGGTCTTCTTCAGTAATAGTCATCTTTTCAGCCTGTTTCTTATTCAATCACCAACTTCTCGACTCCACCTACACACCCCTTTCCTTTAACGTCCACTCACTTGTATCTTTATAAATCAGTGATCACTAACAAATATAACTTAAACACCGCGTGACGAAAAAGACAGAAGACTTTGAAACCGGGAGTGAATTAAATTAACAACGGTGGTAAAGTAAATATTGAAGTATTTAACACTGAATTACTTTGAAATTACATTAATCACCGCAACACATAAAAAATCCAGATCAATTCACCTAAAGATAGCCTCAGGGTATGATAGAAACATGTGTTACGGTGTTTAACGTCATTAGTGAAATAAAAAAGTAATTTATTGTTTAAGGTTCCACGTATGGAATACCGCAAAGTCAAAGCCAAAAAACTTTGATCAATTATAAAAATAGAGTTTTATTTATTTTATTACTAAAGAATCAATATAGAGATAGTCAAATTTTTTTTATGAACCATCAAGAAGGAAAGAAAATATTTGTTTTTCTCATTTGAAACAGATGGACACCCAATTAAAGAGCTCGTTTAGGGGAGGTTTATATTTAGGTGGTAATGAATTAATTTGTTCACAAATGGAGTTTCTGTGTTAACTATTGCCTCTCACAAAGTTTCAACTGTTGCTCCCTCGAAACCCAACGCCGGGTGACTGTTGGCGAGATAAAACCATTTCAGTCAAGTATCGGTTATATTTATCTTTAGGGGATATGTCTCCTCTGAGTTATTTGCTTTGAAGAGCCAAATTTTATGTATTGTTAAAACAGATAGCTGATTCATATCGCGTTCAAAAAAGCTTTTAAGTATCCAGTAAATAAAAAAATATTTTTATTAATGAAATTTGATATCGTAGTTTTAAATTAGGGGAAAAAATAAATATCGAATATCGTCAAAATATTGGAACCTATCCACAAAAATCTCTTATGACTAAAATTATTATTATATCGGACGTATGCGTAACATAGATTAGTCATTTTTATTTTGTATTACTTGCAAACATTGTTAAACTACGGCTTGTAAAATTATTGTTTGAAAATTGGTACATTGTTATAAAACGTCCCTTTGTATGGTCCTCACATTATCAACTAACATACATATGACCGGACGACCCCTGCGCGCGATAAACGAGCGACAATCGTTGAGCTAGCGCATAATGATGGCATAAGCTGAAAAAAGAAAAAATCGAAAAAATGTTGTCACCACTGAAAATCAAATCAAATCCAAATTTTCCTCAGGATGGAAAACAACCATTCTACCATTTATCCAAAGAAATCCTAAAGCATTGATTTTTTTGTAATCCAATTATTTTTTTATAATACCAAACACTTGTTACAAGAATTTAAAGATTACACAATTTAATAATATTTTTTTGTGCAGTAAAGTATCCTTGACTGTAATATTTTAGTTACATTTGTCTGTACATTAATTTGATGCATACTTACGAATATATTTTAATTTCGTGCCTCAAACTGTATATGAGTAAAATATAATTTTCATTATGTGTAATTTGGTGTTTCGCTGTTTAAATTTTTAGCTGTATACTAGTGGTTGGCGAAAAAAGAAGAGAACTTGGGTGAAAACCAGACTGAAACCTTTTAAAAGAACATATACCAATGGGAATCGAATTTGCAGCCCCCGGGCTGGAATACCGACATCTTACCAAGTAAGCCACGTAGGGTTTGTTGAAAATTATAAAAACGAATTTATTTCCCATATAACTTCCTAAACTCTTTATTAAAATACACCTTTTTTTTAAAAAATCCTGTAGAAGTGATCTTTTTCGAAAAAAATGCAAAATATTTCACAAATAAAGTATCCAACTTCTCGACTCGTTGAATAAGAAACGCTTTTACTATATATAATATAACATATAAAAAAGAAAGACACTTTCTGTATAGGTATAGAAGCTTAAGAAAAAGTCCTAACAAATAACAGACTCATCCCGCCCCAAAAGACAGAGCCCCTGCTGGAGTAAATACCGCCTGCTAGCTTGAAGGCGCTTTATGACATGGATGAATTTGAAGATACTTAATATAAATTTTAAAATCCCTACTTTGTTAAACACCTATCTTTTTTTTTTCTTGAAATCCGAGAGGAGATCGGTGATCGCCGAGAGGGTCAATAAATTTTCAAGTTTATTTCATGACATACACATCGATAAGAGATCTCAAACCGATTTATTGCATAATGAAATGCATGTTTTCCAGCTGGGAATCGTGGGTTCAATATCCATTGGTATCCAATTTATTGAAAAAAGGTTCTAGTATAGTTTTCATTTAAGGCCTCTTTAACATGTTTCTGGTTGGTCGGAAAAGATTACCACATGTCAATGTATTCATCAGGTTGAACTGTAAACAATGAAAGTGTAATATAATATGTTTTACATAGGCATATTATAAAACGATATAAGATAACTGAACCCCTAGGACCAGCGCACTCTACATATAAGGGTACGCAGCCCTGCCAAAAGATACCATACAAAAACCTCTAATTGGGAAACACTATATCTTCCATTTAAGAATGAAGACCGTCCTTATTTCTGAGGGAGTTCGAGTTACTTCATCAGGGTCAATTTTCAAACCACTTTGTAAAACATAAAATTATCCATATTTTAAAAACCGAAATAATAAACTTTTTTACATATAAAAGAAGAATTTAATACAAGTGATACAGAGACATTTTTCATTATACTGTGGTACAATCATCAAACATAATATATTATTTGATTATTATATCTTAGAAAAAATTTTTTTTTTACAAAATTGATATCAAATTCCGATAATTTAGAAAAAACCTAAAACCCAATCACTCATAAACGGGATTATTGATGAGAAATATTAAAGTCGCTAATATAGATGATCAATATAAATGAAAAAGTTCATCAACTCTGAACACTAACAACATTGGAAATATTGAAAACATATCTAAGGTAAGCTTCACAACAAAGCACTCTTACTTTTATAAATGTTGCTCCGTCTATCCCTGTTTAACAATTGGTATTTTTTTAAAAGCATTGCAATCGAAAATATTATGTACTAATTCATAGAGAAAGTGGAAGGCGAGAGTAGTTATATATCAGCGCGCGGTGTTGAACTATCGACACAAAACCATCATCATCATACGTCATATTCTATTGGACTGGGCAGAGAAAATAGATATCCACTTAATTTTATGCTGTCAAACCTTTTTCGCTTCTGTCACATTCATACATCTCGCCATGCATTCTCTCCTATAATAAAAGCTTTTATTAATTTGATCGTATCTCTTTGCTCTAGGTCCATATTTTTTATTTCGATTTTTTTGTAGATCTCTCTTAATTTGATATTTTACTTAGCCGAACCATCTAATGCTTTTTTTTTTTCATTTTAAGCACTGTATTTTCTGTCCTCACTCTTTATTATATCATCTATTATTTTCAGCACTCTTCACGTTCAACAAAAAGTGAACATTTTAAAATAATATTTACAAAATAACGTGCCTTAATCGGCCAAGTATGAATGGATGCTGTCATTATAACTCTATATTGGAACGTCGTGGCCTTGCGCCTATTATTTTCCGAAGGCTGAAAATAAAATTGCGTTTTTTGTTCAAATTTATTCATAGGAATAAGTAAGAAAACCCATTATTGATTTTTTATAGATTGAAAAACAAATGCTTATCTTAAAAAAAGAGAACGATTAAATTTAACGTGTTCCTTAACTTTATTACAATATATGGTTTTGTAAATCATATATTTTGAAATCTATAACATAAAAACACTAAGTTTATTATCAAATGTGACATTACAAAGAGTTCACAAAGTCAAAGGTACATTAAAAATTATTTATAGTTGAACTGCAAATCGTGTAATTATAAAATAATATTATTAAAAATAAAAAGGGAATGTTATAAAACTGAAGAAAGTAATTAAAGTCATATTTGTATCTGCTCCTTTTTATCATGTTAAAGGTATTAAATTATTTGCACCCTGAATTCTGCCACCTGGACAGCACTGGGCGTTCAACGAATCGAGCCATTCTCGGTGCAAAACGCCAGGCTCCTTTAGGTGTTATGGCAAGTGTCTCATGTACCATTCTTCACTGCAAATACATAGTCGATAACATCACGCAATATTCTTCAATTTGACATGATATATTTGACTCTCCCAATTTCTATTCGGAACCTGTTTAGAGTTTTGCAGATACACCAGGACAGTTCAGAGCTAGGTTGTAATGCCTCTAGGAAAAACCCACCCACTGAGACCAGATGTTACTATCCACTTGTTGATCATAGTAAAAGTAGGTGGTTGTTCCAAAGGCTTAGTTGTCATAGTGAATATGTGCCTGCATTTAAACCTAGTGCTTGAGGACTGGTGTTTATGCAAAGGTTGAGGGGAGCCATTCAGTTAGTTGGATTGGATGGAGAACTGGTTCCAAAGTATTTCCTAGTCTCTGGCATTTGCTTAAAATAACACTTTTCCACAATCGCTAATTTATAAAAAATAACCGTCTTAATATATTATATATATTTTTTACAGCTTTATTACTTGACTCACGTGTAACGGGCAGAACAATGAATAGGAGCTTTAAAGCTTGAAGGTTTTTTATGAAATATCGTAACTTCCGAGGGCTTTTCAGATATTTTATGTTTTGCGCTCTTCTTTGACGTAAGAATTTCAAAAAATAATTATTTCATTTTTCCAGAGGTCACCAACCAAAAATCAGTGGAAGTCGATGCATTATAAAAATACAATTTTTGAAAGCATTCTGTTAATTTATTAAATTTTTGAAATCATTCTGTTAATATTAAAAAACATCTGAATAATTTGTTACTATATTGTCATGTTAATTGTTTTTTTTTTCAAACAAATTAATTGCCGTTTTTCTTTTCATTCGCAGCTGTTTTATTTATTAAATTCACTACCAGTTCCAAAAAAAAGTTAAGAATCACTTGAGTTGTAGAAATAACGACCATTATTCAGAATTCGCAAAACACTTGATTAAGAACAACCACTCGTTTAATATTAATCACGGTTTGCGGATTCATAAAGAGTGTAGACGAACAACTTGATTTTGAAAATTAGAAAAAGTATTCAATTATATCTCAATATTAATATCAGACCCATTTAAATGAAAGCCCCTTCCTCAACCTGTTTCCCAATCAAATACCTTTACTCCGCCTATTCATCCCTTCACCTTACTAACCACTAACCCTTTATTTATTTTTTGACCAGTGACCAACTAAAAACATATATTGTTAATGTTCAATTTAGTTCCTTATCAAGGGGATGAATAGACTTTCAAATAAGTAGTGGACTCAATAATTAAAACAGTGGTACAAACAGTGGTATGAAATACAAAGAAAAACAGTGTTTAATTTATTTTATTAAAAAAAACCCTTGTCATCATTTACCCTAGCATTATTTATCTCGTGTGTCATAAAATTTTATTTAACATTGTGAATTCACTACCTTAACGCCACTATAGTAAATTTTTATATTTGCATAAACACGTATTACTTTTACATTAGTGGTAATCTTTTACATTAACGATATTCGTGGCCTAGTTGGTAAGACGCTTATCTCCCAAGCCGGAAGTAACGGGTTCGATTCCCTTTAGAATCCAGATTTTAAAAAAGGATTCCAGTCTAGTTTTTACTTGAGGCCTCTTTAACATATTTCTGGTTGGTTTGAAGATTTTGTCACATGGCAATAAGTCCGCCAGGTTGTACTGTATACAACGAAATAGTAATACAATACAATACAATATTTTGGTTACATATTAATAAAAATTGTGTCATATATCAATAATGAAATGGCATTTGTGCGTTGCACTATAAAGTTTATATTTCTTAGAGTAGTGACAACCCTAAATTTAATTTCTAAACAACAAAAAATCATTGCATATTATCAAAAGGAGACATAAAACTTAACACATCGTCAACAAATTGTGAGTAATAAACTTTTTACTTATAACGCTTTACATATATTTTTAAAAGCAAAAATATTAATGTCAAAAACAGTCTTGTCTACATTTACATACGACCTACTTCATACCTGACAGGTAAATAAATGGTTTCGCTAATAAAGCATTGATAATCACCACGATTTAATGAATCACGTGGTGTTGAGCGCACACGGAAGACCTATATTATATAGTATTTTTAGTTAGTGGTGACTTAAATACCCTTCGTAAATCTCTGGAGTGTTGTTTCCCATTTTGCCGATACTCTCCATTCCTTCCTAATGAGTTGGAGTAAGCATTTTAATTTCCAACAATTGTCCACCTAAATCCCGCAGTGTCACATCAAATACATTTTATTTATGCATATACATACCATCTCGCATGTCACTTTTGAGGTAGATAAAGATAACAGATCTGAACACCTTTCTATCCATGTACCAAAAAACATTTAAACGACTACCCATCTCCACGAAATTTACGAACATATACTACCTTGGTCAAAAAATTTTAGAACCGGCGCTGTCAGTCACCCGATTGGAATTCTTTTTTTTGTTAGGTTACCACATCTATCATTGACACTTCCCTCCAAATTTCAGCGTCATAGCTTGACATTTGTAAAAATTACGCTGTACTGAGAACATCTACCTTTGTGCGTGTTTTCGATTTTTTACAAGTTTGAAAATGGCATCAACTGTGCATCAACGAGTTTGTATTAAATTTTGTGTAAAAAACGGATTTAACGGTCTGCAGACCTTGGAAATGTTGGAGAAGTGTTTTTTGGTGGCACGAACGCTTCAGAAGTGGTCGTGAGTCGGTCGAGGATGAAGAACGCAGTGGCAGTTGAAAACCGATGAAAACATCGATAAAATCAAAGAAATGTTGGCCGAAAACCGCAAATTGACCATCAGAGAGCTGGCAGAGGACTTGAACATCGCTTATGGATCCGCTCAAGACATTTTGGTTAGTGATTTGGGCCTCAGACGTGTCGCTGCAAAACTGGTGCCGAAAGACCTCAATTTCATGCAAAAAAGGACCACGTTGAAATCGCGAAAGACATGATTTCCATGAGTTTTTGACCAAAAACAACACTAATACTATCCAGCAGCCTTTAAATTCACCTGATCTGGCTCCCTCTGACTTTTTCCAGTTTAACCGACTTAAAAAACCGCTTCGCGGAACGCGTTACAGCACCCGGGAGGATGTCATGAAAAAATCGAAGACGACTCTGATGGACATACCGAAAATTGAGTACCAGCGGTGTTTCGCGGATTGGATCAAGCGCTAGCGTAAGTGCGTTGCAGTCGATGGGGAGTACTTTGAAGGGAACTATATCGATTTTGATGAATAAACTTGTATTTTCGATTTTATGAATAAAGTCCTAAAACTTTTTGATCAAGGTAGTACGTGAGCGTGCCCCACAAAGACCATCAATCACCCGAACATTTATTTTCATATTCCAAATACAAGTAAGAATTGACATTAGTTCTTCTGAGATTATGAAAGACAATGAAGGATAAGAGTAGTAGTAGAAAGGGTAGCTAAATCCATCTTAAGGCATGTGCTATTTACAATGTCTTCATTCCTTTTTCCTTCAAATATTGACACAACCTTTTGGATTCAGACTTTGACAGCAATATACTCGTAATCTTAATTTTATTTCTTATGTACGAAACGGAAACTTTTAACGAGGGAGTATTAGATGTGCCTAAATGACATGATATCCATAAATGTGGCTGTTTCATCTCCCCCTCCAACTAGCTTTAAATCCCGATGATTTTTCAACTCATTCCTGGATGACGATTAGAGGAATGTGAACTCATCATATAGCTGATGACAGTCATTTTTTTGTCGATACACGAAAAGGTTAAATGGTTTCATGGAGCTTCCATAATCTTAGAGATTTACAAATTATATACGAGGCATATCCAGAAAGTAAGTGTACTGAATTTTTTTAGGTTACAATTTTTTTTATTCAAACAAAAAAATTACGTGGTTACCGTAGTACATATAGTCGCCATTCCTCTCAATGCAGGTGGTGAAGCGGGGTATCAACTTTTTGATGCCTTCCTCGAAGTAGTTTCCCGCCAACCCCTCCGTCCACTTCTCCATCTCCTCCTTTAGCTCCTCGTCGGTTGAAAACTTTTTTCCACCCATGTGCAGCTTCAGGGAGGTAAAGAGATAGTAATCTGAAGGTGCTAGGTCAGGGGAATGCGCGGGATGGTTCAGGACATCCCATTTAAACGAGGCGAGCAGTTCCTTCGTGGCGTTGGCCGTATGCGGTCTGGCATTGTCGTACAGCAGGCAGACTCCCTTTGTCAGCATGCCTCTCCTCTTGTTCTGAATCACCCTCCGCAATTTTTTTAGGGTCTCACAGTATCTTGCAAAGTTGATGGTCTCTCCTTGAGGCATATATTCAATTAAAATTATGCCTTGACAGTCCCAAAACACGGATGCCACGATTTTCTTGGCTGAAATTGTGGTTTTGAACTTTTTGGTGGAGGGTGAAGAGGTGTGACGTGACCGTTTTTAAACTTGCAACACCACTTGTACACACTCGTACGATTCATAGCTTTATCACCATATGCAGTTTTCACCTCATTATAAACCTCAACCGGAGGTTTTCCCTTCCAAACGAGATAACGGATGACGCCGCGTATTTTGCACTTGGCGGGAGGTTGGATTGACATTTTTCACGAAACGTGTTGTCGCGTCGACACTTCTCAACGTACTGACCTCGAACCGGTCTCGTTGCGGAGGGAAAGGGTCAGGCTATACGGTTGTGTAGCCAACATGTCGAAAATAAAATCCATCCGGTCGTGAGAGCCTCAGTACACTTACTTTCTGGATACGCATAGTACATTGATGCCTTCCAAAAAATAAAATAAAATTCTTATTAATTCATTTGATGTATCGCGTCTGGACTATTGTTACTCTATTTATTCTGTTTGTCTGATTTGCAAATATCTAGACTCCAGTATATTTTCAGTGCAGCTACTAGGCTGCTTTATACTCGTAGTTGTCATATTTGTCCGTTTCTAAAAACTATTGGCTCAAGTGTCACGAATGGATTGATTTCAAACATGATCTCTTTTTATTCAAGTCCCTTAATAGACCTATGTATGGAGTATCTTGATGTACGGCTGCGAGACATGGTGCCTATCCGAAAGAGATAGACGAAGACTAGAGGCTTTTGAGATGTGGTCCTATAGAAGACTATTAGGAATTTCCTGGAGAGACCGCATCACAAATGAAGAGGTTCTCCAACGAATCGAAGGAGGAAGGCACCTGCTCAGGATCCTGTCCGAAAGGCGTGCAAGATGGATCGGTCATATAATACGACAAGAGGGCCTCTTGCATGCCATAATGGAGGGTATGACTGAGGGGACTAACTCTAGGGGACGCCCACGCCGAGAGTACCTGGAGGACCTGTTGGTGGACGTGCGCTGCTCAACATACACAGATTTAAAAAGAGCCGCACAGGACAGAGGGGAATGGAGGAGAAGAGTTGAAATTGCTGCAAACCAGTCTTAGGACTGCAACCACGGAGGAGGAATATGATGTCTCCATTGGAACTTTCGAATTTGTGTCTGAGAGATTTCCCTTTAGAGAGGAGTAGAACTTTGACGTCAATTTCATTTTAGTCGAATAAATTATTGATTGAATTACTATAGAGCTTTTTTATGTTGGTCCTGTGATATGGAATGGTATTTCTCTAATTGTTAAATACATGTGATATAAACACATTCGGTTTTAGATGGAATTTAGTGTATACATGTAGTATACATACATTTTGATATGAAGGTCATCAAAAATGTCTTTGTGGTTTGTCTTCTCTTGGTAAGTTTTATGTGGTTTTTTTACTAAATATGTTTTTCTAAACAAACTAAACTTTTTGATTAAGGTAGTATGTAGGTGCGGAAACCACCTAAGGGAATGATTTTAGCTAAAATCGTCATATCCTTAAGCTCAACTTTTTTGTAATATTTTTAATCTGTTTATCATAATGGTTTCAATCCCCTAAGATGGAACACCCTTAAAAAGAGGCTGTTTTCTAAATGACGTTTCATAAATTGTTATTTTATTATCATTATTTGACAATACGCAGTGCACACACTTTGCATAAATAGAGTTTCACTGATTCCCGTTGTGTCCATGTGGGATTATCCATACTGATGGTCATATTATGGAAGAGTGTTGAATATATTAATTTCCGGGAGGACTTGAAGATTTAATCGCATAAATCAGATATCATTAATAAAAGGAAAAGGAAGGGATGGTGGAAAGGAAAGAAAAATCAGAACTGAAACACGTTATATTAATGACTAGAAATTAAGAGTTTTTTCAATCGCTTTTTAAAACATGTTAAGGCCGGAGCGAGTCTAACATTGGTTTGCAACTGGTTCCAGAATCTCATTGCATGGACAGTAAAGGACGATATAAAAAAAGAAGAGCGGTGAGCTGGGAACCATGTGCATATATCTCGTCAAACATACTCTACTACGTCTCATATTTATTATTTTTCTCTCATTGTTTTAAATGCTTCCTAGCAATATATATTTACATACAAATGATACAGGTGTGTTAATAAAATCTAGAACAATTATGATCATGTAACAGGGTTAAGATTTTGTTTATTTTCAACTGAAAATATTTCATCTGAAATATTTTTTCAAGTTCCAGCGCCAATGGTTAATAACTACTATTTGATTATTCAAATGTAAAATTTTATTTTTAGGATAAATAAAACTCAACATGCTTTTAATGGTGATTTGGAATAATATTCATTAACTTTTCATTTTCCAATTCATCTGATAATGCTAACATATATTATAATATATAATACGCACTTGCATGCCAATGAAGACAAAATTGACAGTATTCAGAATATTCCGCAAATAATTGACAATAGAAACATATAATTTATTCATTTTATGACCATGTATTACTTACACTGGAAATTATTCAAAGACGTCGGTTCCATCCGTAAAGCTGCATATATTGTGAACTATTTCCTTAACATTTGGTTTTTTACATTCATAAAATAAACACATTGTGTGTGTCCGGTGGAGTTTGTGAAATATGATATGGAGCATTTTTGCGCCGAGTTTGTAAAAGAATTAAGAAAATTATTCAAAATAGTTAATAATATATACATAACTAAATACAACATTTTTTTAAATAATTTCCTAAAAATGCTTTTAGTTGTGAAATAAACACATTAAGTATGTACCGGTCAAGTTAAGTAAATATACTTTAAATATTTTTAATGTTGCATATTTCAAATAAATCATTTTTAAATATTAACATAATTGTAAAAGTATTATATTAGACTAAACACACTTCACCTTTCACAAATACTTGTTTTACTACCAGTCAACTAGTTTCAAAGTCAACAGGCCTTTAACTAGCTGATTCGTCCTTAAAATAACAATTTCTCCGAGTTTGTAAAGCATTCGTTGATTGAATCAGACCATTTGTTTGATGAAATCATTGGTTTGCAGATTTTACACACAGGTCCAAAAGGGTTATAACTTGACAACGTCAAAATATTAGTAATGAATAGGGTAAAATAATTAAAATAATAATAAAAAGACAAAACATGCAAAAAAATGCATTTAATTCATTTGTTAATTTACATAATTGTATGATTAGATAATTTACAAAAAAAAATAAGGTACACAACAAAATAAAAATAGGTAATTTTAAGTAGATAACCAATATATATGGATCAGTCATTGTTGCCTTTCATTTGTCGTGTTCCCAATAAACTAGGAGTTTGTCTGTATCTTACAGGAGGACACTATCTCATAATTTAGTTGTAAACGTCAACTACGAAAAATTCAACTATTAAACTACATATTGTGAAACATATCCAGTAAAAATTTTCTTGAGGTCGTAAACTAAACACATTGTATGTCTCGTATGGAATATGTTTTAGATCGTTATTCCATTGGATACTTCAACTATAGGTTTGATTGTTACCTTAATGTTCAATTTATAGAGACGAATATTTCAAATCTACCTAGATTTTCGTAAAATCGTATACGCAGAACAAAGCTACGATTGAAACGTTTGGGGTCTTTTGTAAATCAACCCCTAGCTTCAGATTCCTTTCTTCTTCTCATTTGCTTTAATATTTAATGACTCTCTATGAATCTAAGAAATTTGAGCTTTGATTTCATATTTTCAAATATATCCTCTGCACGATTTTCCAAGAAATACTAAGCAATAACGAAGGCCAAATATAATCTCGATTATTTCATATTTTGTTCACACATATTTTATGTATAAAAAACTATTAGACGCAAAAAAGTATTCAGTTCGACTGATGTACTATACTCGTATAATATATTATCAATTTTGTATGATTTTTTAGGGCAGATAAATTTATACTTTTCCTGTTTTATTTGAAACTACATCAAAGAAACAAATCATGTAGAATTTGAGCCATACCAAAATATCTCGATGAATACATTATACTATAAAAATAAACTATTGCACATACATATTTGTAAATTGAACGCATATATGCACTATATTATATTATGCTTACATTGTATACAGTACAACCTGCCAAGTTGATTGTCATATAGCAATCTCTTCTAACTAACCAAAAAAATAGTAAGGTCTTAAGTGAAAACCAGGATGAAACTTTTTTTAACACAAATACGTACCAAAGCGAACGAACCCGCTGCCCCCAGGTTGTGAGACAGGCTTCTTATCAACAAGGTCATGGAAGTTGTCATCATACTTCCACAATAAATTGTAACAAATATTTGCAAATTTGGACGCATATACGCTTTGAAGATCTAATAAACAATAGACGTTTAGCTTTTTGGAAATATGGAATAAGAATACAAATTAATTGTACATGTATATTTCTAAAAATATTCCATCGGTTATATGTGTATTTCATAGTTACTTGAATCATTAATCCATAGTAAACAAGTATGTCTAAGCTCTTTGATATCCAATAATGGTGGAAGTGAAGCGGAAATTAAAAAGAAGAAACGCTATGGCATGGTGGTCTATAGATAAGCTGAAGAATACTTGGAGAGACAGAAACATTAATGGGTCTGCTGAAGTATAATTTGTAAAAAGATTGATTTTTCCCAATATTTTTGTATGATGCCAAAACATGGACTCTGAGAAAAAAGGAACGCAAGATAGACGCCATAGAAATGGGATGATGGCGACGTATGTTACATACCATATATCATAGATTCATCAATTTTGGAAGAACTAAAATTTGAACAGCGTTTGTCTTCAATAATATAACTGCGAATCCTCAGGTACACTTCAGTCATATTATCAAACAAGAAGATACAATGGAGACTGATGATCCAAAAAAATTAAAAGGTTCCGATCACGAGATATATCACCAACACGACGTAACTCACCTGATAAGAAATACAACCATTAGCTCACTCCAAGAGTGAAGCAGAAATGTTACTTACAGTGAGAAATGGAGACGTGTCATAGTTTCTGCATTGCTTGTTGCCTTGGTTTGCTGTCTTTCATTTATCGTGCCCCAAGTAAACTAAGATTTTACCTGTATCTTACTAAGGACATAGAACATGGAAAAAATAAATTGATATTTCTTTCCAATTTTCGAATATCGAATATCCCATTGCATACTCGCATTAACTCAATAAACAGTGACACTCAATTACATATGTATTATATCACGCGAATCAAATCTCTCACGCTTCATCACTCCAGACAGACCACAAAGTAAAT
This sequence comes from Odontocerum albicorne, assembly GCA_949825065.1. Lineage (NCBI taxonomy): Eukaryota > Metazoa > Arthropoda > Insecta > Trichoptera > Odontoceridae > Odontocerum > Odontocerum albicorne. The sequence continues at coordinate 29,736,672 of OX463853.1, read as the reverse complement.
TCCATAATATACCGCATGTAATCATCAAAAACACACCACACTCAAGAGTTCACACAAACCTTTGCTACGAGACATTCCTCCTGCAAGCCCAAGTATTAAAACTCCTGTCGCAATAACGATCACGCTCCGATCGACTGCCTTAATTTTTTGTCCCATTTTGCCTTTATTAATTTCGGTGACCCATTGTATGTCATGAGAGCCAAATAAGCATATTACCTTTGGGGAAAAGATGTTCTAACTCTTGAGATGGTGAACATTCGATCAGTTGTCAAGTCCGTTCTCAAGATCAAGTAAAATGGTTGATCTGTAATATCATAAGAAACAAGAAAAACTACGAATATGTATACATTTCCTCAAATATTTCAAAACAGGTAAATTGTAGGTTAGTTTATTTTTACAAAAGTGCATTCAATTGTTAAGCAACAAAATCATTTAATGTACATAACTATGATAAACCTAGATCTGCGAAGGGATTGATATATTATCTTCTGTTGTCAAATATTTTGGATGGGATATTATGAACCTAAAAGAGGGGGAGGCGTAAGTCTCCTTTGTGCGTAGTACCCATTGATCCTTAATCCTCAAAGATGATGACGGTTGTGTCGAGAAGCTCCCATGTCCATTTTTCCTGTTTACCCAATCGTGCATAACTCCCAAACGGGCACAAAGGCCGGCCGCCACGGTTATATATTACTTTCCTGTGTACTCGACCGTAAACTTATTGTCTATCGTGTTGTTTCAATCATTTTCTCCGCTGCACGCAAACCGATAGAAAATACAGATCATGGACATAGGATGGTTTGTTTTCTCAGTGTTGTATTTCCTTTATATATGTACATTAACCCATTGCTCATGAGATGAAAAATACTCATGAAAGTTAATGGTATGATTTGAATTGAATTTATTACAAGCATTTTTTAAGTAAATATATAATTTACAATGCTCTCATGAATATTTGATAATACACAAAATATTACGACAGTGTTAGTAAAGGTATTTACAAAGATAAAACAGTTTTCAAAATTCGCTCTACTTTTTTTATGGCTATTTACACAGATTTGGGTGTTGCCAGTCTGTGAGCATGATTAATTGATTACATTTATTGAGAACACAGTATATGTTCTATAAACAAATTATAGTAACCTAACGCTATCGAAATTTGAAATAATACGACGTTTATCAAATATGAATACTTATTTAATATACTTAATTCAATACGAAATATAGCTTTCATAGCCCTTAACAACGAGGCAGGAAAATTAGTTATTAGCGTTCTTATATTGGTTGAAATTGCTAAAGGTCGGATACCATCATTTAGTGGGCGTCCAAAGAATGTATGATCCAACGTTTCCTCGCTGAGGCAACATTCGTTCATGCTATAATTTAAAAATGGAATCTTTGTCAAATGTTCTTTTGTTGAAGAATGACTTTCTAAGGATATTCAACTAAAAGAAAAGCTAGACTGCTCTGTCGGTTGCAATGTTTTATAATATTTTCCCTTTGTTCTCGATTCACAAACTCATGTATTTTGCCAATCAGGCATAATTTTATTCTTGACTATTGAAATGAAACCATTCATAGGAATTTTATAGAGAAGTCTTATAGTATTTTCTCTTCACGTTTCCAATTCTGCAATCCTTCTAAGGTTTGTGCTCATTCCAACCCCCCTCCTATCCTTGTATTGCTTATTCCAGTTATTCGTCGATATTTCAATGTATGCGTCTATCTGGTCAGGCTAAGAGGAATTGTTTGAGCAGCCTGGAATCTGGTGACTGCCTAAAAACATAATCCAGACAGTTTAACTGAAAGTTCTTTATGTAAAGAACCATGGATCCATCCTTTTGCCATAAGAATTAAGGTCATGTCTGAGAGCAGAAATTTCAAACAGTTTCTTATCCGTATTAGTGGAAAGATGCTTAAACAGATAGACAAATCTTTGGAGAAAGTTTTCCCCAATCCTCCTATTAAGAACTCTAAAATGAAAGCCTCGATAGTAAGATTGGCGCAGCAAGTAGTGTATTACGTACATATCGTCACACCACGTCCCTTTCCGAGTAGACGGAGAGGACGAATCTATACACTTTTCTATTCAACCACACAACTTTTTACTCCTCCACATGCATACATCTCGTAATGCACAATTTCCTATTATTGATACTTTTTACTTTACCTTCTTTCAAAGTCGAGTCCACTTAATTAAGCCATGCTTTCTTCTTTTTAGCTCTTCCACACACCCCTCGCACTCCAGGCTTGTAAAGTCACTTCTTCTTTGACTTTCTATATGTCCAAACCATAATTATACTGATTTCTTCATCTTACTTAAAACATTCATTTTTTCAATGCATTAATTTCTGATATCTCCATTCCGTCAACTTTTGTATATTGATATTGAAGAATTAAATTCAAATAAGGGCGTATTTTATTGCATAGTAAAAAAGAACTTTATTTTTTATATAGAAACTTTTTATTTTATTTTAAAGTTATAAAAATATTTTTTTAGTCTTAGTTGTTACCATTTAGTCCAATAGTGTAGTTTTTGGTCGGAATCTTCAAATAAACTACAAAATATTGCTGCATAGTTCCAAAAAATATTATTTGAAAAAAAAACTGGTGTATAGCAATTAGCCTTCCAGATGTACGATATACGAGTATAACCACAAAATAATAAATAAATATTTCAAAAAATAATAATTTTATTTATTTTATATATTTAAGAGTTGATTGCAACCATTAACAAATTTTACAAAATACATTTAAAATTCAAGAGTACACGTGAATACAGAAATATTAAATACTATAAGATATACATATAGATATCAAAACACCAACGTGACAAGTATAATTTACAGTAAAAAAATCATGCTTTCGTGTAGTACATGAAAAAATATTATTAGTGTTTGAAGAGCATGACGTGACTCGGGCTATCGTCGAGTGACTGTCGAGATCAAGAGAGATGGATGAAAAAGGTTCAAGCAACCGACTCCAAGTGGATGGGAATGAAAAAATGAAGACGAAATTAGCAATATTTATTTATTAATGCTAAACTTTTAAATAATATTTTTGTTATATTTATTTAATGGCTGTATAATGCCTAAGAACACTTTTAATGGGTGAACAGCAAAAAAAAACAAGAAAAATTAATTACATAGTACTACTGCAAACAACATGCCAGGGCATAGAAGTCCCAGGAACGCATGTCGTACAAAAAAAAATCTGTTTAGAAAATTAAAATAAAACACAAATAATATTCGTCATTAACACATTTAAATTAACTAGCTCTGATAATTCCACATTATACATACAGTGAAACCCCGTTTTTGAAGGGACTGATAAAAAAACGTAATTAGAGGGAAAACGTAGGTTCGGGGCTAGAAAAAAAAATTGAAAATTATTTTTTATTTAGATAATCACGCAAATCGGTTTGGTACATATTTTTGTGCTGGTTTACAGCTCTTTCGATCTTATAAATCGATAAGAAAGTTTCGTCTTGTACTTTTTCAATACTAGTAAAGTAGCTTTTAAGGCCCTCAATATGCCTTATAGCATATTCTTTTCTTGAAATTGGATGGATTAAGTTTACCTCTTCTTCACCAGATAATTCTTCGTCGGATAAGTTTCCGTGGATGTGACTGTCCACTATATCATCGATAACCTATAAAACACAAGCACAGATTGACCTGCCTATACAGTCTGGCTGCCTCTGATTCGCTAAATTTCCCACCAATTGCATCGTATTACACGACTCGTGTAACCTTGACCATGAGCGCTGCAGGTGCGCACGTGTCTATAAATAGATACAACATATTTCTGCTTCCTAATATTAATTTCAAATATTTTGAATCGTCGCGCATTTAATTAAATATGTTTATAAATTGATTTGCATTTTAAATATTTCAAACGTAAATTGCGGGAAATATGAACGTAAAAGCGGGAACTAAATGTACTAAAATAAAACGGGATTGGAAAAATTGAACGCAAATAGCGGGAAAACGTGAATTCCGGGCACGTAAAAACGGGGGTTTCACTGTATATCATATATCCTTCTTTACAAAAAAATGATTAAAAAGGTCAAAATTTGAAACAAACAAATATTTTATTCTTATGCTGAAATAAAATGCCAAGAATATACTATTAACAATATTTCGCATGAAATAATCCAACGAAGCATTTTGACTCCAAATTGTTAACTTCTTAAAAAGGAAAAATATAAAAACATTTTTTTTACCATCAAAAACGATGCATTATTTGCCTAAAATATAGTAAATTTCAAAAGTCTTTAATTATACCAGAAATTCTGTTCAATTGTTTACGTTCTCATTTAATATTTTTCTAATTAAAAAACTTGTACTTTAAAAATATTAAACGTCATTCGATTCCAATCATTCTTCTTGCGATTTTGTAAAGGCTGTTGATTTTTTGAATGGATGTAAAATATTTTTCTGAAAAAAAATGGTACAAATCAGTTTTAAAATGTCAATTAGAAAACGCGTTATATTTCGCAAAAAAAACATGCAATACTTTGAATCCATATTTATACGAGTATTAGAGTTTACCATGAATTTAAAACTAATGTGAATTGGAAGGTTTCCTATCATTGGCTTATAAGCTCGAGTATGCTAATTTCATAAGTAGTTCAGTTCGATCCCACCACCACCCGCGCTGTTACGGGGAACTACTATAAATAAGTCCCTATTCGGCGCGGTCTACACTAGAAGATCGAAATCTTCTTTATTTTTTATATGAGCGCGACATCACGTGGTGTAAAAGAAGGAAATGCCCAAAGGGATTCCTTCTTCGGTGACGACATACCTGAGTGTGAAAAGAATAGTAGCGACGACGGACTTAAAGTCCGACATAACAGGAGAAGGAAAAAGACTCGCAGCGCAGTAAATATATTTATGAAGTGACTTAAGGAGTTCAAACCGCCTTGCAAATTGCTAGTACTTAAAAAAATCGAATGCAGCAAAAACATCATTTGCTGCCACCAGATCGGAATAGCCAATCGATTCGAAGATGAACCGATGTAAGGCTGAATGGGATTCCTTTCAGAAACTATTGACTCGATTATCATCGCAGTACTACAGAATGTAGTCTGTGGATTGATCCAGATAGCCGCAAAATTACCACAGGGTGAAGGGATAAGATTGAAGCTAAAGAGTTTGGCATTAAAGGTCTCATGGCCAGTGAGTAATTGGGCAGTCCAATAGTTTAGATACAACCACAGGGAGCCAAGGCCCGCTCTGGTGCAAGGAAACCAAAATTCTGTCTTCCCACGGAGGAAGACGACAAATGATGTTGCCAAGTAAAAAACTGGCCTTTAGGCAGGCTTTAATAATCGTGTGAGGGGTCATTCCTGGCAAGGGGTGAAGGAAGACATCATCTCGTGAGCTGATCCTTACTGAGAAAGATAATCGCGGCGCGACGGTAGACCTCCAGATCCAATTTTATAAAAAGTAAAGACTCACATTTGCCAAAATAATATCTTAATATTTACACGTTGATAAAACATAGTGCACCATTTAGTGACAATTTTATTGTCATTCGTTGAAAACAAGAACCCAATGAATCAAATGAAAACAAGAAACCCAAATGAAAACAAGAAACCTAATGAAAACAAGAACCCAATGAACCAATGACAAAAATAATTTAAATAAGACCAACTAAAATCTACATATGAGTATAATCAAAACATTAATACCAAAATTAAGTTAAGAACACTTTAAAAATCAGAAAATGATTGCATTGTATTAGGTACACTTTCATTGTGTACAGAACAACCTGGTGGGCTTATTTCCATGTGGTAATGAATATCTTCCAATCAACTAGAAAGATGTTAAAGTGGCCTTAAGTGAAAACCAGACTGGAATCCTTTTAAAAAAAATCTGGATACCAGCGTGATTTGAACCCGCAATTTCTGGGTTGTGAGATAGGCATCTTACCAATTAGGTCAGGGAAGTCGTCAGAATTATTATGACAACTGCAAAAAAAATGTTATCCAGTAAAATAAATGTTTTATCAATTCTAATGACAAAATTTTACTTGTCGGCGCCAACGTTGTGTAATAATGTGTCGTGATGTCCTCCCATCTCGTGAGATCAGATGAGAAAACGAGGAGTGCCAGACTGGATGGAGGCGTTTATGGCATCCCTGTGTTTCTGATATAAACGATACAGTGATGGTGCTATAATACGGTAATAAAAGGGGATAATAATGATGTAAATAATGAAAAAGTAAAACAATGCAAATTATTTCACTAACATGCAAATTATTTCATTCATTCGTGTAGTACTCTTTTTTTCCTATCCTACATCCTACATTAGTGATACGATTTGATTTAACGACCTCCGTAGCCTCGTTGATAAGACGCATGTTCTGGGGGAGGGGGGTTCTATGATTGGTCTCATTGGATCCAGTTTTTTTTTTAATAATTCCAATCTGGTTTTCAATTAAGACGCCTTTAACCCATTTCTAGTTGCTTTGAAGAGATTGCCAAACGGCAATAAGTCCACCAGATTATATTGTCTTTCGTCTTTTTTTTTTCGTTGCTGGACCTCGTAGTCCCCCACGCCATTCCAATGTCAATTCAATTGGAAAGCAAAGCTGTGCCGTGGAGGTTTTTTTTTAAGTGAGTGAGCCGTTGCTCACCGGCAAACTCACCGGTCACACCGCTGTACTGGATCCGATGCCACAACGAAATAAGACGACCGGGGCACACCGGTATGTTTTTTTTCTCTTTTTGAAAGAATAAATATGACCGAAGTCATAGGTAGCCTTATAACCCCGAATACCAGGCGGAAAAAATGGCTGTGTCATTCGAGGGGAGTAGCAGGGCGCGGGTTTCAAACTGGCTACCTTCTGCACGGAAATCCAATGCGTTACCACATGGCCATGCACCTCATCATTGTATTGTCTAATATGAAAGTGAAGTAGAATTGTCTAATATGAAAAAGTAGCACAGTTGTCTAATATGAAGTATTGTCTAGTATAAAGTGATGTCTAATATTGTCTAATATGAAAAAGTAGCACAGTTGTCTAATATGAAGTATTGTCTAGTATAAAGTGATGTCTAATATTGTCTAATATGAAAGTATTTGTATTGTCTAATATGAAATTGTAGTACAATACGATACGATGAGAATATTTTGTGTGACTCAGAGATTACATTGTATTTGACCCTATTTATCAACCCTTTGAGTTTTGAACCAATCGAGTACCGTACGTCACTCTCTGTTCGTTCCACGCAATGTAACACTATAGAACGCAAAAACATGGCTATAACTTCGTTAGAGGCTAGTAGTGACGAATGCTTGGCCAAAATGCGCCCTGTTTTGGGATACCCTTCGGTAATTGATAATAATAATAATAAAACAGTTTATATAGCGCCGTTTAGAGAGCTGACTCGCCTCAAGGGCGCTGTAACTCGGAATTCAAACTCACTATTATTGACAAATTACAAATAAAACCAAAAAAAACATGTTGACTGTAAAGATATGACAGGGTTGGCTACGATCATTAGATTAGGAACTTCCCCGCATCGGCATATACGTAGATAAACCTATTTGGTAAGTAAATCGCAGAAAACTTACCATGTGAATACCAACTACAAAAAATCTTTGTAGATCTTCCAATATGTGATAGTAACACATTCGGCTTTAGGTAGTGTAGTGTACATGATATATGTGTAGTGTTCATATATAATCATAAATTTTGTTAAAACCTTCAATAAAAAGGGTGTCTTCGTGTGCTCCCTAAAGCTACACACGTCACCCATATATCTAACACTGAGGCATACGAATATCGATTCAATTAAAATATTAATCGAGAAAAAGTGTTAATAAAAAATTAATGCTATCAAATATTTCGCAATAATAGACTGTTTCAATAACAAAACACACACGTTAAAATAACAAATACTATGTTATCGACTAAAACTCATAAAAGTGAACAAAATTAAATGAAATATTGTGTAGTTTCAGGAGAACTCAAATAGTAAAAAAATCTAATAAATCCCAATTAACTTTTAAAAAATTAAAAAACATAAAAACAAATCACCTCTGGCAGCTACAGTAACGCCCGAACGTTGCCTAAAACATCCGAATGGGAGATATAGTCTCACCAACTAGTATCAAATGTATTCAAGTGACATTCAGAGAATTCCATATAATATTTTTGATACCAAATAAAAATTTAAAAAACTATACTCTTGATTGGTTACCTGGTTTGAAACTGCGTATGAATAATATGTTACTGCGTTAGACCCAGTTCCATGCAAAGGGTATTTCAATTGCAACTGGAAAAAATAATTCAAAACATTTCATATAAATACATGTTGAAAAAGGTGAATACAAATAAAATAGGATGAATACAAACAAAAGCAAAGTTATAAATCATTGATTGAATAATTTATTGGTCAATTTATACTTAATAGTACTTAATTTAAGCACAATAAATTACACCATAAAGCATTGCAATAGATTTTATTTATGTAACGTACAAATTTGTGCAAAAGTCAGAGAGGTAGGTTGTGTGGAGCAACATATATTTTTTTTATTGGTAGAAAGAGATGACCTCCGTGGCCTAGTTGGTAAAACGCTTGTCTCCCAACCTGGGATTTGCGGGTTTAATCCCCGTTGGAACACGATTTTTTTTAAGGGATCCCAATCTAGTTTTCCCTTAGGGCCTCTTGAAGCCTTTTCTGGTTGGTTGGAAGATTTTGCTACATGACAATAAGCCCGTCAGGTTGTATTGTATAAAACGAAAATGTAATACAATACAAAGAGATTGCCACATGGCAATATTTCACCACAAAGTTTGTACACAAAGAATGTGTTATACGAGTACATGATTCGCTCTGGCGCTACTATAACTGGCGGACATCATTTGTTTAATAATAGTGAATTCAAGTCCCGAGTTAGGGCGCCCTTGAGAAGAGTTTGCTCTCTACACAATGCTGTATAAAATTGTCCTGTGAAAAATAAAAAAGAAGAACTAGTATAAAGTTCAGTTTAGACAATTTTATTTCACAATCTACATAAATAATTCTCGCTGTTTCTACGTCGGCCACAGTGCAAAAACATAGAAAACAAAATAATCAAAAAGTAACAGCTGCTGCTGTCATATTGGAAAATAAAGATGCTGTGAAACATGTTTTTTTATCACTTGACACTGGCATATTCCATCATTCGTCAAGAAGAAGAAGAAGATATGTTTACTTTTTCTTCTTCTTGAATAATGGCCGTGAAATAAGAGAAATTTTAAATAAAGAATTTTTCGTTGGAGTTTTTCAAATTTCTGAATGTCATTGTACGGTACTTAATTATTTTAGTAATTAGTAATGCAAGGAATTTTATATTCAAATCATGTTTTTAAATATCCTTATTTTTCCAATATTATTTGACAGCTGTCGTCACTTTTGAAATTATAAGATATAAAATAATAACAATGGCAACTAATGTGTTTATTAACATGTAAAGCCATGTTAAACAGTAAATAAATATAAGCATATGAAATTTTTTTATTTACTTCCGTTATTATTGAAGGAATATTTATTGCTAAAAATTAATAACATACTATGTACATAAAAACTTCGCAATTATTGATATGTGTTGTTCATGTAACTTTTTAGCTTTTATTAAACCTGTCGACTATCTCCTTCAATACATCGCATCGAGTATTATTCACTCTATTAAGTTTATTGGAAATAATACACTAATTTAGAACATAACTTTCTTAACCACTAGGCAAATTGACATGATGCAAAAAAATGCATACAATTAAAGTGAAAACAAAGAAATAAATTGAAATAAAGTTATTAAAATATAACAAATATATACAACAAACTATAGGGTGGCTCAACAAGAACTGCAATTTTAAATTGGCCGCCATTTTTCAGCTGTCAAACGTATAAAATTGATTAAACATACGTCATCTACATAACCTATAAATTAATCGTGCAGCGGTACACGATTCCAGAACTTAATTTCAATAAAAAAATTGCAGTTCTTGTTGCGCCATCCTATAAAATAGGTAGGTATTCAATGTCACCGCAGTCCGCAATAGACTCAATGATACAATCATATGAGTAGCTGTTTCAATTAACAAAGTCCAGTTATTTTATCAATGGATTACTTTTAAATTTGAAAGATCGTTTAGGAGAAGTCTTTTAGATTTAATCTATGCTAAGATTGTTTTTTTCCAATTGATATTTATAGTATAATAATATAGTTGACGTAAATAAGGGTGGGAGCTGAAAAACATCTGACATCCTCACGCCCGAGCTCGCCCTCTATTGGTGGGAGTGTATCTTAAATAATGTTATGAGATTATCCCAAACCTTTTAATAGCTTATATCTGTCAAACGTATATTTTTGTATTGCCCTAACATACGAGTATATGATACTTATGTGTAATTATCATACATGATATTTTATATATTTACATACTGCATTTCTTTCAATAAAATTATTATTTATTTACCAGATTCAATTAATTATTAATAAAAGCTAACCACCTCTTTATTTTCTCGAGGATAGACGTCTTCTGGTTCAAAATTTTCTTTGTAATAATTTGAGTCGTATTCAGAACAATAATTTTCCACTTCATTTCTGTCCACGAGTTCGTCGATTACTTCTTTCGCCATTTGTTTCCAAAGGAACTTTTCCAACAACTTTCTTCTAATACCTGGAAAATGGAGGCAAACTTTAAATGCAATGTAAGTCGAAGTAATTAAGTATTTAGTGAGCTTAATAAGTTTTCTATGATATAATTTATTTTTAATTCGTATTTAATACAAAAAAATAATAAGGTATACTATAGTTCGGAAAATCTAGGATGAACCGTATGACAGCTCACAAATTTGCCCCAATACAACCTTGTAACGATGTTCAGTAATTTTAATTATTTTATCAACTTTAATATAAGCCTCGATTCTAATAAATAGCAAGTTATTTAGGTAAATACATTACATAAAACTAACAATAATGACAAATTAATACATCTTGTCACAAATTAGCAAAAATGTGTCAGTTTGTTAAAATCAAATAATATTTGGTGACGTTTGTCAAAAGTCACTACGTTAGTCTGCATTGGCTAGGGATGAGGTATTCGATAATTGGATTTTCAAAAATCAGGTTCGAAAATCAATTTTAATTAAATGTTCGTAATTAGTATTAATTCATAGTGGATCTTGGCCTATTTAAAGATACATACAAATCATACAATACATTAGCAAGTCAGTATAATGAAAATTAGGAATTAAAACGTCAGTTTAGAGAAAAACAATTGTTCGGTTTGTAAAAAAACTATTCGATTTGTAAAAAAAAAAAAAACGATTTTACCCCATCCCTTTATGACAAACGTCGCACGGTTCATCCTAGACTTTCCGAAGAATATTGACGATACTGAGATATTGAAGAGCGTGGCCTGGATACAACATTAGCTTCGACCTCATTAATCGAGCTTTCGGATTTTAGAATTACTGGAATAGGTACGGAATTTGCGGTTCAACATCACACGTTTTCCATAACACAGCTGTAAAGAGGCAAAAACACTCGCATACGCCTATTACGTACAAGTATTGTTACTAGTCAAACTATGTTACACGACTGGGACCCTTTTTTGGATACCATAAAAAATTGAACCCGAAAGCCCCGGCTAGATGTAAGGCGTCTTGATAATCAGGCCACGGAAGACGTCTTTATTCCATATTCCATAAAAAAAAATCTCTTAGCTCCATAAAAAAAGGGTAAGCTCTAGATGCCAACTTGAGGTAAATGATATTTTTGTCACAAAACATTTTCTATTGACAACATATTACCAATTAAATATGTCCAAAGTCATAGATATCCGTATGTCCCCGAAAAGGAATCAGAGAAATTACTGTTATTGTGAGTTTCAAACGGGCATCCATCTGCACAAACATGTAATATATTCACCACATGACCAGATCTCATACATAGTTTAGGCAGGCAGAGAAGACCGAGTGCAAAACTTTCCTAACAAACCATACTTCTGTTGCCTTTTCAACATCCATAAATCTTTTCACATAGTTCCTTCTTTTCCTCTTACTGCTTAGCTTTCTATCTTTCACAATTTCATTCACATGATCCAACAATACTTTCTCTGTCGACCTCGATAACGACTTTCACTCAAGCTTGCATTATACGTTTGTTTAGTCATCCTTCCAACATGTCCAAATCACCTCAGAGTGCTCCTTTTTACCCTATTCATCAGTTTTTAGTTCACATTTACCCTTAATATTTATATTTCTTATTGTGTTGTCCATCGACATACCACATATTATTTCTTCTCTGTGGTATTCCCACTACATTTACTCGGTTCCTTTTATGAATTTTCCACGTCCACGTTTCGCTCCGATACATAAATGTTGGCACTAATGCATTGTTGTGAACCATCCTTTCAGTAGATTTTTATGTTTACATCTCTATCCATATTTCAGTCATCTATGAGCATATTCATTAATTTAACTCTTTCATACAAATACACCTGACAGATATATTGGTTTAAATCAGTGATTCTTAACGGGGGCGCCAGCGCCCCCTTGTGGGCGTTTTAGAGGTCTGGGGGGGCGTTTATAATTTTTTTGAATTTAGGGGGCGCTGCAGGAGTTCCAGTGGGCGTTATGTCGAAATACAAAAATAAGGTATGCTCAATTGGTGCGTGCACTGCACACATCATCACTGTAAATCATCGCGTACACAATCGCGAATAAAATATTGCGATCGGGTTACCATGTTGCGTTTGACAGTTAGTCGCAAAACATCTTAGCGGACGTCTTCACAAATCGATGAGTATTGTTATAAAAGTTATCAATAAAATAAAGTTCTCTCCCTCGAATGATAGATTATTCCGTCAACTGTGTAAAGAAAATGATGAAGAATTCGAAAGACTTATCTTACATACAGAAGTAAGAAAGGATATCGAAAGGAAATTGTTTAAAAAGATTTTATGCACTGTTTGATACAATTGTGGAGTTTTTTGATGTAAACAGTGAAAACATATGCATTGAATTAAAATGACTACGAAATGATGTGGCCTATCTTTCGGATATATCCGAAACTTCTCCGGAAACAATATCAGCCTTATTAAAGCCAAAGGAGTTGTACTGAGCTTTATCAATAAACTTAAATTATATAAAAATAATCTTAGTCGGCGAGAATTCCATCAGTTTCCTTCTTTACAACAATTAAAAGAAGATATGCTCGAGGATTCTGATTTGGAAACATACTGTAGCCACGCCACATTGACGCCCTTATCGAAGATATGATAATACGATTCAAAGACTTGCAGGAACTTGTAACACAATACCATCTCGGTTAATTCATCCATTTTTATCAGACATAGAAAGTGTCAATCAAAATTTAAAAGAGCAGTTTATTGAGCTACAAAATGACTGTGAGGCTAAAATAATATTCAATCAATGTGATTATGATGCTTTTTGGGTTCGTTTTCGCCATCAATACCCTCTTCTGTGGAAAGAAGTAAAATTACCCATCATAGCATTTCCTTCATCGTATTTAGTGGAAAAGGGTTTTAGTGCAGTAATGCATATATTAAAAAAATCACGAAATCGATTACAAATAAGCCAAAGAGGAGATTTGAGATTGTATTTAAGTAAATTTGAACCTACTATTACGAAATTGGCGCAATCACATGACGATCAAGGATCTCATTAAATTTATTTTTTATTAAAAATTTCATTTTTCGTATTGAATCATGTACTTTTTTTTATTGAAATAATATTATTATGTTGTGTGTAATGTTAATATGACAAAAAAGGCAATAAATACATAATGTTTATAAAAATAATCACGTGTTTTATTTTTATTTCTCCTATTTTTTTATTTATAGTAGGAAATCGATTGCATAAAATACATAAGTGGAGAAAAGTGTAAATTTTGAATTTCGAATTTTAGGGGGGGGGGCTGGATAATTTTACCGTGGTAAAGGGGGCGATTCTTTCAATACGGTTAAGAAACACTGGTTTAAATTAATAAAATTTGAAGTCAAAAGTGATAAAAATTGAAATTTAATTGCTGAAAATAAGTGAGCGAACTGAGATTATATTTCTTGCGTTCCCATATACCGAAGTAGAGTAGAGTGATACATGAATAGCGTCGCTTCCTCACCCATAGCGGTTTTTTTAGAATGAATATACCTACGTCACACACTGGCACACGTTTGATTGTATTGGTGAATTTATTCCCGATTTTCACAAAATACCTCTGATGTGGCCGATAAGTGCTAATTATTATAAATATTATTGTTTTCATTCAATGCGTAAATGTATTACGGAGGAATACCTAAAATCTGAACCCAGTATTTATTATATTTATAGAGATATTAAAGTTTTTAGAAGCAATGTGTACTAGTTATACGTGTGTACTTGTTACACACATCACAAGACAGGAATGGTTAAAAAAAACGTTTCATGAAATGGTGAAGATGTCAATATCCAAGGTCCTATTCAAAAGGAACAGCTCGTGAAGAAAGAAAGAACAGTTGCCAAGTAAGTTCTACTTATTGCCAGTCTAAATACATCGATCAATATTTTTGTACCTAGAATAGTTGTCAGAAACATAAAACTTTATATTTTCTAACATAGTTGGATTAGATGTTGCTCTCGTCAGCAACTTAACGATATTAAAAGAACCCCTCACATCCCTCCTCACGCTTAGAAGGTAGCATCCCAATATATGTAGAACAAACATTATGTGATAGAGAAACGGGTAAAAACTTCACTGAAGTAAGCAGAAATATCTTGAAAATTCATTTTGGACTTTCTTCACCATTTGAGAGTTATGACTCTCCAGCGGGCTACTCATCAATGCTCCACGTTCTAGATTTAGAAAAAGTCATATAACCGTGTGATAAGATACACATTATATGGGGTGGCGCAACACAAACTGCAATTTTAAACATGCCGTTATTTTTTAGCTGTTAAAGCAGTTTCTTTCAATCAACCAGTGTCAGTCTCACATTTGACGCACAAGTCACTTACGAGTGTCATACATTGTAATTAATGTATTGAACATATTAAAATACGAATGAATGAAGAAAGACTAACAAAACAAATATACAGTGCAGATGTGAGTGGAAGACGTGTGAGAGGAAGACCAAGGAAAGTATGATTGGATCAAGTTAATGATATTCTGAAAGGAAAAATAGAAAGTCAGAGAAATCGTCGAGGTTGTATTAAAATGTGTATGAATGTGGAAGATACTAAGGATGTGTGTCGAGTTAGGAAAGTATGGCGCTCTATCCTCTCTGCCTACTTCGACAGGGAATAGCGTATGTAAAATACGAATGTTTGTATGGATCGAATCCACATAATATCTTTTAATATTGTATAAATCTGTGAATACATAGAGGAAATTTGTATGGAATATTTTTTCAAACATAATTTAACCATCAAATACACATTTTACGAGCTTAATATTTTTTAACCGAAAAGATTAAAATGATACTGATTCGATATTTCAGATAAGTAAAAAAAATGTGGGTTGTGCGTTTCTTTGTGTCAACATTCATATTTTGCTTACCATCATTATCACCAACTAAAACTGAATTAGGAATCCTGTATTGAAATTTACTTTCACATAAATTACTCTTCGTATCGCCATCATCTTTGAAAACGGTGCTGTGACTGTAATTTTTCTCTTTTGTATACACAAACTCAGCTGGCGACGTGACTTTGGGAAAGGAAAGTCTTTCATGGGGCTTAATAAATATATTAAACTGTTTATAAAGCTCTTTGTTATATCTCGGACACAATTTTTCCATTTTCACCAAATGTATTATCTAAATCAGCTTGTACAATAGTTTCCTCACACAAAGGTACCTTAATCAATTTGATCAAACAAATAAATTCGATAGTCTGTTGCTACGGTATTCAAACATATTGGTTTCCTATACGACAGCCCAGGGCCGGGCCAATATATAATGCAATTAGCATGATGTACGGTGGTGGCCTAATCGATGGATCGTTATGAACATGGAGCAAGCAAGTTTTCGGTATGACCGCAGAGAATAGGAAATGTGATTTGATGTCAGAGAATGTAAGGGCGCTTTTAAAAGATATATATCATGGAATTTATTTCAAAAGAAATTTACTTTGATAAGATTTATTATCATCAGTAATTTGCTTTAGTGTTGAGTCAAATGATTTCCTACTGCGTCTCTTGGAACTTGGCATATTGATGAGTTTGTTAGATTTTTTTGGCATGTCTTATCTTGACTTGTTCTGTCGCCGATCGAGGAAGCAACTCGATGCTTGGAGATGCGGGATTGGGAAATAGAGGATGAATCGAAGAGGAGGTATATCGTGCACTAGGCGCATGATAAGCCAGCACACGTCAGTAACTCGAGGTTCTCTATTCATTAAAAGGGGGGGGGGGGGTGATAGAGGTGGAGGTTCAAATTGATTGAGTGTTTGGGGATAGACAAGCCAACACTGGATGGACTCCTCTGACCCACGCTGAACGAAGAGGGGGACAGAGAAGGGAACCCCCGATGGCAGGCATTCCTCTACTGTTATAACGCCACAGAGGATCCTGAAGGCCGAAGACGAGGGTCATTGGTTGTAATCATTTTTTTCCGAGTCACATCACACCCTCTCACGGCGCAGGACGCGAAACTAGTAGCTTCATGGGTGCTGGCGCTGACGGTGATGTGCGCTGTCAGATTTTGTGATAGGTCTTGATCGGCTGTAGAGTTGACTGCAGCGAAGCGAGACATTGCTGCCCCAGTCTGGGCGAGCTGTGGTGATACCGAGACTGCCGGTAACCGAATTGCGACAACGTGCCCCCACAGCTTGACCGCTCGCTAGCGCGTCCGTATTAGCGTTTGTAGCGTCCCTAAGTTTTACATACTGTATTACTCGTATATTACACTTTCGTTGTATACAGTACACCCAGAGGCAAGATGGCACTTTTGCCGCCTGAAATTCGCCATATGCAAACTTCTATTGCAATCCAGACTTCTCCATATATATACTTTTCTCATTAGCCGGTCTTCTTCGAGGCCAGGTGTTTCTTACACCAGTAGTCTAAAATTGGTTGACGGCCCTCAGGATGCAAATGCTCGTTATTTTCCTGGTTTGCTGGTTGGCCAGCGTCACTACCGAGGACCACGCGGTGCATACGCCAAGAACAACTGTAGCATGCGCCGAAGAATGAGACGGGCTCAAATTGGAAGTCGTCCAGTGTGCCTCGGCAATGGGACATTACTCGCCGGTTACTTAAATACATGGTTAGCTTTTACTTGAATACTTAAAAACGCCGGTTACTTGAATACATAGTTAGATTGATAAAGCTCTCTCAATTACCTCGCGTTCACCGTTGATTTCCATAGATTTCACTAGTTGATTTATCTTATAAAAATGCTTGGAACTTTTGTTTCCCAGCTTAATTTTTATTATTTTTGTTAAAATTATTTGACGTTTTAAATTAATTAAAAATATATTAATCGATATTGTAGTTTATAACCATTACCTTTAATTACTAACATTCATATTTTATTGCACCATATATAGAATAATCCTTTATAATTTTAATATTCAATTAAATCAATCAACAATGATATGAACGGTAAAAATGCATAAACTGAAAAAATGGCATGTCGAAGAATGAGAAATATAATTATTAAGGACAAATGTAAACTAAAAACGAATGTTTAAGTAGAGTAAAAAAGAATACGTTAACATAATTTGGACACGTTGAGAGGATGGAAAACGAAATAGTGTTTTTTAATATGTAACAAATTTATAATGTAAGCATAAAATTGAGTCCTGGTCAATGACCCCCAAGAAAGGTATGATTTGACTAAGGGAATTAAAATATGGAAGAAGGAAAGATAAGAATTGAGGAAAAAAAGAAGGAATTCTGTTAGAAAATGTATGGACTTGAAATATATGAACATGTCATTATATCAAAATAATTTTGTGCCTATACATAGAAGGTATCTATTCAAAAATTATATTATACTGGCAACACTCACATTTGCTGTCAAATTATCAAAACTATTTGTCTATGGTCACAAATTGGCTCGGTGGTACATTGAGGTTGTATTAATATATCCGAATTTTCTTATATTGTGCCTCGGAAATTCACCGGGATGTCGCAAATTGTAAAGAAACAAGATTTACCACCTCCCGGAGGTTACGGACCGATTCCTTTTCAACGTATCAAGGCTAAATCTCTTTTTTCTTGTAAGAACCTTTCATTTCATAAACGTTCACTTTTCATTTTATTATGTAACTTGATAGTTTTTAAATATTATTTAGCTCATGAAATCTTTGACTTGCTCAGATGATTTTAAATGCTTCCAATCCACCTTTTTATGTGTTCAATTTGTGGTTCTATTCATGCTTATATATTTACAGTCGATATTTCACGAATGTCACATTATCTTTGTACCCGTTTTATTTTTTTCTTGTTAAACCATTTTAAGTGTACTTTTATACTAGAAGATTTCATACCATTTAAAAATTAATTTAATTAACCTTTTATATTGCTTAAAAACATCAAACAAGAATTTTATGAAGTAATCAATACAGCAGAACATATGTATGAAATCTTAGTTGAATTCGTTAAAGTTAAATAATTATGTATTCTCTAGGTCAAAGTAAAGTTAGTTATAACGAGATTCAGGAACCATCAAGTATTCATATTTTTTCCACAAAATACTTTTATATAGTAAATGTCATACTGTGCATACAATTGCCCAATTCCATTGTTAAAATTGAGCCCTTATTGTGTCTAGAGTTTTGTAAATACTTCATGTTTATTATTTGGTTTGAAATTAAAGTTAGATATATTTCAATGAAATACAAATGTAACTTGACTGTTTTTAGGAGCGTTTTCAGCTGATGTCTATTTCGTAGATTTTGTTTGTTGCGACAGAGTAGGTTTTTATTATTGCATAACAAAGTAAGTTGTCTGGAAATAACTTTCATAATTCTCGGATAGATGTCATTAAACCAAAATTTTCATCTTACTTCAACCCTAACATGCTGAATGTGTATTATTCTAAAAGGACATTTTTTTCCGCCATTTACCCAAATTACTTGAGTATTTTTTGGCTTAATTTTGAAGGTGGAACAAAATAAATTATTCTTTCATCGTAATTTATTTTTATCAAACACTGTTTATTCCACTTTTTTGTGGCGGTATAACCCTATACCTATAAATGGAGCAAAGTCCTATTTATAAAAAACATATCATATGAAATAACCAAAAATATTCCAAGTCACATAAAGCCAGCTTTTTACACTAATTTTAATCTTCGGAAACTCTTATTTAATGGGAAAGGCAAAAATGGAATACTTAGCAACAGTGGTGTGTATAAGCTTTTATGTGCAGACTGTGTTAATTTCTATATAGGAATGACAGGAAGATCTTTTTAAAAGAGATTTCGTGAACATAAATCCGCCTTAACAAATCCTCTTATTTATTCTGAAATGGCTAATCATTGTCACCGTGAAAACCATACTTTTTCTATCGATGATGCCAAATTCTTACATATCAGTAGTAACGGAAATAAATTGGACAGATTAGAGGCCCTAGAAATTTCTAAGTCAGTACACCGATCCGAACATCTGTTGAACAGTTATTTCCCAAAAATCTCTCCGCTCTTGGCCGAAATTGTCCCATGCCTCCCTCATCCCTCAGCCCCCAACCGTTGAAGCGTGTATATCGGTACCAGTTCGAACAGCATTTAGTCTTGTTTGCGCTCCCCTGAAGATGAGGTGAAAGCCTTGAAAGCGGTAGGGTTATACCGTCACAAAAAAGTGGAATAAACAATGTTTGATAAAAATAAATTACAATGTCTTTAAACCTCCACAACGTTAATGCCTTAACTATAAACAACATATTCTTTCATCACTTAAAAATGTGAAACAAACCAAAAAAAAAAATATATATATATATATATATATACAGTGTATGATGATGCAGTAAGCCATTATGTGCAACTAATGTGGTTTAACCCTGAGAGCGCTACGAGAAAAAAATATAATTGTCTATCTAGTGCTGAGATATATTTACGATTCCGACGTTCGTGATAAATATTTATTTTAAACAACAAAAAACAAACATTTTTACAACATAAATATATTTTAGAATATGTACCCTTGTATTCTAAATGAATGATATTCATTTAGAATACAAGGGTAGAACAAATTTCTTCCACTGTTATAGCAGTGCGCCGATCTCTCAGGGTTAAAAAATCCATAATGGTGATACAACATTCCACCATAATGGTGTCTGCTCTGGAAGGCTGATCACTAACGATGACCAAATCAGAGATTTGATCGACAATAACCAGGATTCTACGAGACGAGAGATTGCTAAGATACTGAAACAATCTAAAACAATTGTCTATGAGCGTTTGGTGCAATTTTGAATTTGACCTAAAACTAGGAAATAAATTTCCAGACAACCCAATAAAAATAACCAAAAGAAATTTTTATATCGTTGTAGATGAACTTTCAATATTAAATGACTAAGAAGTTATGAGGAAGAGTAGAAGTATTGTTATTATTTCTCATGTTGTGAGATTTTGCTACAAATGTATTAAATTATTTTAATCAAATCTCTTTTTTCCCCACTATTCATGTTTTCATCTTCTATTGTAAAATATTCATAATAATATATGTGATGTTAAGATAGCTGATCTGTAGGTAAGGTTGTATTTTTTATATATTTAATTTGCAATATATCTGACTTTAAGACATATTCGGCCACATGTAGTAGTTAGTGATTTTAACAGAAATGCTTCTTAACATAAAACAATATTAATATTTATCATATGTTAGTACAAAACAAGGCATTTACAAAAAGTAAATAACAAAATAAAACTTAGTAGATAAAAATTGTAAAATACATTGTATACCAATTATGAAAATTGATACATATGAAAAATGATAGCTAACACAGTAATTGTCTTAAATATTTATTCACTTTTTTTTTACAGCATATGCTTTGTGGGGTGGAGCAATCGCAATTCAAGCTTTTAGTTTATATATATATTCTGTCACTCATAAAGAGATCAAACGTGACCAGATTGAAATGAGATCATCTACATTGGCCATATTACCTCTTCTTCTTGCTGAGAGAGATAGGGAACATTTAAAGCAACTAAGGAAAAATAGAGCTGTTGAGGAAAAACTGATGGAAAATGTTGAAGGATGGAAGGTAATTCTTTTTCATTAATTGTTTTTTCATTTTATCTATTCTCTTTCCAATTATTACTAAAGTTTTCTCTCATAGTTCACATAAGTACTTTTGAGCCTGGGCTGGTTAATTATTAGATTATCCCTCATGGAATCTTATCTTAACATAGGTCATATGATCGTCGGATCTTCTTCCATGTGATCATACCATATTTACAGACATCTTAAAAATCCAGACATTTGGAAGAATTAAATAATTTAAATCAACATGGAAATTGATAAGCTATTGATACCAACTAGTGTTCCCATGTGTATAATTGAGAACAAAGAAAGTTTTGAAATTTTTGACTTAAATAGTACAATATAGACTACTTTTTTTCATTAGATTTAAAATATCACTGACCAATTTACTCTCCCATTAACACATAACTCTGTAAAAGTTTCGAATCAGGAACTTTAAAATCAAAAGGCATTTGTGTTAATTTTATGAATAAAATCTTGTAAAATTATTTATTTTATCGTATTATCTTCACAAAAAATAAATCTCACAAACATATAGATTAATTTTTTGTATAATTTCTACAGGTCGGCACATATTTTGGAGAGCCCATCTACAAAACATATCCAGCTGAAAAGTTTTATACTGTCAATTTCCATGAGTATTATGCTCATGCTACAAATGAAGGAAGGAAGCACAGAGTTGATGTACGATTATGGACATAAATTCATTGTAAAATTTTCAGATTAGTTGACTTGTATCGTTGAAGAAACAATAAATGCCTAATGTAATGTATTCAAATTCTTTGTTTTATTCAAATTAAACCTAATTTGGTAATTCTTTTCCTCAAATCTTATTTTCAAATTCTAACCCCATTTTACAATGTGAAGCTGGGAAAAATATTTATAAGGTTATTTCTTACACAGACCTTTCAAATACCTTCTACAATAACATACAAGGTTTGTTCAATAATTATCCAACCTTAAATTGTCAAAAAAGAAATAACTACCTTAAAACAATGCGACCCCTGTTCCCTTCAAAATATTCTCCTTGAGAAGCAATTTTCAAACTCGGCTTTTGGAATTACCTGTAGTAGCTTTGTTGCATTCTGGTCCACATCCTTAAACTTCTTTCCTTCCAAGGATGCTGTCAGTTTTGGGAATAGCCAGAAATCATGGGGAGCTTATCAAGGCTGTAAAGAGGCTAACAGACTTTGTGTAAGTATTTTTTGGCCAAAAAATTCAAGGCCTTGTAGTGTTCAAGTGCTTATCACCACTTGATCAGAAATTATGCCATTTTCTCCTCACTGCATCTTTCGATCTTGAAATTTCTAGGCAGTACTCCTTGTTAGCCATTTAACCTTATAGATTATATTCATGGTGAACAACACATTTTCAGTCAAAGAAAACTGAGTATTATGTTGATATTGCTATGTCTTATGTACGCATTCTTTTTTTTTTATTCTGGCATTTTCCACTGAGAACACAAAGCTTTTATCTTGAGATTATACCCGCAGTCATGATTCATCACCGGTGATATTTAAAAAAAAATCTGTGCCTATGACCATTTCCAATATGTCCTGCAATTTCCACTTGGACATCCTCCTTCTGTTATGTCATAAGCCGTGGAACAAATTAAGCAACCATCCTACTCATCCCTGGGCAAAAATTTCTAAAATAATTGTTTTTGGCATGTAAAAGTCTTCTTGCATGACAATTTCATCAACTGCAGTGCGTACATCTTCCACATTTTAGGTATTCTGTTTAATATACACCTCATTTTCAGATATTCTGTTTGTTTCTTCACACTAATGTCCAAGTTTTTTGGCAAAATTTCATGCAAATTCATTGCTCAACATACTCTGTCATTATAAAGAAATTAAAAATGCAACAGACACAGGTTTAATGCCTTAAGGCCACTACACCTCAGTAACTGAATAGCTCTAATGCAATATTTTTATTATAAAATTTTCAGTTATCTCAGGTGGATTATAAAAAGAAAATGTCAGTCTGTTTTTTTTTCGCATTGAATTAATCCATCGAGTCTCAATTTGATCGTATTGATTTAGTGTTACTAGACTAATTGCAATTTCACAGCTTTCACCCAATATATCTTATAATCAAGTATATTACATGTTTAATATGAGAAATTTATTTAGATATAAATAAATTTCCTTGTATGAAGGCTGAAATTGGTTATTTATTCAAATAAAACAAAAGGCATATTATTAAGTTTGTTTTATTAAAGAAACGGTTTGTTTTACAATTAGAAAATATTCATTCTTAAATCGTAGAGAATGAATAATTTTGATGCAATTATTAGAATATGAAAAAAAATGCATGTTTACATTGAAGATTACTTATAATTTGTGATTAAATAAAATTTAAATATTTCCAATTGTAATAACTTGCACAAAAAATCTTCAAAAGAAACAATTATTTCTTCACTAATGGAATGTTGTTTCCTATCTAATTTAACACAAAATGCTTTCATGCAAGTTGGTCCACAGCCCAACATTCCATGTCCTCCCAATTCAAGCCATGATAAAACATTACAACTCATGACCAGGCTACCACCAGGTAGCATTCTTAATAGATGACACAAGCTCCTCCACCCCATCTATATTGTGGTTGTTATAGACTGCTGCTGAATCGAAATAGAAACTGTAATTTGTCACATGCTTGTACCACTTCACACCCATCATCCTATTATAGCATTTCCACAAAACCGAGGTTTTTTTCTTAAACTTGAATAACATGCCAAGATTCAAAGCCATATTGATGTAGGTAGGATGTAGGTGTTCAATTAAAGGTTTTTTCTCAGAATTAAGGAATTTATCTCAGAATTAAGCCTTTAATTAGGTCATTTATCGCGTTCAAGGCAGCATCTGCCTAATAATTTTTTAAAACTAAAGTCAACAAATATTTAACTTTACCAACTCTTTTAATAGGAATGTGTCTTTATCATTAGAAATTTAGACAGTTACACTAAGAAAACCGAGAGAGATAAAATATCATTTACATGTAAGGGATATAAATGGTCAAAGATGACGAAGATATTCTCTCACTGGGTGCTACGCACTCGGACATTGGGAAGAATGAATATAAACAAATAAAAAAAATAAAAAATCGATTTTACATTATTTTTAATATTCACAAAAAAAATATGATTATGATTGAGGCATACCAATATTGAATATACCTCAATATATGTGCTACAAATATTCAATATATGTACTACAAATATAAAGTTCTACAAATATTCGTAAGTTTTTTGTTATTTTCATTGATTAAGAATTGTAAGCAAACATTTGGAATAGTAAGTAATATTTCATTTTCAAAATAGCTACCTATATCTCAAGAACTAAAGTAAGAGAAATATGACATAAATGACATTCATATAGATCAGTCTAAATTATAGCTTTTCTGGAAGCTGAAAGAATAATTAAAGTAAGCAAAGATTTAAAGAACAAAAACCTTTTGTAAAATTTAATCAATGATTAAAATACAATTCAATTCATGTAAAGAAATTATCAATCTATCAAAAAAACTATATTGCAACAAAGGATTCTTCACTCGCTTGATTATCTATCAAAATATATTTTACCATATTTATTTTTTCTCACAATGTATTATCATCCAGCAACTAAATTATACCACTTATATGGTACACCTAGGTAATGTAGTTTAAATGGGACATTGGGGCTAATAGATACCTAGTAATATTTCAATTCATCAGAATAAAAGGAACTAGTCCTGTAAAAATAGATAATGTTAAATTTACAAACTACAGAAGACTGATTTACCAGCAGATATGAATGAAAATTATCTTGCAGAATTGGTCACAAGTATCGAATCCATTTCATTAGGCAGAGTTGTAAAAAATGCCCAGACATGCGAGTATGATATTTTCTCTTTTGCACTCAAAAACTCCATAATTGCAGCTGCAACAGCCTTGGAACATATATAATAAAATCAGTTGGAAAGAAACAAGATAGGTTCAAGTCTTTCAGTAAAGTATTCTATTTACTGGAAGTCCTAACATTACCTTCAGAAAAATCAACAGTGAAACCTCTACTCGTCCATATATCACTATTAAGCTTTTTTATAAGAGATGATCATCGATTTGTCTTTCATGGTAGTCTCAATAAATATGTACTTTTAAAATTTATGTTTTTTTCATCTTTCCATTTCAGATTAAAAAAAATCTTTACCCAGCCAAAACATTACAGTAAGCAAAAAAACAGTGTTTGCTTATCAAACAACTTACCATGTTCATTTATATCATATACTTTCAGAAATTATTTGAAATAATAGGAACTGCATATGCTTTATTTTTAGTAGATTAGCAGACATTCTCTGAAAGAAACCACGATTTAAAAAGTCATTAGAAAGATGTGGAAATGAATAGTTTTAACACTGATATTACACGCCAAACTCACTGGCATTTTCCATATTACATTAGCGGTAGTTTGCTCAAATTAATAACAAAAAGCAAATGTTACCATTTATATAGAAGTAGGTGTCTCGCAACTATCTATTATAATGATAACCAGAATCCATTTACAAATTGAAAAATTGTAATTGATCTATATAAATTGTTTTTTTTTATATTTTTCACCTTTAACACCTTTTCAATTTGTTTATTATGCAAGAGTAAATGGTATTAATAATACAATTTATTCCAAAATATGAATAAATAATAAATTTCAAGAAAACTTTACATCAAGATAATGTTAATTTAACGTTACATAATAACTTTACATCAAGGTAATGGGAATACCCAAATTTGGGAATAAGCCATTAAAAAAAATTACAAGGCTTTGAATAATCATTAAAATAAATCATATTTTATTAGAAAAAATAATATTTATACATATTTACAAACAAAAATTTTGGCAATAGAAAAAACAAACAATTCTTTAAAAAAAATTTTTTTGCACACTTCAATACTATAGTATATATTGTGACTTTTCTCTTAAATAATTATCTTTGTAACAAATCACTTAATAATCTAATCTTTTTCTCCATCTCTCGTTTGATTAGTGCCATTATTTTTCAAAAAAATGTGAATAAAACATCGGCAAGCCCAATATGACGCAAAGCCAACCTAACAGATAACTAGTTTGAGCCACTTTCATACCAGAAATCTTTAGTCAGTCATCCTTTTTGGTTATTTTCTTGTGAGGTGACAATTTGTTGGTTCGCGCACGGTGCATGTGTTTCATCATAGCATACAGACCGGGAAGAATCAGTATCAACAAATAGACTCTCATTACACTTGGCATGTGAAAAGTAAAGTTCCAAATATTTGGCAGCGATATAGTGAATCTTTGTGTCTCTTCAAAATATGGTATGTTACGAAGCACAATGACACCTTCACACAAAACACCAAGAGGATATAAAGGAATCCAGATTGTGTAACGAAGCCAAGTTAATATGTAGATATCCTTCTTATATAATTGTGTTATGTAATATGGATATCTGAAATAAAAAAGAAACATTTTTAATATCCAAGGCATATATTTATTTTGTTAAATAAAATCGATGAATACTTGTAACACAATTATTTAATATTTCCTAAGTATACTTAAGTTGCAAAAAAGTGAAAGAAACTTTACTTTCAATAGTAAAGGAATTTAAAATGTATATTCAGTAATAAAATTACATACTTTGTGAAATACCATATAACAAGTATTGTAACATTTTCTACATCTAACACATCGATCAATAAGTCCTGGGACTAACTACTAAAACAACATTTGTTTGCCAAAATTCTTCTTTATTCATCAACATAGTCTCCTTCAAGAGCGATACATTCATTCCAACGCTTTCCTAACTTTTCTATGCCAGCCGTGTAGAACGATTTATCTTTGGTTTCAAAATAGGCGTTAGTTTCGGCAGTCACTTCTTCATTGGAGCCAAATCTTTTTTCCTGGAGCATCTTTTTGAGGTCTGCGAACAGCCAATAGTCACTGGGGGCCAAATCTGGAGAATACGGTGGGTGCAGAAGCAATTTGAAGTTCAACTCATGCAATTTGACTATCGTTACCATCGACTTGTGACACGGTGCATTGTCTTGATGAAAGAAAACTTTTTTCTTCTTCATATGGGGCGGTTTTTTTGGAATTTCTGCCTTCAAACGCTCCAATAACACTTTGTAATATTCGCTATTAATGGTTTTTCCCTTTTCAAGGTGATCGATGATTACGATGAATCGATGAATACCATGCGCATCCCAAAATACGGAGGCCATAACCTTCCCGGTCGACTGTTGAGTTTTTGGTCGCATCGGACGACTTTCACCGGCTGCTCTCCACTCAGCTGACTGCTGATTTGATTCCGGAGTATAGTAGTGGATCCAAGTTTCATCCACTGTCACATACCGATGCAAAAACTCCTGTTTATTTCACGTAAACAGTGCCAAACAGCGCTCTGAATCATCGATGCGTTGTTGTTTCTGTTCCATTGTGAGCAAACGCGGCACCTATTTTGAAAAAAGCTTTTTCATGACTAAATGTTCATGCAAAATAGTGTAAACACTACCAAATGATATCTTCAGGAAGTCAGTTATTTCACGCAACTTTACTTTGCGATTTTCCATCACGATTTTGAGGGTTTTTTTATGTTTTCAGGTGTAACAGCCTCATTTGGATGACCAGAGCGTTCAGCATCATTTGTGTCTGTACGACCGCGTTTGAAATCAGCATACCACCGACAAATGGTTGTTTTCGACGGAGCAGAGCCCGGATAACACTTTTCAAGCCATCGCTGAGTTTGAATGGTATTTTTTCCCATTAAAAAGCAATATTTTATCAACACACAAAATTCGTTTTTTTTTCATTATTTTGAAAATAGCAAAAATAGCATCACTTAAACCACTGTAACTCAATGACACAATGTCGGAATGTCATGAAAGTTTGACGCATAACTTCTAAAGGTTGATACTAACTGAGAATGGTATGGATTTGTTATTAGAGGCGCCATCTGTTGGTTAGTCCCGGGACTTATTGATCGATGTGTTAGTAAAACAGGTGGCAATGACAATATGCTAAAATTCATTTATAAGACCTATAAATGGTATACAACTTATACAATCTCCTGAAAAAAATTTACTGTAACACTTTGTCAGTCACATAGGTCAAATAGTAACTCATAAACTTTTTAAAGTAATGCTTTATAATTTTGTTTCGCAATAAAACAAATTTTATAGAATTGCATAGCATTCCATATCTCATAAACTGCTCTTAAAATATTTGAACTACAGTGAAAAGTAATTCACCAAACTAAAAAAAGATTTCCACCCACCCTGAACTTGTTTTAACTATATTTTTTTTATGTTAAAAATGGTCTATCTTACCTTACAACTTCAACAGAACTCCAAACAATGAAGAGATAAAATACCACAGGTTTACTCTGCATTCGGTATTCTGATTCTATCATTGCGAATAATATTATTGCTCTGCCAGTTACTTGAATAAATGGTTGCATAACACTACCCTAAAATAAACAAAAATATTTTATTTAATGTACCAGCATTTGGAGTATAGAACTCCATAGTTATTAATCCATAATAAATCAAAAACAGGGATTTAAGTTCAATATTTTTTTATTTTACTTTTCATTATGTGATATATCAGTGCTTCAAGATATCAGTGTTTTTCACTTATTATTTATAAAAAAATCTCAATTTTACGTTTTGATCACATTAAGAGAATTACAAAAATCTTCCGTAGAATATATGGCCACTAAAAATGGTGTCTGGAGGTGGATATCCAACTCAGAGCTTTACACCTTGTATA
Organism: Odontocerum albicorne; assembly: GCA_949825065.1. Taxonomy (NCBI): domain Eukaryota; kingdom Metazoa; phylum Arthropoda; class Insecta; order Trichoptera; family Odontoceridae; genus Odontocerum; species Odontocerum albicorne. The sequence continues at coordinate 29,707,683 of OX463853.1, read as the reverse complement.
AATATGCCAGTGTGGCCAAGAGAAAAAACATTCTTTCATACATTCACACAACACAAATTTTCCTTAGAGCACTCATCTCCACAACAATAGTTTTAATTTCATGCTTCTTATTCCATGTCCAAGTTTCACTCCCATATGTTAAGGTGAACACCAACTCACTTTTATGTATTTTAATTACTAAATAAATTATGCTTATAAATAATACAATACATAAAAAATATTACACTTCAATTCAAAAGCCTACCTTAGTGTATCCAAAAAGCGGATGCATCACTTCTAAAAACTGCAGTAGCTGCAAAAATTTCATGGCTGCTCCAACATGTTCATAAGTTGATCCTATAGAGTCTGGACCATATTTTGAATATCTAACGGACATCACTGACATAATATATGTATATCCAATAAATTGGAATAGGTTGTATATAATGAGATATACTTTTTTTATGTCCTCTGAAATTTTTTTTTAATCTTCATTAGCAGGTTGTATGATATTCCATTTATATTGTAAATAGTACTTAAAAGGTTTATTACACAGAAAATAACATACAAACATCCATCGAAAGATGCAATTTACAATTTGACCCCACATTTTAATAAATGGTGATAAATTCGATTTAGTGCAGTTTTACATAGGCTCCAACATTAATATTTACTGAGAAATAACTGGCATTGCAAAAGAGCTAGGTTTAGATGAAATAGACAATGTAAATGAATTCGACAAAATTATAGAATTTTTACTTAGTAACCAAGGGATATGCTTATTTTATTTAAGTTGAATTCCTAAAAACACTCAATTCCTAAAAAAACTCAGAAATAACGATAATCCTAAAAAACACGAGAGAATTTTGAAGTTAATATACAATTACTTGACACCTGATGGTGTGTCATGGGCACAATATATTGAGGACTTCCGTGGTTTAGTAGTAGTTGGTAAAATGACTATCTTCCAACCTGGGGGTTGCAACTTGAATTTCTGTTATAACTCAGAAATTTCTAAGTCAGTGCATCGGGGTGAACATCTGTCCCCATGTATTGTAAAATGGTGAGATCTGGTATAATCTGTTGTCAAATATACCCTGTCAGTACTATTAGGCCACTTCAAGCTCATTTGGGTTTAAATTCAAACAAATAAATTTGGAATACATCAGCGATGGGCGTTTTGAGCACCCAGCAAAATTTTACATGAATGTCCATAGGTATTTTTAGCACTAAATGTGTTAAACAAATTTTTAATATGTTGAAAAAATTTTAAATAAACGACAAACATAGCAAAATAATGGACAGAAAATAGATATAATCACATGGAGCAAATGTTTTTAGTGAAAATAATAAACAAATATAATTTTAGTATAAAATTATACACTTTTAATCCTCATATTACCAGTTTTTTTTTCTTAATACAGGTATGTGCATCTAAATTATATACGTACCAACAATATTTTTTTAATTTCCTAGATACATATTTTATATTTTCAGTTATTTTCAATATTTTTCTTAACTTTCTACACATTTATCTTTTTCCTCGAAACTATTATTTCAACCCTATCATTATCTTATATATTGATCTATTTATTTCTGTACCTTTTCTGCCATCTTATCCCTTCCTACTCAGTTTTTTTTTCTTCTTATAAATTATATTAAAAAAAAGATAGTTATTTTTTTTAAATATTAACTACACAACTTACAGAAATTATTTTTGAAAATTGATAAGGTAATAAATATTAGTATTGAACTAAAGTAAAAAATGTTATATCTTATTTATGTAATGTTTGATGTTTACTTGGTCACATTGACATTTCATTAATTATTCAATAAATCAAAATAAGTCTTAATTTACGTTAATTATTGCAGACAAAAAATATCAAAGAGGTGAGAAAGAATAAAGGTTACATTAATATTCAAAATGCAAAATTTATGGAAAATATATCAATCCAATTGCACAATTATAAATGCTTGAAGCGTGAAGTGTATATTTAAATTACTTATTTCCATAGATGCTTCAATGAGGTAGAAAGGTAGATTGAGCAGAAAAAGAGTCATTTTCACTAAGTGTAAAAGAATTAACATACTTATTTTATTCGAGTCAACCTGTAAATGTTTGCAAAAATCTCCACTAATTCATATAACGCTGTCACCCCAAAAAAGTTTAAATAATTTATATTTGGTAGCTACTAAGTATCTGTACAACACCAAATTCACATTAAAAAAGGCCATGAAATTAAAACTAATCTGGACACAGTGAAATGACAAAAAAATAAATAGTATTTCAGTCAACAGTTGTATTTTGTAAATTGTGGCGCAAATTTATTAATATGTGTATTATAGACAAATAAGCAAACCATTAAAAAATTCCGGCATGTGGCACTTATATGCAATAATTGATAATAGTTATATAAAAATCAACATTACAAATATAATGTCCCAGTTTAGTTTCCTCACATACAGGATTTTTTATATATTTCTGCCTAATCTGAAGAACTTGCCTCTTGACGATAAGCTATCCAGGTTATACAGTATATAATTGAAATGCAATACAATTCCATTCTATTTCTTCTGTAGGTACTTTGTCACTGCAGAATGTTGTAAATTAACTTGGCAACTTTATCTTTGTTTTACTAATCTTCTCAGTTTCAAAACCAAGAATAACTTTATTTTCTCCAATCATTCTCCTGGAGATTGCCAGAAGGTTGTATATTAACTGTTTTTCATGAGTATGTCAAAAGTATTTCTGCTTTGTTTCTTTAATATTTTTAAGTGTTAAGGTTCAGATACCAAAAATATATAATAAGAACTTTTTAAATTTACCTTTTCTGTAGCCCATTTCTTCTTTATGCAATTTATCATACATTCCAGGATAATCATTCATGATATCTCTACGTTCTTCATCACTATCGCCTTCCTCCGACTTCCAGCGATCAAAATCCACCTGAAATATTTTTATGTGAGATTTAATAACTGGGCAAAAAAAAATCTGAAAATAGAAATATATTTTTCTACATATGAACTATTTTTTATTGCTTTTCTAGGCAAGAGTATTTTTCCTAGATCTCTGAAATTTGCTGCTTTTATCCAAATTCACAAAACCTTTAAACATTTGCTATAAAAGGACAAGAATTTGTTATGGAAAGGGTAAAACTTGTACAGAAAGGGTAAGAACTTTTGCAGAAAAGGTAAAAAAAATAGTTTTGTCGATTTCGTATTTAATTTTCGACTACTAAATCTTTTTTCCTAGAGCATTTATCAGGGCAATCTTCATTCTCCATATTGTTTTACTACTCATAAAACACCTAAAAGTGGGTTGTAAAATGTTTTTGCATGTAAATAAAGGTTAAAAGACATTTAAATTTAAAAAATTAGATGACAATAAATACAGTTTTAGAAAATCAATTAGCAATTAAATATGAAGCCAGTTCTCTCTGATTATCAAATCTTATAGTATAAGCAATGAGTGAAATCATAACTATGAATGTTGTGTAATTTTTTTTCAATAAATAATACAAAAAATTAATCATTAATGTAAATAGCAGTTCCAAAGACCCTTAATGGGTCACCCCCTGAAATGCAGATTTTTAATAAGAAATATAGAAGGTTTTAACCCTTTCCTTACGGTGCTAAAATTGAAATGCGCGCTCCGGTATTGGGTAGTGAGTACGCGATCAAAAATTAGCGATTTTAAATCGGAAAAATAAGAACATTCATAGATAATCCCCTTAATTAATTATAATTGAAGTTAAAAATTATAATAATTGAGATTTATTTGCTGAAAACATTAAAAAACCATCTGGCAACGCTCACGGAGCGGGCGTACGTCTAATCTATTAGCAAGCCCAGAAGCAACTGCGGCGCGGAGCAGTAGTGGCTTACACCGGCGTGGCTTACGCTTGCGACGATTGAGACAATTGAGCTCCTAGCAATTCAATGGAGTATGCAAGAGTGAGATGCAAATATAGTGTCGCGCTTCCCGCATACTCTTCACCTATCGTCAAGACACAAGGTCGAGGCACTCACAGCGTTTAAATGCGAATTTGTTTCCGATCTTCACAAAATACCCACGATATAGTCGATAAACTTTGATTATTAATAATATTATTTTTTAAATCAATGCGTAAATATATTATGGAGGAATACCTAAAATCTTAACCTTGTATTTATTATATTTATAGAGATATTGATGGTTATTAGAAGCAACGTGTAGAAGATACCCAACACAGGGAAGGAAAGGTTAAACAAAACGCTGTTTTTTCGCATATTTTATTTTTAAAAAAATCAATAGCTAGTAAGATACTGTAAAATATATGTATTTCTTTTGAAAAATAATGATGCAAAAATATAACTTTGAATAGTAGGTATTAATAAAATTGGTTAATAAGTACTTTAGATGCTTACCTTCAACCATACGGGTTTCTGAGGCTGGGAAATAAGTCGAGGCCACCATGCAGATTTGGATTTTTTCAACAACACTTCGACTTTAGAATCAAACACTTTGTAAGAAGGTAAATCAAAATTCTAAAAAATTTCAAAAAGATTTTTTGAGAGAAAAAATACACTTACAGTATATGATAAATGAGTACAGAAATTCTGTTTATTTATTTTTATTTTATTAACAATTGTAAGAGTAGATATTAAAAGTCAAATATAATTTTCATGTAATATTGTGAATGGCAAAAAAATATATAAATAAACTAATCAAACAAAACAAATAATATTCCAATAAGAAATGTCCATAACCTCAAGTAAAATAATAAATTTATGTTACAAAATCAAATTGTACATTTTATTAAATTTCCGTGGCCTAGTTGGTAAGATACTTGTCTTCCAGCCAGAATGGTAGCGGGTTCAATTCCTATCGGAATCCCAATTTTTTTTTAAAAGGATTTTAATCTGGTTTTCACTTAAGGTATCTTTAACCTCCTTATGCTTGGTTGGAAGAGATTGGCACATAGCAAAAAGTCTGCCAGGTTGTACTGTATACATTGAAAGAATAATACAATATATAATACAACCTCCGTGGCCTAGTTGGTAAGACACTTGTCTCCCAACCCGTAGATTGCGGGTTCCATTTCCATTAGAACCCTGATTTAAAAAAATATGGATTCCAGTCTGGCTTTCACTTAAGGTATTTTTAACATCTTACTTGTTGCTTAGAAGCTATTGACATATGGCAATAAGCTTGCCAAGTTGTACTGTATACAATGAAAGTTTAATATAACAATAAAAGATAATATGAAGAGGGAAGTAAAATGCTAACTTATAAAATATATTACATAACTAATCAAAATTAGCGCTATACATACATATAACACAAGAGAAATATATTTATACAACATCATTGATATACATTTTTTTGCATTACACAACTAAAGTCAAAAAAAAAAATATCTGCAAGAATGTAGAAAATTATAGGTACATTTCTAAATTATCATTTTTATGTAAAAATACTGAAAACAAATTGCTTCCACGTCAAATAAAATAACTTTGTAACTTAGTCTCAACTTATTAATATGCTTATAAAATATAGCGGTTAGCCTCATTTGCTATATTTTATATAAAATCTAGCAAATGAAGCTAATAGCGGATCTGTCAACGTGGATTGAATCAGGAATAAGTGCTCTTACTATATATGATGAGTTCTAGATATGAGTACTGGTGATGTTGGTCATGAAATTCTATTACAGAGACCTGCAAGGGTTGCAGGGATGAATTTAGGTTCTCAGGCAATGTATTCAGAGTCAAACTGTCATGAGTTTCTACACATATGCAGATGTAAGGTAGAACACAATCTAATGACCGCTGTTGTTTTCTTCCAATCCGTACGCTCTACAAATTACTTGTTAACCTTTTTAATTTAATTATATGCACATTTTCATCTTTTATGAATATGGATTCCATTATTGAAGAAATAAAGTTCTATTTTATAAATATAAAAAACTCTTAAGGAGAGTTAGCTCTCTAAATAGTGAGATATAAATTGTCATTTTATGATTATCATTAATAATAGTATTATTATTATAAATAGAGTTACACACATAATGATGACCTTTCACTAAAATCTTGGAAATTAATTAAGGTAACTATTGAACGCCAATTTGCAACCCCTCATGAAATCCAGTTGGTACCAGGCCAAGATTCTCGGAAAATCCTGCTCAAGACGACATTATGGATAAAAAAAACTATTCATATATTTTTTTATTTAAGTTTTATTCATAAAGTAAGAACAGTCCAAAATAACTTACTGTATCCACACTGGAATAGAACTTTACATGGAATGCATAATCACTCAATCCATGAGCTCCCACGCCTTTTGCTGAAAAATGAAATTCATCTTCGGAAGTCTTAAATGCTGGATCTTTAACATCTTTCAAATCAATCTTTAAAGAAACCTTATCTTCAGTTTGGGCCCAATATATTAACGGAGATAGTGTCATATTGACAGCAATATGCCGCAACTGTCAGAGAAAACCCTCACAACGCTACTTTTAATTTACATTAATAAATATATTAACACTAAATCATTCTGCTTCTGATAACACGACTGATTAGACTCGAAATAGTGTCCAATGGTCATCGAGACAATTGGAAATTATCAGTAATTATTTTTCTGTGTAAAATCGGCAATACAAAACATCAGCGACCGGCAACCGCGTAATATCGAGAAAACATTGATCACAAACTGTTGATCTGGTTGTCTAAAACAGTGGACACAAAATAGTAAAAGCTAATACAATGTTTAATATTCTTCATTTTTTTTAATCAAAATGACCACTAGCATTACACATGTGTTTGAGTTTTATATTTGAAAGAGATTTGATTGTGCATGATATTTTGAAGGAAGGAAATGTAAAAAGACAAAGAAATCATAAGATCTATATGCGGTGTATGAATGTAGAAGAGGCGAAATATATATCCCCGATAGGAAAACTGTCTATCAATCATCCATCGGGATAAGATTCGCCATCTCAAAGTAAAAGAAACATCGGATTTTTTTATTCAATCAATTAATTCAGCACGATGAAAAATTGGTCACGTCCTTACCACATAAATTCCGATGCCGATTCCAGTCGCGGCTGTAACGGAAAAGGGATTGTACCAATGAGTTGGGCAAATGCTTGGCATGGTAAACGGACTACTTACGATGTCGTAAAATAGATCGTGGTCGCTATAAAAAGGGTGGACCCGGATCAGCAATCATTCGATTCTCCACCTGACTGCCGTGTTGAAAGGAACTCACTTCGCCAGGGATCCGCTCTTGACTGCTTCAGCCACTTCACCCTGGAGAGGAAGAGTGAGCCGCCAGCTGGTATAAAACAACTGTCAGCTCCAGTTAATGATCAGTCACCAGCCAGCAGCTGACCATCCAAGATGTCTTCACTGCAGCTTTCTTCACTGCAGCTTTCTTCACGGGGCTGACTGCACCAGCGTTGCCGTCAGCTAGAGCTGCCCTGCCATCCTGCCAGCCGGACCAGCATTGCCACCCATATATAGCCGCTCTGCCGTCTTGCCTGTACTAGCGTTGCCGTCTGCTAAAACTGCCTTGCCATCCTGCCCAAACTAGCGTTGCTGCCTATTTAGAGCCGCTCTGCTGTATTGTCTGGACTAGCACTTCCGCGCACCTAGAGCCACCCTAACGCCTTGCTCGTGCCACTGTGGCTAACCTACTTCAACCGCTAGAAGTCTATTGGATCACTTCATGCAATAATTAGTGTCGAACATTCCGTATTTATATTGAAGATAAATTATTAAATAATTTTGTTAAGTTGTCAATATCGCTCTAAGCCCCTTGAATACATTTCTCCAGTCACGGTAGTAGTACCATAAAAACATTTATTTACATGAGATGGTATCAACAAGATAAAAATTGTTGAATTTTCAAGTTTTTTCAATAATCCACCTAAGATTTAACGAAATAAAACAAGGAGCCTGGACAAAAAACTATTCTAAAAAGATCAAAAATAAATTGTGTAGGATTACTGAAATCGAGATTCAATCCTTGCCACAGTAAAAAATGCAATTTGAATAATAAATAAGTTGCGAACTAAATTTAAGAATTGAAGAACAAAATTTCAAAACTAATTTATAGTTTTTTTGCAATCACCGTTTTTCAATGCTGAATTTAATTGATTAATTATAAACAAAAATTAAATATGTATTTAAAAAACTTATGATCAATGAAAGCAAAAAATCAGTTAACATTTGTAATGTACTGGCGTATATGTATCAAAAATATATAACCCACATTTTTAACAAATAATTGGTGCCCACTTTTATATAATATCGCACCAAATGGAAATCTGTCATAAATATATTTTTTTAGTTTAATTCAGTCTTAAAAATTTAAACTCCCATTCCATACAATATCGTCTAACATAATTGTATTATTTTTTTTTATTATCATACAGCTTACGGTTGACCTCAACGAAGCATGCAATCTGACTGCTGTGCTGGCCATGATCAAACTGTAATCTGGCATTAAACTAGAAAATGTTTAGATAAAAAAAACTAAGGTATAAGAAATAAAATCTAGCTTTTTGATTATACTACCTTCAATCCCCATAGGACGAAAAGAACACTATATTAATTTCATTAATAAAGTAAAAAAATACAAACACTGAGTATAATATTTATTAACCGCAACGTAATATTACGTTTGCTCAAACACGTCGGAATAAATAGATTGTCAGATTTGTTGCATATTGTATGCATGTACATAATAAAAACCAAAACAAATATTTAAACGATAATTACGAAAAATTAATGAAAGTTGAATTATTTTGGACGTTTTATATTTTTTTGTTACATTTCATTGACTGTTTTTTTATTTTATTTTTACTTAATATTTTTTGTTTCCTTGTTTAAAGTTTTCCCTTTTTCAAAAATAAGTAATCACAAAAGCTCTTTTAACAAAGATTTGCTTTAACAATGATCTCATTCCACTATGCAGCTTATTCCTGCATTTCGTAAATTTAGTTTTCCTTGCGGTATTGTTGTAATGAATAATCTTTTTTTATATTTATTAATTTGTTTCAAGATATCATAATACTTTGTCGACCCATAAAACTCGTAGTATTTTTCAAAAGCGTCACATTTTAAAAGCTTTTAGTTTCAAGGGGGATTTAGTAAATGTCCACACTTCAACATAGTAAAGAAGTAAAGAGAAAATTTCACATCCACTTTATTTCGATCAACCAACACACAATGCTGACGTTCTGAATTGACATGATTAGACCAACATGAATGCAAATCCTACAGTTTTGTGAGCATGCATGGTCAATCGATTCTAAACATCACTTGACACTGGCGTATACTCCTTCATATATAAGAGTTGATGGCCAATATTCGGGAGATATCTAAGTACATACCAATAAATATATAACATTTTTCATTGTTAATTTACTAAAACGAAGTTTGCTTGGTAGTAACAGCATTAAACAAAAAGAAGACGAGGGTAATATTCTTCATCTGGCAATATTAGTTCTTGTTTTTCCTTCTACGCCCGAATATCTCTTGTTGTCAAAGTCGCAATTGTTTCACCGGACGTAATACTTACATTAAATTTGTACATTTTCAGATTATGACGGTTTGATTATTTCGTTATATTATCGTTTTATAAACATGTCATAATGAGTATTGCTTAATTATAATACAAAAACACGCAGTGCGTCTATAAAATTGTGCATCAAACGAATTCAAAATGTCGGTCCCATCTAGTGGTTTAAGTAAGTTGAAAAAGAAGCACTTTCGAGTGAAGCATCAAAAGGTGAAGCTGTTTAGAGCCAATGAACCCCTGTTATCAGTTTTCATGTGGGGTGTTAATCACACGGTAAGTTTTCCGACACTTATTTCACATTTATAGTTCTTATATTGTGTATATAAATGTTCAATAACAACTTTCAATGTATCGGATGAGCAATAAAGTTCGTTGCGATTTTCTGCACTAAAATTGAAAAAATCGCTATAATTTTGGACCGAAATTTTATTCCAAGGTATAAATAAATACCATAACATTCTCTTCAAAAAAATACAGGCACCTGTCGAAACCCTTGTACAAATTATATTTGACATCGCTTTGTTGTCGGAGAATAAATTGTTTTTTTTGTCCGATTAATACAAACGATATTTATCAAAATTTTGTCTGATGCATATTATTTTGATTTTTACTTGAATCTTAAACAATTTACTAATAAAAATGGAAGAAACGATAAAAGTATTTTTTTCTAACACACCCAATTATCTTATTTGTGTCAGTTCTGAAAAATGACCCTTGTCTTGAACGTTTTCCATTGACATACTTTATTCTTAAATATGGAAAAATTGTCTTGAAAAAATACGCATTTTTTATGAAATATTTTGGGTTTGATAATTTTTAGTATGAAATTGAATCATTCAAAGCAAAAACTGAAATAAAATTTAATATTTGAAAAGTAATGTTATTTTATTTACTTTAAAAGTATATTAATACGTTGATAGTATTGTGTTGCTCTTTCTTTTAATACAGTAGTCTGTTATTTTCCAATTACTTTCTACTCACTACAAGACTAGAAGTGGTCAATGATAAAAAAAACATTTATTTTAGTGAATTGTTTGATATTTTCTGTACTAATTAATTTATAAATACTTTTTCTATTTTATATCTAATCTCATTAGCATATTAACAAAGGAAAGTAATAAAATATTGATCATATGGATCCTTTGTGTATTTTTTGCATATATTTTTCTTTATATAAAATATTTTATTAGAAAATATAGAATTACACATTTTTCCATTACAAAAAGTAAAATATCAACTTCATAAGAAATCGCTACAACTTTTTGTGACACCTGATACTAATATATTATTTACTGATTGCCCTTCAACTTCAATTTTGTCTTTGTTTTTGAAGCTTACACTTTAAAAATGATTTTTTGTTTAAACTGCAAAAAAATATTTTAAATTGATCTATTTTGCATTAATTTGTGACATATTTTTTTCATGCCTGTTGAAAAAGTTTTTGTAAAAGCTTGTACCAATTGTAAACACATTGGTTTGTTTTTGTTTACTTGGTATTCAAAATGTGTTTTGGTGAATCAGTGTTTTTATTATCAACTTATTTTAATAATTATTTTTGTAACCTTCATCATCCATTCTATATACGTTTTTGTTTTTCCATTAAAAACCTCAGAATTCCTCTTTTAACATCATACTCTTAACAACATTTTTCCTCTTTTCATTTATCATTCTTTTGTATGTTGTTATTACATATATTCTTTGTAGTGCATGTATTCCTTAAACATTTTATTTATTTAGCAATATTGATTTTACGTATTTTTATGTTTAATATGTTTCAAGTAGATTATATTATAATATTACAGAGCATCAATATCCCAACTCACAAGAAAATATCCTGTTTTAAATGGGGTATTATATATTGAAATTATAATTCTAGTATCAGCATATATGTTTTACAAATAGCCATTTTTCCTAAATTTTCGCTTTATCTAATTGGTATTGGAAATCTTCTGTCACAAATTTTTCTACATTTTTATCACATGATTCATTTCCATATAAATCTTTCACATATATGATAACCCACTAAAATTTGCAGACTCCGCCTAAATAAAAGTGTAATGAAATAACTAGGGAATGAAAATATTCATATAAGAATTTTAATTTGTTTTAAACATTTTTTTAAATATATTGGACCTGGCTTATAATGAGCACTAAAAACTTGGCAAAATTCCCTCATTATAACCATATCTGTGATGAGTTAAATTTTCTTCTTGATTCTATTGAAGAGGATAATAAAGAATTTTAGACGTGTAACAGTTGCAGATGATTTATTTATTTCCAAAAAAGAGTAGTTGTATTTTGTTTATAGATATGTACCATGATCAAAAAGTATCATAGTAAAGGCCCGTTCTCACTGATCAAGTTTAATTGACCGATTATAGTTGATCAACAAAAGTTGGATGAAATCTGTAGTGAGAACCTTTGTTTCAATAGAGTTGATCCACTAAAAAGTTTATCAATTCTATTGAAACAAAGGTTCTCACAACAGATTTCATTCAACTTTTGTTGATCAACTATAATCGGTCAATTAAACTTGATCCGTGAGAACAGGCCTTAACCTTAGGCCAGAAAAAAAATTTGCTCATCTATATAGTTTAAAACCTAGTCTCCTTCTGAGTTAAGGGACTGTTGTACACTTATGTGAGTCACCAAAAATTCTGGATGAGGTGCGGTGCTTAGGACGAAGCTTTATTGTGATGAATCTTCTAGTCCCCCACTCTTCAAGAATTGTGGCCTTTTGCATCAAAAAGCATCTCATGGAATCAGAATCAGCATCAGCTCATTCTAGCATATCAAAGGCAACCTGCTGATAATTTTCTTTTCAGTTATTAATGAGAAGTCTCGTAACAGTTATCAGGGAAAAACGAATATTAAATTTCAAGGCAAAAAAAACTGACCTCTCTCAATCTACCTGTTATTCAATGATCTTCCATCACACTTTCTCGATTGTTTGGAAATTTCTGGTGTATGAGGACCTCCTAGAATGTATATTGTTTTCATCTGACATTCGTCTGTCTTTAAAACAATTTTTAATTTATTTTGCACATGACAAAAAATATACATCATTTGCGAAAAAACAACAGGTAATTTAATTCGGACACACAATTTTAATGGATCTGGATACAATACCACTCATTAATCAGCATAGCACTTATAGCTAATTACTAAAAGCCTTATTTATCTTTTCAATTGTCACAGATTGTGTGTGACCGAGTTTATGACAACATTTTACACAAATTCTTAGCTCAACACATTCAGTTAATTGTTTGAAACACGAATGCAGGGTATAAATGTAACTATGACTGATGCTTGGCAGCGACATATAAATGGCAAACAATCACACATGCAGCAGGGTCTTAGATCACTTTCTGCACTAGTTCTGCCCTCGGACTGGAACAGATTGACACAAAAAAATATGGTCAAAAGCTTTTTGATCAGATCTCGTATGTTATGATTTTGACATTATTTAGAGTCCTCCATACTTCTTCTTAAACTACACATTATTATAGTAATTATAATATACGAGGCGTATCCAGAAAGTAAGTGTACTGAGGCTCTTACGACCGGATGGATTTTATTTTCGACATGTTGACTACACTTCCGTGTAGCCTGATCCTTCCCCTCCGCAACGAGACCGGTTCGAAGTCAGTACGTTGAGAAGTGTCGACGCGACAACACGTTTCGTGAAAAATGTCAATCCCAACTCCCGCCAAGTTGAATCGAGTGGAGGCCGGGCAAGAGTTTTTGAGGCGCTGCAAACTCCATGGAGATGAATTTCTCCGCTCCATCGTTACTGGAGATGAAACTTGGGTTGCACACTACACGCCTGAAACCAAAAGGCAGTCTCAACAGTGGCGTCACACCTCTTCACCCTCCGCCAAAAAGTTCAAAACCACAATTTCAGCCAAGAAAATCATGGCATCCGTGTTTTGGGACTGTCAAGGCATAATTTTAATTGAATATATGCCTCAAGGGGAGACCATCAACTCTGCAAGATACTGTGAGACCCTAAAAAAATTGCGGAGGGCGATTCAGAACAAGAGGAGAGGCATGCTGACAAAGGGAGTCTGCCTGTTGCACGACAATGCCAGACGGAACTGCTCGCCTCGTTTAAATGGGGATGTCCTGAACCATCCCGCGCATTCCCCTGACCTAGCACCTTCAGATTACTATCTCTTTACCTCCGTGAAGCTGCACATGGGTGGAAAAAGGTTTTCAACCGACGAGGAGGTAAAGGAAGAGGTGGAGAAGTGGACGGAGGGGTTGGTGGGAAACTACTTCGAGGAAGGCATCAAAAAGTTGATACCCCGCTTCACCACTTGCATTGAGAGGAATGGCGACTATATCGAAAAATAGCTTACATATGTACTACGGTAACCACGTAATTTTTTTGTTTAAATAAAAAAATTGTAACCTACAAAAATTCAGTACACTTAGTTTCTGGATATGCCTCGTAAGATAACGAACCATTAAATAAATCAAACGGGATCACAAATCCTTGCATTGCAAAACGGACATGATTGTCATAATCTCCTTAATCTCAGCTTAATTGATGCGGGTAATATTAAAAGTTAAAAAGTCCATTCATCTCACATTATAGATTTTTACGTTATGCCACAGTGATGGAAGTTACATTATTTATAAAAAATTTCAAAGTAATATTTAATATTTTTATACATTATATCCGAGAAGTATGTTCATTGTAAAAGTGAACATTAGTAAACCATATTTAAGCTTTTATTTGATCATAAATTGCATGGAAATAGTTATTTCCGTACTTGTTATAGCAAAGTTCTACTGTATGAAAAATAAACACAATTTTCATCCTTAACACGATTTTAAATCTTTTGAAAATTAATTATAAGTAAATTAGGCTTGTCCAGTAATTATCTGACCTTAAACTAAAAAAAAAAAATAGCTAAGCTAACCTAGAGTAGCGCCCCTTGGAGAACAAATTTTGCAGCCATACTACTCTTCCCCAGATCTTGAGTTAAAACTTCTGAAGTAATAGTTTTTGGAATGCAAAGGTCTTTTTCCAATTTTTGTAGTCAAACTACGATTTTCATGAATACATGTTCCACATTTTCAGACATTCTGCTTAATGTAAGCGTGCCAATACGGGGTCACTTTCAACTGAATAACGGTTGTCTCTGAATCATCGAAACCACTCTTTCTAATAATTTTTATTGTTTCTGCACACGAATGTTCAAGTTTTTATCAAAATTTGATGCAAATGTATTGCTCCACACTCAGTTGCAACAACAATCACATGGTCATCATGAAGAAGAAATCAGAAATACTACACAAACAGATTCAATACCTCATGTCCACTGCAAATTATAGTTGACTGAATAGCTCCAGGGTGACACAGCTGGGCATGCACTCTAAGGTCCCTTCTGATTGGCCCCTTAAGTTTATTACAATACCAAAACCAGTTTGGGAGATGTATATATGAATATATAACGGAAGATAAATAGTCGACAAACCATTTGTAACTAATTGTTTGATAATATTTTTATAGAACAAGACAAATCCTAAATGTTTCTTTTTAAGTTCACTTTTCTTTAAATTAAATTAATTCTAAAATATAATTCAAGAAAGAAAAACAACAGTCAGAGTAATATAGTTTGACAGCAGGCCCCACAATAATCTTTGATGTATGAGATTGAAACACCTGCCATGATAATATCAATATTGGATAATTTTATACTTCAATAAACTAACACCAGTTTCTAAATAATTTTTTGAAAAATCAAAAACTCCATGGGAGACAGATTAATATTCTTTCACTTGATCACACCATGATTTTAAATATTTCCTATGTTTTGCAGTCATTATAGAAATGTTCTATATCCTATTGATTCCTCGATTATTTTCATAACAATTGTTCAATGTAGACCACAATGATCAAAACAGTTTGGGATATTTTTAATATTCAAAATTGGCCAACATAGAATTAGAAAAGGAAGTTCTACATTTTTCTAGACAACAATGATTAACTGAAGTTAAATAATCATTTTATGCATTCTTTATATTTGCTCATGTTCATTTAAATATGTTGACACATTTTCATGTAATTTTGAATACAATCTAAATATTAAATAATTTTAACAAAATAAATATTTTAGCACTAATAACTGTAACCAGGCAGATAATGATTTTTTACACATTAATTCTACAAATACATTGGTGCACATGAACTAAGGCACATATTTGCAGATTTTTTAAATTTCAATTAGAGCATATTTGATTAACTTATGAAGAGAAAAATATACTAAGCTTTGACAACACACACTCTTGATAATGTTGTTAGATTACTGCCAAAAATTGTGGCAACTCCAAATTTTTGGTATTTGGAGTTTGCAATATTATGTACCCTTGTCAAGTCAGAGTTTAATGGAAATCTTGGTAAAACATTGTTTTACACTCAGGTAATTTAAATGAAATCACTCCTATTTTTTATTAGTTTTCATCGAAGTAAAATTTTAATTTTCATTAAAAACTACCAAAGGTTTGAACTCACTAAATGTAATAAAATTTTACATAAAAAAATTGTAAGAATATACTATAAGGTTGATAAATAATTGTGCACAAATTTAAAATTGCTATGTCTCGAATACATTTTTGTTAATTAAAAATCTTATATTAGATTTTCAAATGAAGTTAATGAATCAACATTTCAAGATATGAATATTATAGGATTTTCTTAATATACCATGTGTTATTTTTTGTTTATAAATTTTGATACAATTGAGTAATAAAAAATATGATAAACAGTACATTAAAATTGACCATTTTATTGTTAGTCTTACTCTTAGTGACAAATGCTCGTCTGACATTTAAAAACTACGGGCTTGAATTCCCAGCACGGTAAAAAAATATCCCCATCTGATCTTATCTAATTATCAAGGATTATATCCCCATGTGGTTCCTACCATGTGATTAAACATTATTGTGACTGAATATAGAACATTATAACATGTTTACGAGTGCCGAATATAAAAAATGCATCAATCTCTTCATATGAAATTGTGTTTTATTAAGGTTAGATTGAATAAAACACAAGTTTCGCAGTATTTTATTAAGCTACTTTTTTATCCAAATAAATTTGGTAACTGCACTACTTGACAGTTACTCTTAGGACTAAGTGCGCTACTTGAGAACTACTCTTAGGACTTAGTGGAGTACTTGAAAACTACTCTTAGAACCAAGTGGGCTATTTTAGAGCTACTCTTAGGACTTAGTGCGCTACTTGAAAGCTACATATGACTAAGTGCGCTACTTGACAGCTACTCTTAAGACTAACTGCGCTACTTGTAGCATGTCACATAACAACACTGTTTACCTATTGCCTACTGTACAATTGCTAGTTATCTTTACAGACTAGGCATTGTTGTGGACAGGTTTATGGGTGTGTTATGGATACAAATATTCGATCATATTTTCTGTTCTCTCTTTATATGTGGGTGTTTGTAATATTTATATTTTTAATTAAATCTATGGAAGTTTTAACTCATTGGAATGAGTATAATATATAAATTCTTTCTAAAATGGCACAAATTGTCATGTAGTTTGACTGCTTGTTAACAAATAATAATTATTTTAATAATTTAATGTAAATCAAAAGTTTAATTAATTTTGAAATTAAATAAAAATATATAAATTATAGCTGTGAATTTAGGATTAAAAACTATTAGTGTGGCTGGATTATAAATCGAGCAAAGGTTCTCCATGTGTTCTATTTAAGAATGGTACGGATATATGAATATATTTAGTGAGTACTTTTCGCATGCATAAGTGTTGCAGCATTCAATTAACATGAATATATAATAATATATCAAAACGAATAATCTAATTGTTTGAATTTTAAACCAATTAACTGGTAACTAAAACACAACTATTATATTTCTGTATAAATCATCTCTAACTTACGTACGTATTCAGCCACTCATTATAAAAACTAGTTTATATCCTGAGATTTAACGGTAATTGTTTTCATTCTAACACATGCAATTTATTTACATTTTTAGCGAATAGTTCGAAAATATTGAACATTGCTCTATCTGCTTGGAATATTTCTACAGTACTGATTAATATTCAAGAAATTGCATAATATTTTTTAAGAATAGACAGTGACTGTTAAAACAGTTTTGATGTAGGGTTTTTATACCAGTCGTATGGGATTGTACCTAATTACTATTGCTAAGTACTTTGAAAATCTGATTGAACATCTCTGGATTGATGATGGTTGATTGATGTAGACAATGGATAGTGGATTTGTTATCCATTAATTATAACTCATTCAATATTAATTATTTTACAACAAACTTACTTATATAAGACGTATTTCATTTTAGTGGCAAGAGAGGTAAAGAAAAAAAAGATGAGAAATAGTTTTGGAGCCAAATCTTATATTTTAATATTCAAAACTCTTAATATCCGTCTTGTGATGAAATACGTGCTGATACACATAATTTTGTAACGTCCATTTAATATACTCCTATCTTGGATATATGAAAATCACAATTTTCTCAATCTATTTTATGTGTAAATTGAACTTTCCCTGAAAGGGTTTTCATCAAAATCTTGCTACGTGTTACTTTTTACAGAGAATAACACTGAAAATCTCATAAACCAAGAATCATACTATCCCAGAATATTTTTTACTTTGGCATGCCAAAAATCATGCCAAAGTAAAAAAAGAGCATTATTATCTTAAAAAATATGTTACTTATATTTCTATGATTTTTTTAAATTACATTTACATTATATACAGTACAACCTGGCAGGCTTATTGCCATGTAGCAATCTTTGCCACTCAACCAGAAAGATATTAAAGAGGCCTTAAGTAAACACAGGAACGGGAATAAAACCCACAACCATTAGATAGGCATCTTATCAATTAGACTACAGAATTTAATCATTTATAAAAAATTATAAATACTCATACATTTTTTGTAAAATTTCAGCTTGGAAAAATTTAAATAACTTATCTTACATGTTTAAATTTAAAAAGCCACATGGGTATATAAACACAATGATCTAAGCCAAAATAACTATGCCATCTGAATATCACGCTATGACATCAAATGAAACCATCCTAATTTATCTTCAGTAGACACTTGCTTCAACTTTGACATTGAATGGGCAATTTATTTTTCTATTTTTATATATGACTCATCCATTGCTTCCTTTTGTTAAAGCTTTATCTACAAGTCTGTAACATGGCCATGTCTTGTAATATATTATCTTGTTATCTCAATCAATATTAATAAATCACACCTTTTGTTATATGGACGTGGCCATCGACTTTGTTTTCTATTTATTTATCTAGAATTAAAATATGACCCTTATTCGATGCACCTACTGGGAATTTGGCATTAATTTTAATACCGGATCTAATATATCGAGTTGAAAGACGTTTTCTATTGTGAATCCATAATTGTATTTACTGATAACAGTATTTATCAATACGACAACAGTACAAAGGGAAAACTGGTTTGATCAATGAAAAAATCTAACTAATAGCAAGCAAAAGCTTGCTATTAGTTAGATTTAAACATTTAACATAGGTAGAATCTTGTTGCTTATGGTAGAATTGTAAAACCAAATCTTTGCATATGCATTCTTTTTGAAAGTGAGATTATTTTTAAAATGATGCTCATCTCTAAAACATTGATATTAATATACCACTAGAACAATAACTAAACTATTACAATCACAAACACCAAAAACATTCAAATAATACTGTGACTGACAACTCTTTTAATGGCTAATATATTTGGAGATTGAAGGAAGATCTATTTTACTTTGCTTCTGTTACATTTCCTTCTTTTATAACCCATACACGTTTTAATATTTCTTAAAATCTTTTCACTTCATTATACAGATTTTTAATATAAAATTGTATTCATTCTGTAAACTATACCCACGAAATACATTTTATTATTGTTTACCTGATCCTGTAAAAAGTTACAATCAAAATAAATAAAATTGTATCCGAATACTGGTGTTCATACTTGTCAGGAAATTAAAATATCTAACAAAATTAAAATTATTAATTCATGTATTATTTAATAAGGTTTTGACAGTTTAATTTTTATAATGCAACTTATATATTTATAAAATACAATGTGCAATTAGTAATGCAATGGTTCTGTAATACATCAAAAAATATAATTTTGAAAAAGAGCAGTGGTACATGAAAGTGATATAAACTTAGAAATACATTTTAACAATAAATTAATGTTTCTCTGTGCTGTGAAAATTCGTGACTTGGAAAATATATATTGTACATTGTTGTATTGCAAATGTTTAAATGAACTTGAATTTCTCAAAAGACAATAGCAATACCAGTGTTCTATGAGGTGTATATCAACACTTGGAATATTAAATGTAAAAATTATGTACTTGCGTTTTATAATGATATAGGAGTATGTATTATAAATAAATATCTACAGCTGCTGAGTTAGATCGAAAAGAGAGACAATAAAAAGTGTAAACTTTACTCAGGAAGTGATTCAAGTATTTAAATTTGGGGAACAAACTGGTGTTTTTCATGTAAAGAAACATCAGTGAATGTGTACGTATAGAAAAGATAATTTAAGAGCATCATGTAATACATGTAATTCAGTTCTTAACACTGATCTATTGCAAGCCAAACTCTTTCCCTCTTTTTGTTTTGAGAAAATATATGTTTTTGGTTTTGTATTTATATTTTGTAAGTATTCGTAGTGTGATCAGATGGGTTAATTTTAAACCAATATTCATTTTTAAAAAGTAACAGTCTTGTTGATTAATTTGTGCAACTAAAAATAATTTCTAGTATTGCTCTTTGTATTTATAGATTCTAACGAGAATTGTAATGCGTATTTATGTATGAATTCCAAGAAGCTTTATTTTTTATTTGTGTCTTTGTTAATTCTGATTTGTGTTAATGATTAAATATTAAATAATATTCAAAAACCTTTGTTCATTACACATATGAGGTTTCTTTTTTTTTTTGTTATGGATAAATTAACACGAGTTATGGATAAATTTGCTTGTTTGAGGGTGACCTTGTTTACATGCGCGCACCCAATCTAAATCTATAACCAAACAACTTCTCAAAATAATGTTGAAAATCTAAATTTTATGATAATGTAGATGATTGTTTTCCTTTTGACTGTTATTATTATATTCCCCATATACGTATGCTGTTTCCATATTTTTTATATTATTTATATGCTAAACCTATATTTTCTATTTTTATATATTCTTTCCATCTTTTCTATATTAATATGCTCTTCCATATGCTTATCTATCCTATACCAAGATATCGGACATGGAATTTTTCAACCAAGTATGTACTATTCTTATTATCACCTTCCACTACATGGCACTTCCTTTTTTTGTTTTGCTAATTATTTAACAAGGTGTCTTGTTGGGTGATATCATTTTTAGTGGCCAAGGCAAAATCATCACTGTCAAAAATTATATTAATGCACTTATTTTAGTTATGTATTTTTTTAGCTTTGGTTTCAACATTATTATTTTAATAGAAACACTAGTTAAAACTCGCTAATTATGGCAGCATTTCATAGCTATGCATTTAATCATAATATCACATTTAGAATCTATAATATTATTAATGAAATAGATTGAAATTTTGGTGCAACAATACTATTTTTAAGATATTTTTTTGAACAATTGTTACACCCCAATATTAAGTATGAAAGATTCCTATAATCTTGTCCACAACAGGCATCTCTGGAGAGAGAGAGAGAGGACTCGAAAAGTTGACCCCATGTAGTGCGATAGAGCCAGGAAGAAGAAGAAGAAAGAATCCTAAAAAGTTTGAAGATATGATGATAATTAATCATATTGTATATTATTCAAGTCCATCGGGTTGTTGCTCCAAAAAATTAATCTTAAGTTGTTTAATAATATTCAGATATAAAATTTAGAAATAATTTTTATAGATTTTTTCCATGAGCAACTGTTTGGAATTGCCCTAGTGGCATATTATGGATGGAGACTTGGCGCGTCGGACAAATGATGGGTGCAATCTGGCCAAAGATATTGTTAGTGTTTAAATGAATGGATTGATATCAGTAGTGTACTCGTGTAACATTCAATAATAATTCTTCAATGATACACTGTATAAATGAATATGTGATGGCATCAAAAAAATAATGTAATGGAATTTATTTTTGATTTCTGGAGTGATATTTACACATGAAACCTTAATTTTTTGGATATCTGAAATTTTTAGTTTATAAGGTTTTTATATTTTTCCTCCATGAATAATAATAATAATTTTAAATTCTATTTGATTGTAGTTGTAGTTTCTAATAAATAATAAACTTGTTTTAATATAAAACTATAAGAATATTATATCCACTGAATATGATATATGGAGCAAATTTAAATTTTTCAATCTATTACCATATAGAGGTTTTTAGTTTAGATGTATTACAAAGTGACTGCAATATCTTGAAAAGTCATTAGTGACAAAATCACCATTGTTTTCAATGGTGAATTCATTTTAATATTATACATGGAAAATGTGTGGAGTGTGAATAGATAGAAAAGAAGTGGAAATTAATGTATAGTTAAAGTTTTACTTTAATAAGATTAAGTTTTCAGACAATTTGCTCATGTGGAGAGAACGAATGACTTAACAAATGTATAAGTCAATGAAAGAGATAAGTGAGGATTGATCAACATTTTGAAAGGAATCAATGAAATAAATTATTAGAAAGAAGATCATATGCATCACAAAACGTATGAGTTGAGAGAAAGCGAAAGGAGTGTGTCTGGATAGAAGAGTTCTCTCTGCCTACCAGTGTAGGTTCATGATGTGATATGTTATTAACAAAATTATTTGAATAGTTTATTAATTTTATTATTAACAAAATTATTTGAATAATGATCCTTAAATTGAATATTTTATGATAGATAAGAAATCAAGAATAATAATAAAACAGCCCGTATTTGCCCATCAGTATACTTGAAATTTCACTTCATTTACTATGATATTCTGTAAATTAATGTATTTGTTTTTTCACATATGAAAAATGACTATCCATATAAAAACATTGGATTCATATGTAAGTAAAGCATGCATAATAAATTTTGAACATAGTGGATGACTTGTAAATGACTATTGTGAATGAATGTTATGAATGACTCCGACAAATGAATACAGTTAAACAAAGTCAATAAATTTTTTGTTATTTTCTCTACAGATAAATGAACTAAGTCATGTAACCATTCCTGTGATGCTGTTGCCAGATGATTTTAGGGCTTTTTCAAAACTAAAAGTGGACAACCATCTCTTCAATAAGTAAGTAATTTTTACTCTGTCTAAAATAGCTTTATTTTATCGCTTTCAGCTCTGTTTATTTATGTTTTAGTTTATTCTATTATTTCTATCTTAATATTATTTCTATCTTAATAATAATAAGGTCAACCAAGTGGCGTCCTCTGGCTACTGTGCAAAGCCAGCTCATTTGATGGCTTTTTAAATAGTTCAACTGGTAAATGTCGATTTCTTAGCGAATATTGTCATTGAGTTCAGTTTGATTCTACCACCACCACTGGTGGGATCAAACAGTGTGATTGAGCTATTCCAATGTACGTTTTATTAATGTACACTTTTCTTTTAAAGACTTGTTAAAAGTAGTTTAGAGCTGTTAAATAGACTGATCATGGTGATCAAATCGCTACCGAAAAGTTAGATTAAACTATTTGAATAAAAATAGTCACAATTTTCGCGCATTTTTACAATTTTTTTCATGGTGAATTTCGCACTTCTCTTTGACACAACTGCTAAAAAATATATGAAAGATGACATTAAAAAAATTTAGGTATTTTCTAAAAGGGTGGTAATATTTTTTTAATATAATAATTTAGTGGGTATGATTTACTTATCTATTTTTTTTTTCATTTTTAGGGAAAATATGCCCTCTCACTTCAAGATAAAAGAGTATTGTCCATTGGTGTTCAGGAACTTGAGGGAGCGATTCGGAATAGATGACCAAGATTACAAAGAATCTATGACTAGGTATTATCTTCTGTCTGTATTATTTGCTAAGTGGTGAAAATAGTTCATTAAACATTTCAGGATCAATTTTATGCATTGTTAAATAGAAATGTTCATTTTTTTAGCTCATGTCGATAATATCTCTATACAAAATTCTAAAACATTAACTGTATTATTTTTTGCCCGGGGAGTTAACACTGTAGACTTGCATAAAAGTCATCAGTTTCAAATTCACACCAAATTATTACGCTCCACTGATACCCATAGGCTATTTTTTCCTCCTTTTTTTCATGGGTAATAAGATACCTATGACATCTTTGTTTAAAAAACTCTCACCATAGCAGTGGAATTGTTAAAAATTTATATTCTCTTAATAAAAATGAAATTTCAAGAAAATTTTAGCTCATTTAGCTACTATATGTTAATTTTTATTCAAATTAAGGGCATTTAGTATTTTGAACAAGTTTTAGTGTAAAATTTATTTTAATGAACTTTTTCTGTCATTTTTTGTAGCTATTGATGTAAAATCAATATATTAATTGTATAATTATAATAAAAATAACTTTTTTTAAATTCATTATTATTATTTTTAAGTACAAAATTATTATTTTTTATGTGATTAATATATTATTTCTTGAAGTTATTTAAATTTCCACGTTAATAAAGCAAAACCAACATTTACATATTTGCAATACATATATTTTTTCTAATACATCCCTGTCTATCAGGTTTGCGAACCCTGCCAATTATTTGTTGCCGCGCCAATTAAAGCAAGCCGGACATATTAAAAGATCACAAACAATGCCGGCCATACGGTGGGCGCAAGGGAACTTGTCAAAAGAATCTCCCAGCCCCCATGAGAAAATACTCTCCGATGCAAGTTCATTTGTCAGACGTGGCCTATCGATTAAAAGGATCAGGTCAGGTTTCGCGCATGAGATTGCCCCAGACTTATGTTGTGTCGTGATGTTATCATGCTAATTTATCCAAAATTAAACAACGAAATATTACAATCGGAAAACAGATCCATAAACCTGTCCCCAAATCTTACTGTTACTCCTTGATGAACATGGTTTTTTTCTAACTAATGTGTAAATAATAAAATTTCATTACTTTATTTCGTAAACAGCACTTCATTTTCATCAAATCCATCTTAAAATGTAGGTGTGAAAAAAGGTCAACATTACTCAAATTATCAAGTATGATAGCACACATGACATTTCTCATGTCTCATTAAATTGAAATTGTACATATTTTGTTACTTTAAATTTAATCAAGCAGTTTTTCCTTAAATATTCTTCTATAAGTAGATAAAAAATTAATCATTTATATTTCAGACTTTTTCGTGTTCACCCAAATGCGAAGAAAAAAATCGTAGACTAAGTCCTTATATCATAGACCTGTTTCATTCTAAAAGTGCATTTTCAAACTGATAAAATACTTTCATAGATCTTAACAGGCTGTCACTTAGCGGAAGTTTATTTAGATATTTTCATGTGTTGGTGAAAATCATAATGTTAAAAATGAAATTATTCAATATCAATTCAATAAATATCTATTTGATTTTCCTTTTTGAATAAATATTTTCAAGCATTGTCATTGTTCTATCGATATTATTAGGTTTAGTGAGGTAATTTATTAGATGACCTAATTTCAAAATATTTGACCACAATCTCATCTGACAATCGACTGTCTTTAAACTTATTTATGGCAGACTTTGATCATGAAAATTTGATGAAACATTTAATACCTTTTTGGTCCGAGTGGGTTGTTAAAAGTTACCCACAAGAACTTAGCAGTTAGTTCAAAAAACTATCACAGATTTTTTAAATTATGGTGGTACTCCTGCTTTGTTTGATTAAGTCTGAACTTCTTGAAGGAAACATACGAAATCTTTCATAAACAAAGTAAAGAGATTTATTTTACCACAATCAAATAGAAATTCATCTTTATACAATTACTTACCGACAGTTCTTGTTTTTTCTCCAGTGTTATGGCATAATGTATGATACTATTTACGTTAAATATATATTTTTATTGGTGTTATTTTCACATTCAAATTAAGTATAAAATGAAGAAGCAATGTTAAAAATTTATATTCATTCATTTCAAATTTATGCTTTTGATATTGTTAGACCTAAATAAGATTTCGTTTAGAATAGTCATTTGAAATTGCAATATCATAAGTTATTTAGCTGAAATATATTTAAATACAGCATTAATGAAATATAAAAATCTAATAAATTATTCCTGACTAAAATATTTTACATATATTTTAATTTGATAAAGTATCAAAATTATATATCATATCGCTTTTTTTTGTTGTTTTATATTCTTTAATAAATTCTAACATGCCTCTTCAATCTTAATGTAATTCGATCTTTAAATTCTAACATGCCTCTTCAATCTTAATGTAATTTGATCTTTGAATTCTAACATGCCTCTTCAATCTTAATGTAATTCGATCTTTAAATTCTAACATGCCTCTTCAATCTTAATGTAATTCGATCTTTGAATTCTAACATGCCTCTTCAATCTTAATGTAATTCGATCTTTAAAATTCTAACATGCCTCTTCAATCTTAATGTAATTCGATCTTTAAATTCTAACATGCCTCTTCAATCTTAATGTAATTCGATCTTTAAATTCTAACAGGCCTCTTAAATCTTAATGTAATTCGATCTTTAAATTCTAACAGGCCTCTTCAATCTTAATGTAATTCGATCTCTAAATTCTAACATGCCTCTTCAATCTTAATGTAATTCGATCTTTAAATTCTAACATGCCTCTTCAATCTTAATGTAATTCGATCTTTAAATTCTAACATGCCTCTTCAATCTTAATGTAATTCGATCTTTAAATTCTAACATGCCTCTTCAATCTTAATGTAATTCGATCTTTGAATTCTAACATGCCTCTTCAATCTTAATGTAATTCGATCTTTAAATTCTAACATGCCTCTTCAATCTTAATATAATTCGATCTTTAAAACAATGTTAAATTATTTTGTATAATCGAATATTAAAAATCTTGATTAATTATAATTATTTAAGATTTTTCATCTTATTCTGCAATAGTATTTATTTTTCAGTACTTGTTTACGAGCAAGGCTGAATGTATTTAAGAAATATTAATATTTAAAATTTCATCCTTTCACTGTTGTGCAAAATGACATACTCGTACAATTCATAGTGTAGCATGAACACTAATAAGACTTTTCTGTGTAGCTTTACTCTTTAATTAACAGGTAAAATCTTTTAAAAATATGTTCTGATTCCCATGAACCCACCACCCACCCCACCCCATCTGCTATTATACAATCATTATCTTTGCATTCACTTTCGCCTTGATGTATAGACGCGTATCATATCCTTGACATTGAAAAAGAGTGATAGGAACAGAATAAATGTAGTAGAAATTGACGTCTTGTGAAGAATATCTAATATTATAACATATTAAATATTAAGGTATTATGTGATAACTTTTTGTTCAAGATGAATGTTGACAGTATAATATTAAGGTATTATGTGATAACTTTTTGCTCAAGATGAATGTTGACAGTATAATATTAAGGTATTATGTGATAAATTTTTGCTCAAGGTGAATGTTGACAGTATAATTAAGGAAATAATCTTAAGTAGAGACATTCATAGGATGAGTTAAATAAAGAATAAAGAACAGGTAGACCAAGTCAATAATAGAAGAAAATAGTTGGAGAAGTTTCAACTGAGGGGAAAAGTAAGAATTAAGAGAAACAAATGAAGAATGTATGGATATAAACAAAAGCTGTGTGTGAATAAAAAAATGTGGAGATCTGTCCTCTCTGCCTATACCAAAATGAAAATGGTATAATAATGGTGTTGTATGACTCCTCTTCACTAAAAACAAGATTTTTTCTAATCTTGACTGCATTCAGTAAAAAAAACGCCTAATACTCGTATACTTACTAACATGCGACATGTTTTAAGTTTGATATGAATAATATTTTTTTACTTCCCATAATGGTGTATTGGTACAGGTATTTAATAAAACATATGAATATTTTCTACTGCAAAGTAAATCTTTACATTAAAGATTTACTCAATTGAGTCATTTCATTTTTCAGTTGTTAAATTTTTTTCAAACCACTAAATATAAATATGTTTCATATTCCTAATGCTTTTACACACCATACTGTTTGTTTACTTGTGTGTGTGTCTATTTTTTTTTATTAAATAATAATTGTAAATATTTTTTTTCTATTTACAGAAATTATTTTTTTTTCTTTTCATTTCAATTAATTTAGCTATTCATGTATCTGTGAATTCCCCCTTAAACAACATGTGGTGGTAATGTGTTACATTATTCAGAAGCCAATAATTATCGCTGTTGGCTCACTTAAAAGCACTTATGCTTTACAGAGTAAACATATATATTTTGAAGCTGTGTAATTTACATGAGATATTCGGCAAGACGTTTAATAACTTCATAAAAAACCTGGAGAACATCAAAACATAAATGTTTCAACACTTGTTTTAATTTATTATTTAAAACAATTTTTTTTATAAAGATCTGCCAAAACACAATTATAAAGAATGTATTGAATTCAAATTATTGGCAACACTGACATTTTCAAGTTGTGTGCAAAATACTATTTCAGATAAAACATTTTATTTTCTTTTAAATTAAGGCATAAAAAATCACATATGTTATCTTTGATTTTTGGTCAACTTCTTATGAATTAAAAATTAAATTTTAGTTTGTGAGGTTTGAAACTTTATATACTACCTTGATCAAAAAGTTTTAAGACTTTATTCATAAAATCGAAAATACAAGTTTATTCATCAAAATCGATATGGTCCCCTTCAAAGTACACCCCATCGACTGCAACGCACTTACGCCAGCGCTTGATCCAATCCTCAAAACACCGCTGGTACTCAATTTTCGGTATGTCCATAAGAGCCATCTTCGATTTTTTCATGACATCCTCTCGGGTGCTGTAACGCGCTTCCGCGAAGCGGTTTTTTAAGTCGGTTGAACAGAAAAAAGTTGCAGGGAGCCAGATCAGGTGAATTCAAAGGCTGCTGGATAGTAGTCGTGTTGTTTTTGGTCAAAACTCATGGAAATCATGTCTTTCGCGATTTCAACGCGGTCCTTTTTTTGCATGAAATTGAGGTCTTTCGGCACCAGTTTTGCAGTGACACATCTGAGGCTCAAATCACTAACCAAAATGTCTTGAGCGGATCCATAAGCGATGTTCAAGTCCTCTGCCAGCTCTCTGATGGTCAATTTGCGGTTTTTGGCCAACATTTCTTTGATTTTATCGATGTTTTCATCAGTTTTCGACTGCCACTGCGTTCGTCATCCTCGACTGACTCACGACCAATTCTGAAGCGTTCGTGTCACCAAAAAACACTTCTCCAACATTTCCAAGGTCTGCGGACCGTTAAATCCGTTTTTCACACAAAATTTAATGCAAACTTGATGCCATTTTCAAACTTGTAAAAAATTGAAAACACGCACGAAGGTAGATGTACTCAGTACAGCATAACTTTTACAAATGTCAAGCTATGACGCTGAAATTTGAAGGGAAGTATCAATGATAGATGTGGTAACATAACAAAAAAAAAAAGAATTCCAATCGGGTGACTGACAGCGCCACACGGTGGCCGGTCCTAAAACTTTTTGATCAAGGTAGTATTTCTGTAAATTGAATAATCTCAAATGATCGTTTATATACAAGTTAATATTGTTTATTTCCGTTTTAATAATAGAATGTTTGGATAAAAATTTTGAAACTTTAGACTAGTGATCAGAAATATTTTTCCTCTCGCGGACCAGCAGCTGATAGGATGGCCAGATTAATCTCTATTGAGTTATTTTTTAACTAATTAATGTAGGTGATAATAATCAAACATAAAACTCTGAATTGTGTTTATTAAAGTAATGTTTATACTTATTAGGCAACACAATAGTTAGTGCGATATTTGATACTGTTCAGGACATTGGCAGAGATTACTTGATATTTTAAAATTTAAATGATGTGAATATTGCATTATTAAAAGAGTTCATGGAAAAATGATAAAAGTAAGAATACTTTAATGGTACGTACCCTTAAGTGAAATATTTAAAGTTTGGTTGTAACATTATGCCTTACTAGTAACTAGTTAGTATAAATATTGCATTTGAAATCTAGCAGAATTATTTTCTTAACACCGTAAGACCCTCCGGGTCAGGTTTGGCCCATACGTTAACCCCTACTTTAGACTCTTATTGATTTTATTAATTATTAGAAATTTATCAAAAACTACAGATGTGTATTGATTGTTCAAAATATTATCTTTAGATAATATTTATCTTATCCATAAATATTTATATCCCCTTTTTTTTTACTTTTAAAATTTTCAGAAGTTATGTCAATTTTTAATGTTACATGTTATAGTTTAACTTCTGCAGAGATTTGTTGTATAACAACTTTTCAACCAATCTTTTTGAATAAGTTATTATAATTCATAAGTTTTAATTTAATAATTTGTGACCGATCCATAGATCCCAACCCATTCCTGAGGATTCCTCTGGAAAATCTGGTGCGAAATTCTATCAAAGCTATGACAGGCTCTTCATCATCAAGACTTTGACCTCGGAGGAAGTTGAACGCATGCATTCGTTCCTAAAACATTATCACCCGGTAAGTATTTCTAATAAATAATTGTCCGGAAAAGTATATTATCACCTCGTATTATTTGTTTTCAGCGAGTATTCTTTATTTATCAATTATTTGTGTCACTAACTGTTAAAAACTGTCTCTGGTTTTCTTAACTAGCTGCATATGATAATTCTACGTCATTAATAGGTCATAAAATTATAGACAATGTTTATTCATTTATTTATGGTCTATTTGGACCATTTAATTTTTTTACAAAACACAATTCAAATTCAGAATTCTGATTAATACAGAAATACAAGATGTTACAATAAAGATATAAATATCAAGACAATAAAATAATGATTATAATTTGCAACAAAATCAATTTTAAGCTGACCAATGTTTTGCCATAAATTTTTGATGACAGCAATTCATCAATATCAAGTAACTAATTAGGTGACAAAGTACTTGACATTAGGACAAAATGTCCTAGTTCTTTCTCTTGGTCAGAATATATTATATTGTGTGTCCTGTTGTGTGTTAGAATTATTCATTATTGATATCCTTGGTTTTTTTGTATCTTCAAAGCCTATTTTACTTGAATTTATTTCACGGCCCTTGAGAGATACTTTTTAATAAATTCATAAATGAAGTGCTCTTGCAGTGATATTTTATTGTAAAATGTCAATATACAATTCAACTATTTAGTATTATTATGTGAAAATATGAAGCCATTCTTATTTTTGTTGATATTTTATAAAAATCAATTCAATGATAATTTGTAATCTTGAATGTGGAGGGCAAGTATAAGAAATAAGCTACAACAGCTAGGGATGTTATGTCTTGCAGTTGAACGAAACATACTTTGATTGATAAACCTTAATTTCTATGTTAGAATTAGGTTCTTTTCATTAATATTGTTGTCTTTTTCATGGTAATTTGCTGTCATAATATTTTACATGATCTGCCAGGAAGTCCTTTTTCATGTGCAAAATACGGTGAATACTTGGAAGTTTCCATCATTTACACTAGTGCTCGCCAATTTCTTTGTCTTCATCTGACATCTCCTGTCTCACAAATATCTCGTATATGAGTACAGTAAAAGTCTGTTAAATCCAAATTCAACAAAAAAATAATCACACGTTACGTTAGAATTTACTTGGCTTTTTCTAACGTCTGGGAATATCGCGGCCATTCTTTTTAATAAAAATAATATAAGTTAAATAAAGTTTTGTCGACATGCAACAATAAGATATTTGGTAAAATAAATAAAAAAACATGTGCTACAGCCAATGCGTACGGATTAAAAAAAACAAAAACACACTATAATTGTCGCATGTATTATTTTGACATGGTCATTTTATTACACAAATTAAGTTGTTAACTTTGCAAGCGTAATATGAATGTATGATGTCACTGGTTTTTATTTGGTTGCACATTTGATTACTATTATTATTAGTTTGACAAATTAATATTGAAAGTTGTGAAATTATTGAAGGTAAAATAAAAAACAAATATACATAATAATTTATATGAAAATTATTCAAAACTCCATACTTGTGAAAAAAATCAAAGTTTGCGTCACCTAAATTTCATCTCAAAATAAAAATTTCGCAATAGAGAAAATTTGCTCATATAGAAAGTTTTAAAATAAGTTACAAAAAAATGCTGAAAGTATATTTTTATTATATCCTTTTTGCATTGTTTCCTTATTTTAACGGTGGGCTTCCCCATATTTACTTTAAAAATCTTGAGATATTTCGATATTAACTACTGGGCATTTTTTTTTTCAATACTATAAAATGTCTATATATAGACTCTCAGCACTCTTAATGGTTAAATCTTTGGGTATAGGGGGATCCATAATTTTTTTCGCCAAAAACATTACGAAAGACGCGGTTCGAATTATCTAGAATTTATTACGAAAAGTCTATTTCGCGACCTTGAAAATGATGAAAAATCCGAACTACGAATTATCGTCATTCTAACTATGGAACTTTTACGGTATTACTTTTGAGTTATACTCGTAGCTCGATGTAAATATATGGCTTAGAATTTCAATTTTAAATAAAAAAATATTTCTGCTCATATTTTATTTTCATATATCATCCACTGGTGGGTGAAAACCAAAAACAAGCCTATTGTGTTGAAATACAATTGAAATGCAAATTTCTAAATACATTTTTACTCACTTATATTTTATGGGTTCAAAGTACACAAAAATCTTACCTCATAATTTACTGTCAAATTATGTTTTTAAAAATTTGTGTACTATATGAAATACTTGAATTTTATTGCAGTTTGAAATAAAATGTTTGAATCAATTCGTTCACTAAAAATTATGAAAATATTGGTTTTCCCAAAGAGCTTACTCATTTTCTCAGCAAAATAGCACTGACGTATGAAATTTCTCAACTTTCATATACATAATTTCAATGTCATACATAACTCATTATCAAATTTGCATCTATTTTCCAATTCTGTGTTGATTTGCCTTCTTGGCAATGTTCCAAGTAAAAGTAATTTTATCACGTTTGCTTTGTATGCTTCAGGGCAGAATGAAAAGCTATATTATAATATTAACTTTTTTCCAATTTAATAATAATTTTATTTAAATGGAATTTGCGTGAAAACAATTAATTGTTTAATCTTATTTTTCTAAAATATCTATAAATGTTGTTTAGTATTACACTTCTGTTATATACGGTGCAACTTGGAGGGTTTATTGCTATTTGTCACTGCCGATAAGATGTCTTCCAACCCGGAGATTGTGGGTTATAGCCCCTTATTTTCCTCAAAGATTTCAGTCTTATTTTCATTAAAGGCCACTTGAACATCTTTCTGCTTGGTTGGAAGAGAAAATTAAATTACCTGTTGTTTTTTTGCAAAATGTGAATATTTCTTGTCATGCAAAATAAACAAAACAAATATCTTAAAAGGCCTTCTCCAAAACTCCTGGGTGTGTTATCAACTAAGCCACACA
Source organism: Odontocerum albicorne (assembly GCA_949825065.1). NCBI lineage: Eukaryota > Metazoa > Arthropoda > Insecta > Trichoptera > Odontoceridae > Odontocerum > Odontocerum albicorne. The sequence continues at coordinate 29,674,505 of OX463853.1, read as the reverse complement.
GTTCGTCACAGAGGTTGTACTTGATTCATTAATCACACTCGTAAATTATATTTTTGGATAAACCAACAAATTTAGATTACATAAATTTATCTGTAATTGATTTCTTCCTGCTCAAGTAAAAAAAAATTGTGATTTTAAGCCAATTGACAATGAGTTAGTTTTTTTACGTATATCATCAATATTGTATTACACTTTTGTTGTATACAGTACAACCTGGCAGACTTATTACCATGTAGCAATTTCTTCCAACTGACCAAAAAAATATTAAAAGGGTCCTCAGAGAAAACTTGACTGGAATCCTTTTATAAAAAACTAAGTTCCAATGGGAATGGAACCCATAACCCCCAAGTTGGAAGACAGTAGTTTTACCATCCAGGTCACGAATGTTGTAATATGATAATAATAATAGTAAAAGAACAATTTATATAGCACCGTTTAGAGAGAAGACTCTCTTCAATAGCGCTTTAACTCTCAATTGAACCCACTGTTATTGATAGATTTAAAATATAACAAAATAATCAAGGGTTTCCTAAAGTTACACACGCCACCCATATCTTTTGATAGCTTCTGTATTTAATGTATTATCTGCAATTTATGTGTTTTATAAGTGTTATTTAAATATAATCTGTACATACTATGTTGCTATCAATAAACCTATTATTTATTTATTTATCTTGAACACAGAGGCAAACCATTCCACATCACAGGACTAACAACGATAATAGCCTTATCATAATATCCCGCCCTTTTCAATCAATACTGAACAGTAAATTTATTTGATGAGACGACATCAACCAGCTCTACCCCTCTCCAAAGGAGCTTGTCTGAGACACAGATTGGAAAGATACAATTAAGAACTTGAATGATACAAAATTATAAGATTTGACCTATAGTATGATTGTTTTGGATGATTTTTTTTAAATAAAAAGAAAAATAACAAGTGTATTTCACTTTCTTATTTGTAATAAAGATTTTAATTCATATATATTCATAACACAGAGCAAGAATTACGATTTATAATCATTTTCAATAAATATTTGTCATTAATATGTTGCGTTATTTTTTTTTAAAGAGAATGAAATATGTATGTCTGATACATGAAATAGCCAAACACCCATTACATGTGAAACTCCTTATACTGAATTTAAATATATGAATTTATATTTTATTAAAGTCAACCATAGGCTCTAATAGATATTCAAAATTAATATTTCAACATTTTTACCATGTGGAACTTTGTTATTGGGTTACTGTTATATATTATACTTTCATTATGTAGTGTATTATTCTGTTAAGTTCCTGTATAAAATAAAAAGTCTAATAATTTTTGTGTTTTTTTTTTATCTAGTACATAGTTGAGAGGCATGGCAAAACTCTACTACCTCAATATCTGGGCTTGTACAGGATAACTGTTGATGGCATCGAACATTACTTAGTTGCCATGAGGAATGTTTTCTCCAATCATCTCACCATTCACAGGTTATTATGATTATAATGTATTATGAAATTTAATATTTTTTTCCATAATTATAATTTACATGGCTAAATATTGAAGGTGACAAACAATTCATAAAAAGTTTTATTTGAACAGAATATCATACAAAACATTCACTATTTCAAATATTCTCTCTATTGCCATATTCGTCAAATACTTTTTATAAATCATACTGTATTTGCAACCTACAAGTATATAGCAAATGTAAAATGGTATGAGCTTGTATAGACCTTATTAAATAAAGTAGTTTTCACATTGAAAATGAAGGTGATTTAAGATGTATGAGAGATATCTATTAAAAGGTTTGTGATGTGTGGGTTAACTCAGCAAAACTGGAGCAGATTGGTTAATGCTGTTATCTCGGCAGTATGTTTACTTGTGATGGAAGAGTTGAAAGGGACATTGAAAATGGGCAGCAACTGAGAACAAGGTAAATGGAGTACTTAATGTGATATACAACAACTGCGCAATATCTTTAGTAGCAAAAATGATAACACGTAATAGCGCATTGGTGCCCACCTTAGTTTGGACATGTGGAGAAAATGAGTTAAAAGAATGACTAAGCAAGTCGTGGAAGAGGTAGACTAAGGAAAATGTGGCTGGACCAAATGGACCAGATTTTGAAAGAAAGTAAAGTGAGAAGTGTCAATCATAGAAGATTGTGCATGATGAAATGTATGAGTATAGAAAAGGCGAAAGTTATACACTTGGATAGAAAACTTGGGAGATGTGTTCTCTCTGCCTACCCTGACAATGTGATGATGTACGAAGGTTGCTACTACTAGATACGTTAAATCTGACATCAGCATCGTAAAGTTTGACATTTTTAATGGTATACGTGCTCAGAAAGTTTTGTCATAAGAGTGCTATTTGTGTTGTTTACAGTGACTTGAAAAATTCATCTCGGCCAAAAATGGAATTAAATTGTGAACATTTTCGTGTGATGATTTTTTATGATTTTCGACGTGAACTAACTCAACAACAGTGTGCCGATCAACTTGCTTCGACTTTTGGTGATGAAGCACCATCTCGGGCTACTGTGTTTCGCTGGTTTTCCGAATTCAATCGTAGTTCGCTCCAGGACGAATTTCGTGAAGGTCGTCCAAAATCGGTTGTGCCAGAAAATATCAATGCTGTGCGTGAACTGATATTGCAAGATCGTTCTGTGACTTATCGTGAGATTGAGGCATGTTTGGGCATTAGTTCACTCGCATACATTCAATATAACATGAACATTTGGCCGTCAAAAAGATTTGTTCGCGTTGGATACCGCATAATTTGACAATCGCTCAAAAAAAAGCTCGTGTCGATTGGTCCTAAGAAATGTTGAAAAAATTCAATCACGGTGCTTCAAAAGACGTCTATAAGATCGTGACAGACGATGAATCATGGATCTATGCATATGAGCCAGAAACTAAACAGCAGTCGACTGTATGGGTCTTTCAAGACGAGCCAAATCCAACAAAAGTTGTTCACGCACGAAGCAAATGGTGGGTTTTTTCTTCGGTATAAATGGTCATGTCACAACAGTGCCTTTAGTGGAACGTCGTACGGTCAATTCTGAATGGTACACCACCATTTGTTTGCCACAAGTGTTCGGAGAAATGAAGAAAACCAACCGCCGAAGACGGATCATTCTCCACCACGACAATGCGAGCTCTCACACATCGGCTCAAACAAGTGACTTTTTGACCACTCAAAACAATTGATGGGTCATCCGCCGTACAGCCCTGATTTGCCACCCAATGACTTCTTTTTATTCCCGAACATCAAAAATAAATTGTAAGATCAACGTTTTTCGACGCCTGAAGAAGCGGTTGATGCATTCATAACGCATGTTTTAAAGTTACCTCATTCGGAGTGGAAAAAATGCTTCGAAAATTGGTTCAAACGCATGCAAAAGTGTATTGATCTTCATGGAGAGTATTTGGAAAAACAATAAAGCCATTTTCGATGATAAATATTTGTTTTTACTTGTCTATCTCAAAACTTAAGTAGCAACCCTCGTATATGTATTTGTGTATGTATTTTCAACGTAACGTATGATACCAAAATCTATTGATAATGTGTGATTAACAAATTGCGTTGTAACATCTTAATACCTGTCTAGTCACTCACATAAAAGAGCTGATCACTATCTGAAGAATATTTCATGAATTTTATTGAACTGCAGTAAACACCGCTAATTTGACATTTAAGATACCAAAAGGCATTTAAATCATTTTGTTTAAAAATAAACATTTTTGCATGCATTCTCCGAAAACACTAGTATAAATATAACTAATTAGTTTCGAGGAATATTCAGTGTATATTCAACATGGGTTTTCATGAGAACATTTTAAGGTAGGATACTGACTCTTGAGAAATTTATGCTCCACACAACTGAACACAAGTACACGGCGACAATGGTACTGTGGTATAGGTAAAGGTAGCTTCACACGAATGAGAACAAGCAAAAAACCGAACTCTCAATAATTGAAATACGTATTGTTATTTGAAATTTTCGAATTATTATCCTTAAAAAAATATTTGTGACGTGAGGGCCATCAAATTAATATGAATAATTACAAAATATGCCATGTTTAAATAATGTAAAATATAAAAAAAAAAAACCTTTACAAATATACAAAGCATAAATTGGTTTCATAATAAGATTAGCAGAAATTGGTTTCATAATTTCTAGTATCGATCTATTTGACAGTTACTCGAAGCGGATCGTGACAACAAATAGTTGGGTCACTTTGAACAGGTAGTGTACGCATATGAAACTCCTCACTTTCTAAAGGTGTTTTGGTGGTGGGAACCGAAACATGTAAAGGAAGTTTCATACTAGTGGCACGCAATTTGTCAGCAGGTATATAAATACATAAATGAGGCTTATGTAATGTAAAAAAATTATGGTTTATTACGCAAAGGTCCGAAAATTATTTCGTATTAACGAGGGTGAATTATGAAATTGACAATATGGTCTTAAAGTGCTTGAGAAATTTCGAATTATGGCGTATTTTGAATAAACGGGGTTTTAGTGTATTTGGTTTTCTTTAATTAATTAATGAATTATCTTGTTTTTCATAGTACAAAATTAATAAAAATATTTATTTACTTATAATAATCAATAAGTTATCAAAGTGATAACATATTCATCAATCATTTTATTCAGCATTTGTCAGTTTGACAGCCATAGGTTTATATCGGTAGCTAAAGTAATCAACCTGTAATTACTTTGTATTAAAAATGAAAAAGGAAAACAAAAACAATTCCAATATCTCTTTTCTGATATTCACCCTGCATCGAGTGTTGCTCTGGTCCTACAATCTGGTAAACTTATTGGCAAATGGCAATCTCCTCAAACCAACCTGATAGTAGTGAAGGAGTTCTAAACAGTACATGTTTATAAAATTATTTTTATTTGTTCAGAATTTATTAACGATAATAAATATTGAAATAAATAGGGAAAGGAAGGGATTGTGGAGAGAAAAGGGGAATCGCAAATAATACACAGTGCATCCTGAATAAAAAAGTACTGTTTTTTTTTAAATCGATTTTGGCAATCATTCTGTATCTTTAAAGACTTGAAATAACTGAACAGTACAATCACAGATGTTGCATAACAATAACATGCACTTCCTATCGATAATAGTTTTAGAAAGTGATATGTTTTCTCTTTCAACACCTGACTATTGACATTTTTTAGTACTTGATATTATTTTAGGGTCCAATCTCTGTAGTACTTAGGCAATTAAACCATGACGATACCACAAGATTCCAAGTTTTTTTTTTTGTGAAATCGACATCTCGAATGCTTCTCACTTTTTAAAATAAATGTTTCTCTACTTTACATTACAATGTTAGATCAACTATATACCAGGTCTGTAAATATGAAACCAGAATTTGCTCATAGATGGCTCTAGTTGTCAATGTAGTGACTCAAACCGCGTCATTGGCGCTTTTTTCTTGTGTTTACATTTGTCAAAGACTTTTAACTCGCAACAATACAAGTTTAATACAACTACATAGCGTTGAACATGTCTGTTTTTGTGCCTGAAAACTACGATTTGCGGACAGCATTGATTTTCTGTTACTATTTGAAGAAAACTGCTGCAGAATCGCATCGAATGCTTTTCGAAAGTTACAGTGAGCATGCTCTTGGTAAAAAATCACATTGCATTGAGTGGTTTAAAAATTCAAAAGTGGTGAATTTGACGTGAGAAACGAAGAACGTGGAAGACCACCGAGAAAGTTTGGAGACGCTAAATTGCAACAATTGTTGAATGAGGATGACGCTCAAATGCAACAACAACTCGCGGATCAATTAAATGTGACACGATAAGCCGTCTCCATATGTTTGAAAGCCATGGGAAAGATCCAGAAGGTGGGAAAATGGGTTCCACATGAACTGAATGAAAGACAGCAGGAAAACCGAAAAACCACTTGCGAATTGCTGCTCGCCAGGTACAAAAGAAAATCATTTCTCCGTCGAATTGTGACTGGCGATGATAAATGGATATATTTCAAGAATCCTAAGCGTAAAATATCATGGGTAACTCCAAGCAAAACAGCAACATCGACTGCAAGGCCAAATCGCTATGGACGGAAGACAATGCTCTGTGTTTGGTGGGATCAGAAGGGTGTTATCTATTATGAGCTGCTAAAACCTGACGAAACCATTAATACTGAACGCTACTGACAACAAATTATGGATTTGAACCAAGCATTGCGTGAAAAACTATCAGAATATCAAAAGAGACAACACAAAGTGATTTTGCTTGATATGATGATAATGCACCATCGCACACAGCAAAACCGGTCAAGGAAATGATTGAGGCATTTAGTTGGCAAATACTTTCGCATGCGGCTTACTCATCAGACTTGGCTCCATCCGATTACTACTTATTTGCATCGATGGGACACGCACTTGCTGAGCAGCGCTTTACTTACGAAAATGTACGAAAAATGGCTCGATGATTGGTTTGCCTCAAAAGAGCAAGAGTTTTTTTGGTGTGGCATCCAGAGAGACGGGAAAAATGTGTAGCTAGTGATGGGCAATACTTTGAATAAAACATTTTTTTTACCATTTTCATACAATAAATGTGTATTTTCTATAAAAAAAATCCGGTTTCATATTTACAGACCTATGCATATGCATGTTTAAACTGATAAATAAAAAATCATTTGTGCTCAAGGTTTGCATTAATCTTCTAAATAATAGGAAATGCTGCATGTGTTATTTCTATTCAGCATCTAATCACTATCTTTTTAAAAATCACATAACACCGGTAATAATTCCAAATCGCTCAGCCGAGTATTCCACTTAGTTGGTGTAAACTAATTGGTGGAAATAAAGGAATAATCTGCTTAGTATTTAGTAGTTATCAATCGGCGAATTGAATGTAAACAAGGCATAATCCTCTCTCTCTTTCAGCTAACTTAATCCTTTTTACTTGGGGTCCCATAATAATTCTTATTACAATATTTCTTAAAAGTTATTTTCATAAAACAACTTATTCTCTGGGACTTTTAACTTAATTTTGTAATTTCTCGACATTTGCGTCATCTATATTTTTGTATGCCTTTATTTTTGTTGTGACTCAGCTTTTTTTTTCCTGTTTAATTTTGAACAATGTATTCATAAGCAAAATTATCATATTAAACTCTGATTTCTTTTACCTTAAGTAATATAATTAGACATTGTAAAAACAAATTAAGTGCATTGTTAAAATTCAATAATAATTATTGCAAATTTAATCAACTGAAGACTATGTTATTATTTTCAATTAAATTTTAGAGATAACTTCGTTCAAGGATTTAATTTGATTAAGTTATCACTGATAATTAAAGATATAGTCTTAATTTTTTAAATAGTGGATTGAATCATAAAAATACAATCATACAATGTTTTTTCTCAAAATAGTACTATTTTTACTCTGTATCATGAAATAAATGAGGTAAGCCAAAGGATCTGATCTTCAGCCTTCGTTCCCTTTAAGTATTGCCAAGATTCTAGCCCATCAAAACTAAAATTTTACTTGTGCAATCTCTACTGTTTCTAATTCTGGATTATACAGACATCCGTTATTTGGATATTACTAGTGTCTTGTTTGCCAGAGATTCATTCTTAATGTGAGAATACGATCATATCACTTCGTGTCAAAAGGAACTTAATTGGTTAAATTTGAGAAATGGACGCAAATATTACGTATTATCACTTTTGTATAATAATACCTTTATTATACAAAAGTTGGCTTTCCCAGTTTACCACTCCTTTTTTATATTGTCCTTTTATTGTCATGCAGTGATGCCCTGAAACCAGTTACCATCTAATGTTAAACTCGCTATCATTGGCATGTTCAAAAAACTATTATAAAAACACTTAATTTCACATCAGTAATATCACACATTTCATTCTCAATTATCTTTTCCTCTCCCCCCCCATCCCGTCCTTCGATTGATGATATCTCACTCTTATTGTTGTTATTTTTATTATTCATTAATTTTTTTTTTCAAATGTAATTTTATTTATTATTATCTGGTTGATCGGAAGTCATTTCAAATTTTTGTACATCTAGGAGATCCTCCTTTTACAAGACATTTCAATGGTTCATAGTCTCTTTGTGGTGACTGTGAATGCCCAGGTCTCAACCCTATAAATATGTAGCATTGTACCATTTGTATTTATAATTTGAGGTTGAAGTTTCTATTATAGAAGATAACCTTGTATTTTAAAGAAGCAGTTTTATGCTCAATCTCAATCCTGGTTTTAATGTCTTGATAATGATCTCGCTAGTTATTAAATCATCGTCCAAAATATTTTATCATTACTATGAAATTTATGTGATATTATTTATTCTACAGTATTGAATAATTCCTACCTGCATTAAAAGAGTAATAATATTTGCTTGAGTCATTTACTTGACAATTTTCAGCGGTATTCTTAAGTAGAGCATATAAAAAATCTATTCTAATCCTGTCTGACACAGTTTCCAGTGAACACTTCCTTATATATATACAGTCTGTTTGACAAGAACGTTTACGGCGAAACCTGAAAAACTATATTATGAAAAATTAAAAAACGCACTATAGTCAACAAATAGTACAGTACAAACAAGTGCATTTTTTAAAATAATTACTACTATTGCTATCTCTATTATTCTATCAGAAATATAAGGATTACACAAAATATCTATATCTAGATCTGTTTGCGGCTTGGCACTTAATATCCTTCCATGTCAGCCTGCAATACAAATAAAATATTCTTATTATTAACCAGTGGATGTTATACGAGTAAAATGGGTGTCCAATTCATAGAATCCCCAAAAATAACTATAGCATACAAAACACTGAAAATATGGAATTGAGTTACCAAAAAGAACTAACTATGTTCAAACAAACAAAAAAATTAACAAAAGCTATAAAAATAATATATTTTTCGCATTATGCCGACTATTCTTTAAGAATAATCCTATTAAGATTAAAAGGAAACAAAGAAACTCTTTGTAAAAAAACTTGCCATTTTTTTATAGAGATATTTGTTGGTGCAAATGAAATTGTACATAATAGGGGCAACATATGATAATATTCTACGATTCATGTTAAATAAACTGAATGCATCAGGTAAAATAATAGCATTGTTATACAATTTATGCCTTCATTTACATGTTTAGGATTCATCTATGCTTCACAAAGCACAAGGTCGCAAGTCGCAATTCATCAGAAATATTTATGTAATATTTATTAACAAGTTACGTTTGGTTGAAAAATATTGAATGGAATTTGTCATCATACTCTTTTATATCTTTAAACATTAATATAAATAATAAAAAATTGTGATAAAGGGCTATATTCATGTACTTATTGCTATGATAACTAGATGCTAAATCTAATTGTGATAAAGGGCTATATTCATGTACTTATTGCTATGATAACTAGATGCTAAATCTAATTGTGATAAAGGGCTATATTCATGTACTTATTGCTATGATAACTAGATGCTAAATCTAATTCCTGGAACATATATATTATATCACGTGATCCAAGTACATATTGATAATAAAATGTGAAAAGTCATATTTTTAAAACCAACAAAACTTGATACTATTTTTAAAAAATTAGACTATTTTAATAAAATTAAAAGTTTTACAAATCCATCATGTGACGGAACAGCTGTCTCTTTTATTAATTCTTTTTTTAATTTGTGTAATACCCCTCAACAAGAGACGATATTGTCTTCAGTCCCAGTAATCGAGCCTTCGGATTAAGAAACACTGGAGTAGGCATGTAACTCACAGTTTGCCATTATCTATGTTTGAAATACTACCACACGTGGACTGGCAACAACGTTTACACACATCTAGTATGTGTTACCAGACTGGAACTCTTTTTTTTTATTTTTTGTTATCGGGAATCCAACATGAGACCACGGGTGTAAGAATAGCGTCTTACCAACTGGACTATGGAAGTTGTCTTTTATTAATAAACTGTGTAGATATCTATAGTTTTTCTTTGATCAATTTATGTGAATTTAGAATTTTTTTGAGATTAAAGTAACATTTCTCATTCATAACACATCGATCAATAAGTCCCGGGACTAACCAAAAGATGGTGCCTCTAATAACAAATCTATACCATTCTCAGTTAGTACCATCCTTTAGAAGTTACGTGTCAAACTTTCATGACATTGTGTCATTGAGTTACAGTAGTTTTAGTGACGCTACTTTTGCTATTTTCAAAACAATGGAAAAAACCGAATTTCGTGTGTTGATAAAATATTGCTTTTTAATGGGAAAAAATACTGTTCAAACTCAGCGATGGCTTGAAAAGTGTTATCCGGGCTCTGCTCCGTCGAAAACAACCATGTCAGTGGTATGCTGATTTCAAACGCGGTCGTACAGACACAGATGATGCTGAACGCTCTGGTCATCCAAGTGAGGCTGTTACACCAGAAAACATAAAAAAAAATCCTCAAAATCGTGATGGAAAATCGCAAAGTAAAGTTGCGTGAGATAGCTGACATCCTGAAGATATATATCATTTGGTAGTGTTTACACTATTTTGCATGAACATTTGGTCATGAAAAAGCTTTTTTCAAAATGGGTGCCGCGTTTGCTCAATGGAACAGAAAGAACAACGCATCGATGATTCAGAGCGCTGTTTGGCACTGTTTACGCGAAATAAACAGGAGTTTTTGCATCGGTATGTGACAATGGATGAAACTTGGATCCACCTCTATACTCCGGAATCAAATCGGCAGTCAGCTGAGTGGAGAGCAGCCGGTGAAAGTCGTCCGAAGCGACCAAAAACTCAATAGTCCGACGGGTAGGTTATGGCTTCCGTATTTTGGGATGCGTATGGTATAATATTCATCTATCACCTTGAAAAGGGAAAAACCAAATAGCGAATATTACATAGCGTTATTGGAGCGTTCGAAGGCAGAAATTGCAAAAAAACGGCCCCATATGAAGAACAAAAATGTTCTCTTGTATCAGGACAATGCACCGTGTCACAAGTCGATGGTAACGATGAGTTGCCAAATTGCATGATTTGAACTTCGAATTGCTTCCGCACCCACCGTATTCTCCAGATTTGGCCCCCAGCGACTATTGGCTGTTCGCAGACCTCAAAAAGATGCTCCAGGGAAAGAGATTTGGCTCCAATGAAGAAGTGACTGCCGAAACTAATGCCTATTTTAAAACCAAATATAAATCGTTCTACATGGCTGGCATAGAAAAGTTAGAAAAGTGTTGGAATGAATGTATCGCTCTTGAAGGAGACTTATGTTGATGAATAAAGAAGAATTTTGGCAAACAAATGTTGTTTTAGTAGTTAGTCTTGGGACTTATTGATCGATGTGTTATATACTGAACTAGACAGGATGCATATTGCCTACCATAATTTTTATTTCTTCTATGTCAGCAGGCAGTAATTGTGCCAAGTACAAACTTTTAACTATTATTAATGGTGTTTTCAACTACGAGTACATATTATTTGAAGTTGAAAGTTATCCAAGATTTATATGTTTAAAAAAAGATACCAAAACCAGCAGTTTGTCAGTTATTTAGTTTATTTATGAAGCACTTTATGCTCATATCAGAAAGGAAACATTAGAGATTTTTTTTAAACGGTTTTTAACTAATTTAAAAAACATAATGCTCATATGTTTCCTTGATGATTGAAATATTAATGTTAATATTATTTCAGGAAATTTGATTTGAAAGGATCAACTGTTGACCGCGAGGCATCTGAGAAAGAACTGGAAAAAGATCTACCTACGCTTAAGGATAACGATTTCATCAAGCAAGGTGTCAAAATCGACATGGGTGAATCAGCAAAAGAGAAGCTTCTTGAAACACTCTCTGCAGATGTTGATGTATGTATCTAATTTGAACTCTTTATTGTTTATTTGGAATTTTTATTTTGTATTTCACAATTCTTTTTAGAGAATCCAACCAATTAATTATTATACATTGAGATCTCTCTTTTTGTCTATCTTGTATTTTTCACATCAGTTGTAAATTATGAACTAATTTTATGGAATATTAATACTTGTTTTTTTTTTCCAGTTTCTCACAAAGCTCCACCTCATGGACTACTCCCTATTGTTGGGCATTCATGACTGTGCCCGAGCTGAGATTGAAAACGCGAACAGGATTGCACAAGGAGAATCTGCAGACTCTGATAACAACGGTTTGGATAGTGGAGAAGACTCAGAAAGTGGTTCTGGCTTAGACAACAGGCATGCAGACAGGTAATCTGTTATCAAACATAAATTAATAAGATCATTTTAAGCTCGGGTGTATTGCAACATTCTAAAATGGCTGTTTTAAATATCAAGCAAAAATTAGGTACACACTGTGAAATAAAGATTTGAAATGCATTATAGTACAATGAAAGTTTTGACTATTTAATGAAATCTCACAAATTTCAAATACAATAAGTAGATTTCGACGATACCTCAAAGGCTCCAAGTTACTTTTGCCCGGAATTCTGTTACCTAGACAGCACTCAGAGTGTAACGAATCAAATTATCTTCGGTGTAAGACACCGGGGGCTCCCCAGGCACTGCAGCAAGTGTCCCATGAACTGTTGATCACTGCAGATACAGAGAATTGATCCATCATGCAATATTCCTTATTTTGACATTTCTTTGGTTCTGCCAATTCCCGTTCGAAGAAGGGATTTCCAGGTCCTCCAGGGCAGTTTCATTAAGGTCACTGAGCCTCTGCCAGTTCTAGAGGCTCAGTGACCTTAGGACTGAAATCTACTACATGTAGCGCACTTCATCTTAACACATTGTTTGCGGGAAACGAGTAAACACGTGTTTTGCATACTATCACTTGAGAGCGGGTGCCGACAGAACACGGTTTTTACAAATTAGCGGTGGGGTGCGGGAGACGTGTAAAAACGGGTATTCGGCGAAGTAAAAATGAATGATCATCTATTGTTAGACGATGTACTATGTAGGTACCTGATGATTTGTGGAATTAGGGTCGGAAGGGAGGCCAAGGTCAAAAAAAAAATAGTAAATTTAGTATTCTTTCCTTACATTTCTTCAATATTGTCGCGATAATACTTTTCTCAAGACGTTCTCTGTTTTCTTTCCTGCATATAGTATATTCAACTATGACAAATTATTTTTATTAAAAAATTATTAGGTATTCGAAAAAAATCTTTAAAATAAGATCCTCCAGGAAGACTATGGATATGACAAAACATACATTGGAAAAGATTGAAGGCACTGGTAAGAAGAAGGATATACTTAGATGATGTTGTGTGTGCGCAGTCCACAAAATACATAGTGAAAAATATGTGTAAATTCTGTGATGTACCATTACACATAGGGAAATGTTTGGAACATTATCATACTTTGAAACACTATTTGTGTTTATTGTTTTGTTTTTTTACAATATATATAATATATATGTAATTATGTTATGAATAAATTTACAATTTTATAAGAGTAGATTTTAAAAAAAATTGAATATTGTAATTTTTTATAAAAAAAAATAAAAAACGTGTTCTAATTATAATAAAGGATTCAATATAAGTTAAAAAACTGAAAGTTTTATTAAAAAAGAAGCAATAGTTCAAAAATTATATCTATTTTACGCTAAATGTAATATCGCGCGCAAATTCGAAAAATTATCCGCTTTTCGGCGTGGATTGGGGAAAAACGCCTGCAAACAATGTGTTAAGTAGCGTGAAGTAGCAGCTTTACTACTTTTTTCTTACTTGCTTAAATAACACGTTAATTAAGGGTGAGAAGTAGGTGTATTTTAAAATTATCTTTAATAACATTGTTAGAAATAAACTCCACTACAAGTATTGATATTAATCACCTTTTATATGATATTTTTTTATTAATCTTTTTTTTTTCATTGAGTATTCATTTTCTTTGTGCCATACCTATATTTCTGATGAAATGTACATAAAAATAAGATAATAATGATCGACATATTATTTTTTAAACGAGTTGATGACTTAATATTTTTTTCTTAGGGGGGGCTGGAATACTCCACCAGACAGTCCTCGAGGTTTAATGAGGGAATCTTCACTGCAATATGATGGAATTATTCCAGAAATTGACATATATGCCATTCCAAGCCAGGAAGGTAATTTAATATGGTTTTTATTTGTTTCTTATATTTTTTATTTGTGAAGAAATAATTCATTGAAGTTGTTAGAAAATGAAGTCTTAAGGGACATATCAAGCTTACTCTCTGACATGTGTTATTTCTGTTCAGAAACTCAAAAATGCATCTCACTAATCTTCACTCCAAGTAATGAAACTCATTTGGAGATATCGCACGCTAAATATGAAAGGTATATATATCAAAGCCTGCGTTCAATACTTCCAGTGGACTACAGCGAAGTAAACAACATGAGATTATCACAGTAGAGATCTAACACTGAATAATCACCTCTTTACAAAAACCTTTCAAACAATTTGAGTTCAAGAAAGTAAAAAACTATAAATAACCAATTTTCATTATCTTGGGTGATTTGAACAGCCAGAGGGCCAGGACTAATTCCTGATTCAAAGTTACCGCCATCTTTCAATAGTGGACACTGGAAAAGGGGTTATAATCCCAATAATATTGCAAGCACCAAAATCAGCCACCTATGCAAAAAGCAGATTTTCCATCCCCACATGCAACATTGGCTAACAATGTGCCAGATAATTGTCATACAGCCTCAGTATGTGTCGTTCAATCTGCATTTTAACTTAAAAAAAGCCAATTGGAAACAATTTTCAAGCATACTGGATGAAACTGTGGCTAGAGTACAACCCTTACCGAATAAATATGAAGTTTTTTGTTGAACTATGATGCCATCAAAGTTGCATCTCTCTGGGCTGATAGGATATAGATCTGGCGTTGTCGACCCAATTGCGATGGAATCAAACCAATTTATACCTTATTTTTAATTCTCTCATACACCATAGACCAGGACTGCCCAAGCTTTTTCTACATGTGAGCTACTTTTTATAAGAGTGATGTCGTGATCTGCCAGTGTACATGAAAATATACAAGTACAAAATTATAATCAGATATAATAATTAAATTTTTATTATGGACAAAAAATTATGCAGTATAAAATTTACAATTTTTTTTTCGGTTTACGCATTTCACTCTGCTGGGTGAGAATTATTTAGACCAAAAAATTTACAAATTAATCATACTATGAAGAAAAATGACTTGGAACATAATAAATGGTGGTGTAAGTAAAAGTAATGTGAGGTCTTTGGCATTGCCCGTATTTGTCAATTTTTTCAATGTTGGGATTATAAGATGAATGATATAATATTTAACACTATTCAAGATGTTCACTCAAAGAATTAGTTATTTCTGATTTTAAAATGTTCATATCGGAAAATGCGGATTCTGCCAAATAGGTAGAGCAAAACAAGATATTTTTATACTACATTTGGGTACTTTTATTTAGCATAATATATGCAATGTAACGAAAAGTAAAATCTACTTAAGAGCATGCTGTGATCCACTGGTTGGGTACTCCTGCTATAAACATTAATATTCTTACTATTTAATTTCAAAAGTTATTTTGACATTACACTGTAAATTAGAGACAAAATTATTTTATGAAAAATTCAAATTGCATTGTTCATTATATTTGCCTATTTGATATAAATTGCAGTATGAGAAATTTGTAGAAAAATAAATGCAAGATTCATTTTGAAACCTATCCATTATTCAGTGAACTTTATTATCAATAAATTAATTACATACATATTTATTGAATACTCACTTCATGTTGGAATTTACATATTTATTGATAAAAATATTTTTCAGCACATTAAGCACATATAGTATAGTACAATGCGTATTTTGATGAATTTTATTTTTTTATAATCTGATCTTTTTATATGTTTAAAAAACATAATCTACTTTTAACAGATGATCACTGTGACCAGTTTCATAAAATCAAAGTAAGATTTTCAATCTTGGCTTACATATGTGAATTTTTGCATTGTTACATTTTCTGTGCACTTCTCTGTGCTGTTGAAGCATGGACACTTCTTCAGGTCACCACAAGGAAACTAGAAGCTTTTAAAATGTGTTATCGAAGAATACTGAGTCTCATGGGTTAACAATGTCCGTAATTAGGACATCTTGAAATGGATGAATAAAGATAGAGAAGTTCAAGTACTTTGAAAATAGAAATTCTTCAACTGCTATTGCATGGGAAAAATTAGGGTAGAAATGATGGAATAACATGCAATTCCTAGTTGAAGAACTTAAAAGGAGTGGTTTAATCGTGGTACCATATATTTGTTCAGAGCTGCTGTCTCAAAGGTCAAACCATGATGATTGTCAACCTCCAAATAGGAGAGGAACTTTGAAAGTCTCATAATAATATTGTATGGTTTAGTTATTTTAACCCTTCCCTTACGGTGATAAAAATAATACGCGCGCTCCGGTGTTGAGTAGTGAGTACGCAATCAAAAATTTGCGATTTTAAATCGGAAAAATAAGAACATTCATAGATAATCCCCTTAATTAATTATAATTGAAGTTAAAAATTATAATAATTGAGATTTATTTGCTGAAAACATTAAAAAACCATCTGGCAACGCTCACGAAATGGGCGTAGATCTAGTCTCGTTGCCAGCTCAACAGCTACTGCGGCGCGGCAGGGTTGGTGGCTAACTCGGGCGTGGCTTACACTTGCGAGGTTGAGACAATTGTGCTCCTCGCTATTCAGTGACGTATGCAAAAGTGAGATGCGAATATAGTGTCGCGCTTCCCGCATACTCTTCACCTATCGTCAAGACCCAAGATCGAGGCACTCACAGCGTTTAAATGCGAATTTGTTTCCGATATTCACGAAATACTTACGATGTAGTCGATAAATTCTGATTATTATTTATATTATTTTTTAAATCAATGCGTAAATATATTATGGAGGAATACCTAAAATCTTAACCTTGTATTTATTATATTTATAGAGATATTGATGGTTATTAGAAGCAACGTGTAGAAGATACCCAACACAGGGAAGGAAAGGTTAATAATGGATTATATGCGGTTTAAATCTAGAGTAGGAAGGACATAGTAGTACTCTTACATGCTACATTATTTTTTCATTTACAATACTAATGGAAATTAAATAGTCCAGCACAAAGCAAGTGTTTCTAATCCTTTTTATTGGTAATTTATAAAGCCTTTCAAAATATAAAAGTCACCCTTCAAAGGTTTTAATCAAAACTTTATTTTTTACAGGGGCACTGCGAAAAGAAATCTACTTTGTTGCACTCATTGATGTGTTAACACATTATGGAGTCAAAAAACAGGTACGTATTTAATATTTAAAGTTATAAAACTATGTGATTTAACCATGATACTTTAGGAAATCAACTTAAAAAATTGTTTAAAATGAATAGAAAGCATTAGAGAATTTTAAATTGGGAAAGGGGAAAAGTATTAAAAACCAAAGAGTTCGAAGTATGAAGAGACATAGATGTGGACGAGGCAAAAGCTGTGTGTGTGTGTGGATAGAAAGGTGGAGAAATCTGTCCTTGCTTAGACCAAAAGGACATGGTGTGATGGTATGTGTGTCTGTAATTATCCTCGAATGCAATTGTTCAGATTTTTGTACATATTTTGTAGTCAAGGTTGATAAAATAAAGTTGTGTTTACATAGGGAATAATGTGTAGATCTTATATTTTGGCACTCCCCCTTGCACACTTGCTGAAATAAAATTATTTTTTGTTCTGTATTTCACCACGTTTCTCTAAAACTGCACATGTTTTCTTTTTGTTTCATAGTTGAGTGTATATAGTGCAGGTTGAATGTTTTTTCAATAGTGTTAATTGCAATGTAAATCCTATATGCATTGTACGAGTAGATGATCATTAATAACTTGGTTAATTTTAGGCTGCTAAAGCTGCTAAAACAGTCAAGTATGGAAGCAACGTTGATGGCATCTCAACATGTGATCCTGAACAATATGGTAAAAGGTTTATTGAATTCATGACAAAAGCCATTGAGAGTGTAAATTAACCACTTGTCATAAATTCATTATTATTGCATAGGTCAATGTTGAAGGATACCAGGTCTCCTTATTGGGGAATGAATAGATTGCTGATCAAATCATCCGTAAATTTTTTGGTATCCTGGTGAGGAATGTAGATAAATATATGTGTGAAAAAAAATTAATGGTATGTTATTTCTGTTTTAAAATATTCATCTAGACATGGTGTCTTCAACATGGATCTATCTGTTAGATTGTACGTATGCAATTCCATTATTTCTGAACAAAAATGCTATCATTTGACAGCACATTAATGAGTATTCCCTAATGTCCGCTATATTAAAATCAAGCGTTAAAACCATTAATACAAATAAAGCAATGTGTTTTGTTTCAAGTTTTTAATGCCATTTAAATGTAGGTTACTGTGAGTTCTAAAAAAATGTTTTTGCTTACAAATTAGTCTTCAGAAGGGTAGTTAAGGTAATTTTTCCAATATACTTGAAAATTTCACATGTTGATTCAAAACAAGCAAATTAATATTTGTAGATTTCATTGTTGACTGTTTGTTCACTTTATAAGAAAAAAGGGGATTAGTAGCAAATATTCTGTGATTTATTTCTATATATATTATGATCTTCGGAAACTTCAGCTGATCACTTGAAGTCAATGTTTGGTGTCTCAGCTTAGTGGTTATTTAAGTGATTTTTATTGTACGAGTATACTGATAATACAAAAGGGAACATGGGTCCCATAATTTTTTCATGTTATATTATCTAGAATGGTAATAATTAACGTTAACAAATCATTATTAAATATTTATTATAAGATAATTAATAATTACCCTCAAATTGTTGTGAAGTTTGTTCATTTTGTATGTAACAATTTTTATTCCTGATACTGTTTTTATCCTCATACAAGAATTCTATTGTAGTATCTAAAGATTATTTTTATTTCTTTACAGGAAATACTATATATACCTTCATATTGAACTATCCATATTTAGAATTCGCAAAATAATATTATTCAAGTGAAATATTGCAAGATTTTCCATATTCCCAAAGTAAAAAACACAAATAAGACAATTATTTTGCTTATTTTGTGGGGAATAAAAATAGTAAAAACTTTGGTCATATTTACTCTTTTCAGGTAAAAAGTCGAATGAACCATAATTCATTTTGATATATCTTTTATTTGGTTAAAAACAGTATAAACATCAGAAGAATGTTTCATTGGTCTAAATTTAATTGAATATTGAACCAGAGTGGTGATTAACACTTTTCCAGTTATTTGTCTAAATGAGTTTTAATTATTTAATATTATACTGACCAGAATTATTGATAATAACAATTTTTGGACAGAATAATATTTGATTATTATAATACTACACATTTTTATTAGATATGAATTGAAATAAAAAAGATTTTCTTTCCAATTTCATTTAAAATGAGATAGTTGTGATTTCATTTCTGGCGCAAGGTTCATTTTGTATATTTCATGATGTAAAACATTAGTGCGAGCTTACTTTAATTTTATCACTAATATCTTCAGGTTAAGAAGCAACAACGTCCGACAAATTAAAGTGCAATAAACAATGAATTTGCCCAAGGATTTATGTTACATAACCATAAATTGTTCCAATTTAAAGTGACAAAATGAAAAACCTCTGAAACTTTTACATGTACTAGTAGTATCTCAATATTGGAGATTTTTATCAGTGTGTTGATCAATGATAATCAACTTTGTACTATACTAGAGATATTTATTTTGGAATCACATGTTTATAACTGGCCTCCATGTTTTTTAACATTTGTTTATTTTGTCATAATTTAAATTAATCTCACTGCACATATCAAAAAAATGCATACATCTTGTTACAATGTAACCGGTATGAATAGGAATATACATGAACAAATGTTATTACACTCTAAACTTCTATTTATGTTTAGACCAATTTGGCAAAATTTCATATTTTTATATTACTCATTATGAGTTGTTAGCTTTTAAGAATATGTGTAAGAAATAATATTGTTTAGATTAAATTTAATGTTGTTTAGCCCTTCTGTAATTTTATCTATTATATTATATTCTGTCTGGTTGAAAGATCTCAACTCTATTGATTGATTGATTACATATGCACATAGTTTTTATTTATGTGAAAATGTAAAACAGTTTCAAATTTGTTATTCGCTTGCAAGAGCTAAATTTCTATTCCTCCATATATATAAATGTTAACTATGAAAAGAAAATAACATTATTTTCTCTCATTAACTTTTAAGAAGGATTTTTGTTATTTTTAATTTGAAAATGTATCTTTAACATAGTGTATAATTGTGTAGTTTTTATAACATAAACATTATTTTAAGCATTATAATAATATTTGCTTTTCCTCTAGTCTTTTGTACTGTGAATTTATAAGATTTAAAAAAATGTAAACAAAATTGTTGGTGGTTTTGCCTAGTACATACGACAAAAGAAAATGAAAGTTTCTCGTCCTTTGTATTAAAGTTTGTATTTTTCATTACATGTTGTATAATGCGATGAAACTTTGCCGCCAAAAATGGCTAGACATTTTGCCGAGGAATACATTTTTACACAAGCACACTTCAAAAGTTTCACCACGTACATACATATATTTTCATGGAATATCTCCTCTTATCTTTTTAATGAGTGTTGATAAATCTTCAGAACTTGGGAATGCCAAGTAATTACTTAAAACAACAAATAGACTAGGTATTAATTAAGCACTGATATTCTAAGATGGTAATTCATTTGAATCACCTCTCAATTATTTAACCTATTCATTCTAAAATGTATTTTTTTTTTCATTTATTATATACTTCTTAAAATTTTATCAAGTATAATATCAAAATGGAGTGTAAAATATTTCAGTTATACAAAATTAAATAAATTTTAATTATATTACCTAGCTTACAAATTATATTTTGCTTTCCGTTTAGAGTCTAACCAACCATTAATTCAATGGGAATAATTTACAATATAATTTTAGTATGTTTAAGGCAAATATGTTTATACACAATAAACATTATTAATAATT
Organism: Odontocerum albicorne; assembly: GCA_949825065.1. Classification (NCBI taxonomy): domain Eukaryota; kingdom Metazoa; phylum Arthropoda; class Insecta; order Trichoptera; family Odontoceridae; genus Odontocerum; species Odontocerum albicorne. Next base: position 29,653,469 of record OX463853.1, on the reverse strand, counting down.
TCATACCAGTTTCGGATTATGAGATAAATTTTTCAGCCTTAAATCAATCTCACAAATTTTTAATTCAATATTTTTACAGCCTCCAAATGTTAAGTTCACATAGAATCAGAATACATATGTGTTAGTTTAGGTACCGTATAAATAACTGCAATAATAAAAAGGAAAATACTCCCTAACATTTGCATTATGGAAATATATTATATTTTATATTATGAAGAAGTAACAAATCAAAATATCTAATTTTGTAAAATGTAATAAAATATTTCCGAAGGTCTCGATTTATTTAAATGTTAAGTGTCTTCACATATAAATAAATCGAGACCTTTGGAAATATGTTTTTTTTTTCTGGTTTTGTGTAAATGGTGATTAAATTAAATAACCTTTGTGCTTTCTAACCAGTAATTCTTTATGGGTTAACAGTTGCATATTTTGTACCTAAAAATATTAAGTTTGTTAAATATTTCAGAACTATTGAAACAATAACAATTTAATTTTCCTTCTCCAGAGAAAAGTTCAAATAACTACACAATATGGTTCATATACTTTGTTTTTTTTTTTTGTGACAAATTAAATGTATTAATTGTAATAATTTTCGTATATAATAAAAAGGACATTTTGAATGTTAATTTTTATTGAGAAATGAATTTATTTGTATGATAAAAAAACTCCTCAAATTCGTTATTGCTTATATGCTAAATGATCAGGGTTATGTAATGGAATATTTGTACTAAGTAGAATGTTAGGTTTGCTCAAAGTATTCAAGAATATTTCTTTGAAATAATAAAATCAGAAGATATAATGCATTGTTCTCACGGTGACTTAGCAAATTATAATATTATTATGGAGAAGTGGTCTTAACATTGTGCAAAAGCTTATATTTCAGTGACTCGGTGTCTTGTAATCTCTCAAATGTAGGAAATACGAGGATTTCTAGAAGAAATGTTTGCAAGTTCTGATTGTATCTTTTGAAAGTATTTTGTTCCTTAATTTTCTTTTAAGAGTATAAATGTGCCATTGATCTGGCCAATGTTTCATCTCAATGTTTGCCAATTGATTGTGTATGATTTGTTTTCAATAAATTTATTAACTCGCTAGGTAGATATTTGTAGGAGTCAATGTTCGTTTGGGATTGAAAAAAGATTAATTACTGTTATGTACCAGCTTTTTGCTTGGAGTTTGAAAAACACTTAATGAACTGTGCCATTCTGAAAGACTAAGTACTAGAAATGCACCTTCTTGTCTAAAGTTTTGTGAGGTTTTCTTCAAAACTTATTCTAAATAAACAATTTATGTGTAACATTCACATTCTGATTATTATTTTTTTCATCAACTTTTGTCATTTGCCAAATCAATACAGCTGACAGCCAGGTGTTCAGAATGGTATTAACAAGGTTTATAATGTTATAATTCATGGATGTTAAAATAGTAAAAATTCCATGTATGGTAGGCGGGCTTCAGCCAAAAAACAAATAAATCTTTAAATTATATACAGCATTTTTATTTCATACATCCCCAATATTATTGTTACTTTTCAGGTGCACGGAAAGCTATTGATAATAGTGTAATTTCTTATCTACAGGGAATGATCTTGTAATGAAAAATATACATTTAATTTAACAAATAGAAATATTTTTTAGGTTTTTGGCTTGTTTTTAAATGGAAAGCTCGTCGAAATAAAATTATTGCTGTTCCTGCAGTGAAAAGTAATTTTATGTGAGCATAATTGTTGATACTGTCAACGAAAGTAATTTTTAGTTTATTTCAATGATCTTGTAATGAAAAATATACATTTAATTTAACAAATAGAAATATTTTTTAGGTTTTTGGCTTGTTTTTAAATGGAAAGCTCGTCGAAATAAAATTATTGCTGTTCCTGCAGTGAAAAGTAATTTTATGTGAGCATAATTGTTGATACTGTCAACGAAAGTAATTTTTAGTTTATTTCCGCAACTTACAGCTTAGCATTGTTTTAACATTTATTTCAAATTGCATTTTTAATAAAAATATTGATTGAGTCATTATGTTCAATTCAATGAAAGACATGAACAGAAAATCATATTATGGGATAACTGGCAAATGAAATATGAGTTACATCTGGTTGTTGGTGTTGGACAAAATTATGTTGAGAATATGATTATGATCGAAAGAAACAGGATGTTTTATATCATTTTTGAAAAACCGTTCGAATTGATCCTACCATAATTAAGCAATATCATTTGATAAACATGATTTTATATTTTTTTTTTTAAATAAATACCAACAGAAATCGAACCTACAACCTCCGGATTAGGATACAGCATCTTACCAATTAGGCCACAGATGACATTGTCATTTTCAACAGACATTAAATAACCTGGTTAATTTTTAAAGACGTCGAATGAAATTCAGAGATAAAGCAATTGAGGTAGGCTTTTGGTCCTATTACAATAATAATAATAGTGATATTGGATGAAAAACAACTGACGAAAATGAAGTTTACAAACCTGTAATCTGCTTAGGTTACCAGTATTGTTTGTTAACATATGTAAGTTCAAATGATAAAATTTTGCCCTATTTGAGCCATTATCGGCTTGAGTAGAGCAATAATACAGTGAATGATATTCTGAAAGAAGGAAATGTCAGAAAATTTGTAAAAGTTGTATTAGGTCTATGGATGTAGAAGAGGCTAAGGATGTGTATTGAGTTAGTTAGGCTTTCTGCCTAACCCGACAGGGAAATGGCATGATGGTATGTATGTATAATACATTTTATTTTGCTAAATTAGCACTTTTGATCAATGAAAATATAGAAAAACCATGGTTATATTTTGCCGGTGAGCAGGGGAAAAATGAACTGGGAAAAAATCAGATCTCGAACAAAAAGATTTTTTTTAAAGAATAATGTGCCTATGTCATTTAATTGACCTTTTATTTAAAATATAAAGGCAAAGAAGTTTATGTTTTCACAAAATATTTCATGTTGAACTTTTCATCCACGTTGTTTTATCGCCCTGTAGAAATACGATTGCTGAACAGTTATATTGTAACGTGTAGGATAGGCCTTTCATTGAAATTTTATTAAATAATATTTTGGAATATTAAAAACTTGCATGATTTTTTTCTGCTGCTTTAAGTAATTAAGAAAGAGTCTACTGCGATTGAAATAAAAAAAAGTTTGCTAGTAGATAAAGTAAGCATATTGACACATTGAAAACATTTTAATTATTGGCAGATTCGGACTTGTTTCATATAAATTTATAATGTAATATTTTTTAGAACAAGACTGCCTTGATAGAACGATCAAGTATACTTTATACAAAAAGGTTTATTTAAAATTATCCATTTACCGGTTTCACTCAAAAATCATCATCAGAATGCACCACTCCCGAGGATGGATAAATTCATTTAGGACAAAAAATAAAAACCAAATTTCATTAAAAAAAGATGTATTTTAAAAAGAACATAAAATTAGAGTTTGCAACTGACAAATATAGCAAAACAAAATTACATTAAGTGTAAATTAATCCATTCGTGTCTTGAGAGTTCTAGTAGTTACTTTATCTTTTTCAATGACGTGCACAATGGCTCCCCAACCAGATATAGCATCTCGATCAAAAGCATTCATCAGAGCCTAGAAACAAATATTTTGAGGAATCGTTACCGAGGAAATTAAAAATATAACATAGGTATATACTTATACATTAAATTGAAATATAAAATTTCATAAACAAAAGGAGTAAATGTACTGAAATGTCTCGGCTATAGCCGTACTATATGACCATGCCATCACTGCGTAGCCTGATTTTATGTGCCTCATTAAGTGAGCAGTTACCAAAATAAGATTTGATTTTCAAAAACAACCCAGCAACAGATAGATATAAATAAAAAAAATTGCGAAAAGATTAAAGATGATTTAAGATGCTTGTAAGACATTTTAAGCCAAATTATGCTACAAGGGATATCTTGTACATAAATTACATATAAAATATTATGTATCCATAAATATTAAAATAAAAGAATATTTCTTTTTCTTAAATTCATGCAAACTTAAAAATTCAAGTGTAAATATCAAATCTTTTTTTCCATTTATAAAATTGCTATCCAGGGACTGGCATTTGAAATAACGGTTTTCTCTGTTAATATGGTGTAGGAATGCACAGGCATGGGTTCATAATTTCGAAAAAACTGGTTTGGAATTCAAGAAAAAGCCTTCAGATAGTAGAACCGCCTGTATGTCAGAAAACCTTGCCGAACTTATAGTTTCTGTCAACAGGAGTTCAAGGCACTTTGTGGTGAAGCATGCTATTATAATGAATATATCTGACACAAGTGTTATAAGAATTGTAATTTATCGAGTCCAACGTTAATTCCACTTTATATAACCCTACTGGTTTCAAGGTTTCACATCATCAGGGGAGCACAAACAAAACTACTGCAAAATCTCCCGCTCTATCGGTATGTCATAGCTTCTTATGGGGATATCTGAAGAGTGTGGTATACCAAGATCGTCCACAAGATATTGACACACTATTTATTGACAATGGCAGACTAATATGTACACTACTTTCTGTGGAAAAAAAAATAAGTGGGCGGTAAATGTAAAAATTATTACAGATAATATTGGTTTATATGTTGGAAATCATATGCAGTTGCATGAATAAATTACAATTTGTCAGGACTTGTTTCGTCACAATATATATAATCACATTTATTATGCTAAAGGCACACTTCTTGACCTGGGCCACACCGGTGCTATACTGACTCATACAAGTTACAGTAGCTCACTACACTGGATCTCGTGGGTAACCTCTACAGCAGAGGTATCCAATTTTTATGGACCGTGTGCCAAAACAGGTATTGGGTAAAGACTTACGTGTAACGCATGTTTTTTTTTCCAATTAATAGGCATATCAAAATTTGAATGCCTGAAAGAGAGCTAACATGCTTTAAAGCGTTTTACTACTACACTACCATACACTCTTGAATAGTATTATTTTGTGGTGCCTTTTAATAGGACTTAGGCAGTCATTTATTCAGTAACAATTATATCATATTACATAAATATCTATTTAAATAAATATTAGTTTACATATCATTTTGGATACCTATTATTCATAAAAAATAAATATGTACCTATATTGTATTTTCTTTTTAATTTTTGTCGATTTAAATATCATTTTGGGTCACATTTAAATAAGATTTTTATGTTTTGATATAAATATTTGTTTTCATGTCAGAAATCTAGTATGTCACTGTTATTAACCCCTAAACGAGTATGGCCGTTCGGTGTACGGCGAGTGAATTTTTACCTCAAGAGAGTATGGACGTACACGGTACGTTTTTTTCCCGAATACATGAATTTATCCATAAAACGGACAAGGCTCAAATATTTTTATTTAGTCAATTAGTTTGTATATGGCGGCCGCAGTTACGTTCTTTATATTACTTACAAAATCGATTTTCTATTTTACTTACAAAATCTCACTCGATTAGACGTTAAACAGCTATGTTTCATTGTTATTTATTTTATGATTTATAAAAAAAGGCTTACAGATCGCACCAAACACCATACTATATTGCTCAGTAGTGAACGTGTTAAAGTAAATATAATTATTTATTTATTTCAAATTATATCTTATTTTCTTCGTTTTAATTTAATATCATCTATGGGATTAGAGATTGGATGCATCTATTTCTCTAAAAGTTCTCACCTGAGAAATGGTTTCAAAGAGTTCCTCTGGAGATAGATTAGGCTCCCACAAAGCTTCACACATACCATATAGTTGTTCTGAACATGTTCCTGCGACCACAAAGTCTTCTGGCTCATTGGGGCAGCCAATCTGAAACATACATACATATTTATTCATATTATCAATACTCACTGTATAAAACTCCATGGCCTGTGGTGTGGATGGTCTGCTTATTTTTTTAAATTTTAAACAAATGTGTGGCATGTGCAGCTTTAGGAAACATTTGAAAACATACTTGGGAAGTCTTATAATTTATAATTATATATGACACTATACACACACACTACAATCCACCTAAAGCCGAATGTGTTATTATCACATATCGGAATATCTACTAAGGTTTCTTTGTAGTTCATCTTCCCTTGGTAAGTTTTCTGCGGTTTTCTTACCAAATATGTTTGTCTAAACTTATGCAAATGCAGGGAAGTACCTAATCTAATGGCCAATGAAGCAGGAAAAAATAATATACATAAAAATAATATACTCACAAGATCCATATTGCAAACATAAGGTTCGAAGGTCTCAGGGTTTAAGCCAGCAATAACAGGCTCCACAAAATAAGGACCAAATCGCTTTTCGTACAGGAGATTTGAAACCATGGAACAGAATGTTTTGGGAGTCATTCTTCTGTTTTCTTTCAATTCATAAAGATTCAACCTGTTTAAGAAAGAAAAAGTGATCAAAAAGAATAATTTCATAATTACATTTTGAAAGCAGTCAGAAATAACAAATTATTAATCTGTTTAGTCCAACACTGTTTATTCCACTTTCTATAACGGTATAACCATACCGGTTTCAAGGTTTTCACCTCATCATCAGGGACCACAAACAAGACTAAATTTTGTTCAAACTGGTACCAACATACACGCTTCTAACGGTCAAAATTTGTATTAGGGATTGTGGGTGGAGGGAGGCAGGAGACATCTTCAGCAAGCAGCGAAGTGGAATAAACAAATTATAATATCTTTAAACTTCACAGTATTAATGCCTTAACTATAAATAAAAACAAATTATTAATCATGAAAAAATTTAGTTTTCCCCAATTACACATTTTATTTTAAGACTTGAACTTAAGTGAAAACTAGACTGGAAACCTGTTTTAAAAAATCTGGGTTCAAGCGGGATTTAAACCCGCAACAGGCATTTTACCAACTATACCACGGATGTCATCGTTAACTTGTTGCTATTACTAAAATATATTTAATATTTTATTTATATAGATAATTTCATAAAAATTGGATTTTTTTCCTATAGTATAGGCTAAATTGATAAATATTGATAAAATGGATAGCCAATATACAGTAGTCTTTCTTTAGTTACTTGCGGTCAACCGCGGTCCAAAAATATTAAATGGAAAATTCCAACATATCATCAGAAGGTCAATAGTAGCTTAAGGTTTTCTATGCTTACGTAATTCTCTTCACTTCATCTAAACCATCACTATTATCACGAGAATAAGGGTAAGTACGGTACAATAAGATATTTTGAGGGAAAAATACTATATTCACATAACTTTTACTGCAGTAAATTGTTATTTTTTATAATTGGTTATTGTTGTTAATCCTCTAGTTTATAAATTAAATGTTATCACTAGAAAAACATAGATATATAGGGTTTTGTCCAATCCGTAGTTTAAAATATCTACTGAGACTCTTGAAATGTATCCCCTGCTAATACAGGGGTAGTACTGTATATAGGATTTCTTGCAAGCATTATTTATTTTCAAATCAGAAATTTAAGACAAGTTGTTAAGATCACAATATGCTCAACTAGAATCGGCATGGATTAGTCTTGAGAATGAAAATAACTTTTAACAAGCTTTTCAATTAATTTTTTCCACGTTTTCCTTGGTCTACCTCTTCCACATAAATACCTTGCACTTCTGACTTGTATATTCGCTTAGTCATTCATTCTCTCCATATGTCCAAACCATTTAAAGCTGCTTTCTTCATCTTACTTACATTTTATTAATGCTTTCATTTCTGATGTCTTCATTCAAACATTGTATGTTATAAAGACTATAATATAAAAATAAGAATAATTTGTATATTAAACTTGAATCCTCGAGTTCTTCTAGACAAAACTTCAAATCCAGTGTTTGAGGTATTTTACAGTGGGTTATGTGGAAGAAATTTTATCATGGTAAAATATAGTTTTGTCATCAATCAATGATCATTTGGAGATTTTTTTTAGAAAATCTGTTAAGCTTTCCACATTTGTAATATTCATCAAATGTAGATTACTAGTCTTAAAATTGAATTAAAAAACCCTGTTAAATGAATTTTAGGAAGTATTTTACCTAAATCTTAGCCGTTGGAATACTGTTTGGGTGTCTGTTGCCAAACCAGGCAATCCAATAAATAGATGTGGACCCATCTCAAACACTTTTTGGAAATCCAACGCAACTGTCTGAGCTTGGATTCCAAATCTTCTGTCACATGCAATTGCAACACAATCTTTTCCTTTCATCGCAACAATAGCGCCTCCATTGTACGCCAAGATCGACTGAAAATAAAAAAAAATCATGAATAATACAAATAGTTTTTCCGTTTTAAATCATTCTGCTAACTTAGAAATTAGGATACGTTATGTGACGAGACTGGAGGCCTGGTTAGTAAAATACTTATCTTCCTTCCACCTAGTAGTCATAGGTTTTATTCTTAACGATTTCTATTCCAATCCAAATGCACATTTAAATATGGTCGAAGACAATGTTTTCTCGCAGGCACTCTTCAACGTATCCACATTACAGTAAAGACATGAAGCGCAAAGTGATATACGAGAAAATAAGATGCAAGGAAAAATGATTAGATCATATAGCTAATATTGCACAGAAAAATTCAAGATAGACAAAGTACACAAAAGATATAGATCTTCTGGTTGAAAAACTTGTGTGAGTGTTTCCATTCACGTACCATCTGTTTGTCAGAACTGCAAAGTGAAAAAACAAATAAAACTCTTACAAACTGCAGGGAATAAAATATAAAACTTTCAGGTGGAACAGTCATCTTCCACAAAATCTGTTCTGAACTTGGTATCACCTCATTTTACTCCGCAGTCATTAAGAAAGTTCCCACAGTGCTCAATGCAAGAATTTTCTATTGGTAATGTTTCGATCTGTGTGATATGTGTTTTGATTTCTGTTAATACCTGATTTTTTTAAAAGAGGAAACCAATCAATCTACTTTTTATTTCAAGCCTCTTTAACATATTTCTGGTTAGTTGGAAAATATAGTCATATAACAATAAACCTAGGATGTACTGTATACAACAAGAGTGTAATACAATACAGTATAATGTTTCTACTAATTTATCACATCAATATCTTTCTAACTTCTATTTCAGATGGGCGGTGAGACCAATTACGTTAACACTTTTTTTCAAAATTCAATTCTACATCACACCATTCATCAGCCATCTAATTTTGTCTCAAATACCTTCTAGTCAGTTCTTATATCTTCCATAAACTGGATATGACCGACTCATTGCTGACATTAGATGAATAACATTGGGTTCCCCATATTCATTATTGAGTTAGTGGTTGTATTAGACATACTTGAATGAACTGGTCTCAAAACTACCCTTTAAACCAATGTTTTATTTTTTTGTATACTGATATAGAATTAATTTGCTCCTTGTATCCGTCTAGTGATTTCTAAACAGACATTATTACTAATTATAAATACAAAGGCGATTAATCAGTACAAACTGATTTCGAAATCACCTTAGCATTCACTGAAGACTTGAAAAAGATGGAAGAAGTGAACAAAATTATGTATATACTAACATTACTTTGTCTCCATTGGAAATAGAATCAGAAAATCGGAATGGAATACTAGCAATGTTCTATAAGGCCACAAAAGTCGACATTACACATAACCTAAGACTTTGGTTGGATTCGAAACAAGTTTTTCATTGGATGTAGCCCCCATTAAATATAGCAAAACAACTAAAGACATTTCTAATTCTCATTCATTAACTCTCTTCGAGTATACTTTTAAAAATTCTAAAAGTAATTTATTGCAAGTTCATAGTCTAGACACAAAAGCTCCTTTATTCTCAACACTTCAATGCTTAAAATAATATTGAATTTTATTTTATTTCGGGCTAATTCCAATTATTCAAGCCATAAAAATAAAATTACATACCATTTTGAATACTTGTACAAACTCTGAATGAAAATTAAGACACGAAAAACACAAAAACGCCGATCACTTCAAAATTGACATATCATTTGTACCATAGACAATTAATTCGAGAACATTGGCGATGAATCGTGGGTTCCTACTTATCTGAACTAAATTTTATTCAAATTCAATGAAACTAATATATTATTTAATAAGCAAGAGATTCCTAGTGAGGCGTTTTGCAAATAGGTCGAAATATTTTAAGTGCAAATGGGTCAAAATAGTATCGATACTTATTCTATAATTTGCTGTTTGATGCTTGTTACATCATTATTTCTAATCTGGATGTTTGTTACATAATTATTCCTAATCTGGATGTTTGTTACATCATTATTCCTAATCTGGATCCAAATATTTATTTCGCAAGACATCATCGTGTCTTGCGAAATAATGACGAAATCATGAATGATTCGAAATTATTTAAATAATTTCATAATGTGTTCATAACATATTTTAACTTTAAAACCTAATCTTTGTAAGATACTTGTGTTAATCAAAAGGTTAATAAATATTTATAAGTTATAACAATGTACTCATAAACCAATAAATGTAAGTTAAACTTTTGTAAAACAAACATTTTAGCCCAATTTCATGGCAACCATAGCTACTCGCAGTGTTATGTGAATTTCTTCGTCAAATGTAGAGCTAATAGTTCTCCATTTCCTAAAAAAAAAAATTTTATATCACATGGATAGTAGACAAACTATCATTAATGCCTTTGTGGTCTTTCTCTGTTAATGGACGGACAATCAAATGAAGTGTCTTGTTTTATTTATATTTTCTTAAATTTGAAACTACATTCAACATATCGATCTATTTGCACATCAGCCCACAAGGACATTGGTTTTGGATGCGGTGGTCGAGATTATGATGCAGGAGGAATTATGTATATGATAGCTTGTAATTTAAATATGAGTAAGGATGTGAGTGTGAATGTTTCAACTGATTGGTTTAGTATGAAATATTAAATTTTTGATTTAGGAATGACACCAATTCATCAAAGGCCTTGCCTAGTGAAGTGGTTCTATATATTTATAAAATGGAGGCTTTTTAGATTGTTATGTACTTACAGTCTACAGTTCACTTTTCCATTATAACAAAGTAATTTTTTTTATTATGAACATTTTTTTAATGTTTAAAATGAAATGGTCTGTAATTTTGTGCTTTGCAGTCAAGATATGAGAAATTAATTCCAGGAAATATCATACTTAAAATAAAATTACTCCCCCTTACATACATTGTTAGATCCAAGTGGATTTCCATGAACACTACTCTCTGAATTTATAATAACATAATCAAGTATCTTAAACAATACATTTAAAAATCCTATCAGGACCAATGTTAAGATCATTCAGAAGTAATGTCAAATTAGGATTTGTGTACGTTTGTAAATTATTTACATGATATAAATTGTCTGGTTTTGTTTTCTACTCAACTAGATATTTGAACAAGTGTGACACTCAATGAAACTAAATTAATATGTTATCATAGTTGTGTATTTGTTATTCATAAATCTATTTTAATTTACAAAAATCATGAAATTACATTTGCTAAAGGTACATCGTGTTGCTTTATTTTCGATTGAAATTAAGATTGTGTGAAAATATAACAGTAAATATGCTTTTGCTTGTATCTATGAAATACTATTTTTATCATTTTAGTATTATATTCCGATATTTATCATCAAGGGTTAACCCTTCGCACTCCGTTGGCGCCGCTAAGGCGACATAATAAACTTTCTAACTCCGATGGCGCCGAAACGGCGACACAATCAATAAGTACATTCATTGTTGAAAAAGTCATATTCCCTATTTGAACAGGTATAAACATCATCACATTAGTTCTATGTAGTCACTACTGGTGTTTGGTCGCGTATACTATATTGCTATACATATAACACACAATAATAATTATGCGTAAAAGTTTTGTGTTATGTTTTGCGATGCAATAAAATTTTAGGGAAACTAATACTTACGCGAGAACCAAACTGCAATCAAAGGTATTGTCCACAAACTCTATATGGTAGAATTGGCATGATATAGAAATAGATGGTCTGGGCTTTCATTGAAGTGATTTTGAATATGGGGACAATGCCTCTCGCAAATATGCAGGAGTACTGGTCTGACACAACGGCAGAATCCGTTTCTTTGGAACTGTTTTTTTGGGGCATGGAGATATGCTCTATAAACTCTTATATATAATATAAAACTATAAAAATGAAAAGGTATTGAGCCATTTTAAATTTGTAAAACTTTAGGTAGATCACCTGGTTGAAGATTTTCGAGAACATCGTGGTAGAGCTTCTACTTCTTCATCTGAAACTCGATTGAATGGAAAACTATATGTCTTAAGGAAAGGTGCAAAGAGGGATTGTGTAGTGTGCTCAAAAACATCACAAAAAGGCAGAAGACGTGAAACTAGTGAATTCTGTGACACTTGTCCCAATAAACCAAGAATGCATATGGGAGACAATTTTTACAAATACGAGTATATATTACAAAAATTTTAAAAATGTCGAATCAAGAATTTTATAAGGTGATTTCTTACCATTTGTATGTCCATTTATTCATCACCTTTTACATTTTTTTTTTCAATTTTATAAACATTTTTTTTGTTCTTAATTTTACTTAAAATCCCTTGGAGTTACTGGTATATCAAACAAAAAAAAAATTGGAGTTCAAAGCGTTAATATATTTATATTTTTTTTCTTCAATTAGTTGCATTATGCAGGTAGGATGTGTACTCACCAGTCCATGCACACATGTGTACTGCTAAGTTTTTGTAACATTATTATATTTAATACCACCTTCATAATGAGGCTAATAAAAGAGACAACATTGAATAGTCATAATAAAACTGCCTTTGTATGCTTTCTCGACCTAACAAAGGCATTCGATGAGGTGATGCTACATGATGTTATCACTCTTGTTAGAGAAGGAAATATCACCCACTATAGCTAAGACTATCAAGAATATGAATACTAATTGTAAAACGAGATCTAAGTAGATGGTGAGCTATCCAAGGAAATACTAGTGATGAGCACATTGAGGCAAGAAAACAACCTTAGCCCTTTCTTATGTAATATCATGAATAGGAAACTGGACAAAGGCAAGGACCGTAAAACATAGCATTGGTGTTGAACCCTGGTGGAAGTTTTGCAAAATAGATTGAAGTGATGGGTTGGTTGCACAGCCTCCAATTTTCATCGATGGGGTGTAGCAGCATTCCCTAAATGTGCAAACAGATGAACACAACCCACCTATTCTGTAATCACCTGGTGTTATTTCTTATTTTTTGACAGAGGGTTGCAGGAGGCCACGTGATGTATCGGAATATGCTATTACATGATTGCGAAATCTAAAGATACAGGTCTAGCGGTCCAAAATGAGAATAAGTTTTTTTATTTCAAATTCGTGATAAATAAAAATAATGTAAAATTTTTACTGCTTATACAAAAAATCTCCAACATTGATATCTTAGATACAGTCTTCGAGGTACATAAGTTGCCAATTACTTAAACTTTGACAGGAAGTCCATTCTTTGCATTATATGTTTACATTCAAATTTATCTGCCTTTATAATCTACTTTGGAATTATATTCAATGACTAATAACAATGTTTATAGAAGTTCATTATTGACATTATTTTTATTAACTTTGAATTATAAAACATATTGATTATTGCTATCTGAGAAAAACTTAAAAATAACATACATCTGACCAGATAGGTTAATGACAATATTATTAATGTATTAAATAATTTGAGAATATTCAGAATAACTTCCCCCGCTATCAGCACAATTCACATTAAATAGTCAGACTTAACAGTTTTCTTGGAATAAAATTTATTCCATTTTACATTAGAATTTTAAAATCTAAAAGATGTTTTGAATTATACACGGTCTGTCTAATGGGAAAGGTACTAATTTTATTTTCGCATAACCACCAGTGCCATCTGTGGATGAATAAATGAGTTAACTAGCGACACATTTCGACTATCTTCCGTAAAAGTTTTAAAGCGCTTGGCATCACTGGTTCATTCGTAATGACGTATCAATTGACAGTACCTTCCGAGTCTCAGTCGGAAAGTAAGATGAAGGAGCTTTAAGATGGTTTGAGCATGTGAAGAAAATGAATGTTGAAAGAATGAGCGAGTATACAAGTCAAAAGTTCAAGGTGTGCATGGAACAGGTAGACCAAGAAAAACGTGGCTGGACCAAAAATACCAGATTTTGAAAGGTTAAGTGAGAAGTATAAATGATAGAAGATTGTGCATGACGAGATGTATGAATGTAGAGGTGAAAGTTGTGTGCCTGGACAGAAAAGTTTGGAGATCTGTTCTTTCTGCCTACCGCGCAAGAGACATGTATGTATTTGTCTCTTTGTGGTTGGTTAGAAGAGATTGTCACATGACAATAAACCCACCATATTGTACTGTGTACAATAAAAACTTAAAATACATTTTTTTTAATAAAATTATATAAGAATTGAAAAATGCTACAATAAAGCTATATGAATTTTAGCATCCCTATATGTATAACATATATTTACATATTGATCTTTAACACATTCAGTGCTAATAAAATTTTATATCAATACATGCAGTGCTGAAAAATTTAGCACACAAAATTATCAACATAACATGTCTGGCGTGTCATACGCACTGGTTGTATGGACACGTGAGACATGTCCTAGCACTGAAAGTGATAAGCATTGAAAAATATCTACGCACATGTTTAAATTAGCAAACCCTTTGATGTTTAACAAACTTTTGTTTAATGTACCGATGAATTATTTATTCCACCATGAAATAAGATTTTCAGTGTCGTATTTACGAACTGAGCTGTTAAAAGCGTCACCACTCGCACACAGAATGATTTTTTCGATATCTTCCATATCTCAGTGGATAAATTGAGGATTGAATTCCTCAATAAACGTAGGCATAACTGAGCCACTTAATAGAGAGGATGAGTATCAATGTTCCTGTTGTTATTATATTATATTTAGACTTTATTTAATTTTTTTCTTGTAATTAGGTTAAACCTGTATCAAATGGTGTTTTTTTATCTATTATTTCAGCATGTTTCTCCTGTAATCAAATAAAAGCATCTCATTGGAACAATGGGGTGAATATTTAATCACATTTATGATTATAAACTAAAGAATATCTTACTGGCAAATACAACTGAACATAACAGACAACTATGACATTCATTTTTCTATATATCACTTATGGAAATTCAATTGGTTTTAAATCAAAGAAAATATTGCAGTTAAAAATTTTATTAAATAAATTTTGACAGATAATACTTGATGATCGATCATTTTCACATGTATTGGAATCAACATAAACTGGAGGGAGTTTTATTTGAATACATATAAATATAGTGATGAGGGTAACAGCAATAATCCGTATTTTATATATTAATCACCAAAATATTTGAAACTAAATGGTGCTGTATATAGAAATTATTGCACTAAAATATGACGAATGTACTTTTGCACAAACTAGAAAAGTTAAATTGTAAATATAAACATTTTAAGTTGACATTGAAACACCAACTTCCATAAAATGAACAAATAAAAAATAACAAATTCTATAAAAAAAATACAGAAAATGAAGTTATGTGTAAATCATTTTGATGCAGAATTTAAATACAACGAAATCTCAATCAATAGTTTTTCATGGAACCCTTTCAGTCAAGACCATTCAATACAATCAAACTATACAATCCCGCATCTTTACATTGTACTTGAGTGTATTCTGTTTTCGTATAGTAAAAACATATAGATAAATCAATAAATTTATTATTTTTCCTACTCAGCGTATTTTTCAAACTACTGGTACCAATTCTGGTCCATTTCAGCCTAAACTTAGTACTCTGATTTTTTCAATAAAAAGCTGCAAATTCAAATAAAATATAACATAAAAGTATTATTAAAAAATTAATATAAATTTCTTTTTTTAATCAAATGAATTTTATTTTTCAAGTCTTATTTTAATTTATAAGTCACATCCAAATAACGGACATTATTTTGTTCCCAATATGTTTTTTTTTTAAAGAAATGGGACAGATTTATTTAAATGTTTAATACTTCACGCAGAAAATTATACATAATAATTAATGTTTAATTTAAAGATTTTTTGGGCTTGACAAAATAGACAAGTCTGAAGAACGATAGATTGAAATTCCACCATACATCATCACCTGAGATGGTTTTAAATATATGTTGCAGTTATGAAAATTTATCAAGATCTGGAATAACATTACCCAATAACTTAATATTGTAGAGATGTAAAAAAAACTTATACAAAAAAGTGTATACTAAGCCGTCTTGGCACGAATAGCAGCTCTCTTTCCGGTGACGGCCTGGAAACCAGACTTGATACTAGCCACTGAGCACCTGGAGCCACAAGTCTCACACTGCAGGAAGAATAACCTAGTGTCCTTCTGAAGGATCGTGTCTGGTGATCTACACGTGTGGCAGGTCACGTATTCTTTAATATAACGACGCAAAACATTCTCTATCTGTTTTTGCTGGAATCTTCCTTTAATAATAAGTTGACTGTTGCCATCCACTGAACCGCTTGTACCCAACTCAGCTAACAAGAAGTCCAACAAATGTTTAGGTTGCCTATGCAAAGTTTTGCAGATTTCTGTGAAATTTGCAAATGATGTCTTCTTTGTTCCAATTCTCACAACCTGAGGTGGTCTCATGACGAACTTCTGTTTCTTTCCTGATACCATTGAAGGGTTTTTCTCGCGCATAATATCGAAAACTCTGTCCAGAAGCTCATCGTAGGTATAATCTCTGTCAGAACCAGCCCAAGTATTGCTTGTGTCGTCAACGTTTTCTTTATTTTCAGCTTTACTCTGTTCATCCTCGGCGATAAAGTCGTCCAAGTTTTTCTTCTTTTTTTTCTTTTTCGTCTTGGAGAAGTCAATATCTAAATCTAGATCATCTTCGACTTCTTCCTCAAGGTGCTCCAATTCTTCGACTGGCGCCTTTTCCTCTTTTGTCTCGGGTAATGCTCCTTCTAGCTCCTCAAAATTGAAAAATGGTTTCTTTTTCTTCTTTTTGGTTTTACCAAAAGTGTCTAGATCCAGATTGTCATCATCGACTGGGTCCACGTCGGCGTCACGAGAATTTTCTTTGGGCGCTTCTTTCGCTACCATGTTTACAGTTTCTCCAGCAAGAGCAGATTCCAAGTCGAACGCGATCTTCTTCTTTTTTTTCTTCTTAGTGGGGTCGAAAATTAAATCTTCATCCATTTTAATGCGTTACACTCACAAATTACTTTTTAAAGGTTATAATTCAAACATGAGGGACCTGACAAGCGATTACATCAGCCAAGAAATGTTGCCCGCGAACTGATGATACATTGCCAGTTACAACTTGTTCATAGACAATTGTACTTAATGCTTTTTACTGAAAAACGGAATTTCGAGGTTGAATGTTGCCAAATGGTTTTATATTTGTATTCAAATTGAAATAATGTATTTGTTATAATGTTATATCACCAGGAGCTTAATAATTTAGTTGAAGATTAAGTTCTTTGTACATACTCTTATAAAGTTTCAAATGTTTTTTTCTGATTTTAAATGGCAATTATCGATAGTAAAGGATAAATATATAATTTTCAAATTTTTAAACATATTATTGCTTAGCAAATATATAATTTCCAAATTCTTAAATATATTATTGGCTATTTCTTTGTTTGTCATACTTCATCTCAAGTTTTTTCATTCAACTTATTTAAGAAAGCGAATTTTATAATATAAGTGAATATTTCCCATTAAATATTACAATTAATTGAGTATTAATTATTTTTTAGGAGATATTTTCGTAACCAATGGGAAAATATTTATTGTTTGGAAAAGAAAGTATAAGAAGTGAGAAACATATACAAATAATTATTTGATTTCATCTTGACATCGGACAGTAGTTAAGAAAAAAGGATTGTATTTTTCAAATTTGGAACAGTTCATCTCTAAGGGGACAAAATACATATCAATGGGGCATGCTTATGTTTTTATTGGATTATGCTTTGAACACACTTTTTTGTGTTGGGTGGTTAATTTTTGTTTTTATAGAAGTACCGTTTATATCTCCTCACTGGATGATGTTATTGTTAAAGCAGGAAGAAGTTAGCTGATGTGATGGACCAAAATTCGTTGAGAGGTCGTTTTTACAGAAATAAGTAAACTCTCCGCAATATGTTAAAATACGAACTTGGTTATTAGGATTATATTTCTGTACCATAAATTATTATAAAATAAAAATTCTCTATTATCTATGATTTTTGCAACTGTCACGCATAGTTTGAGGTTAAAAAAAGTTCTCTTCTAACCAAATATTATTTAGCAATGCGTTAAAGTTATAACTATTTCGCTTTTCATGAACTCCGTACTTCAAAATGTCGTGATGTTTTAATTCAGTACTTATTTTGATTAATATTCTTACTAATCAAAATTTTAAAAGAAAATGCGATTCAAAATGTCTGTCATAAGATTCAATAGGTTATTTAATTCTCGTGTACTCCCAGTGTATTTTAGGAACCAAAGTACATTGGTTAGAAATGAAGAAGAGTACACCAGTGAACCGGTATATCCGGAAATCTTGGATCTTTCCGAAGCAGCGATTCGAGAACGAGAACAAAATATGTTGCATGAGCAAATAAAGGCCGTAAAAACTGTCGAGGAGAAGCAAATAAAAATTAACATGCCTAAGTACTACGGTTGGCGTCCTATAATGATGAATGGGAATCAAACTCCTTTAAATTGCCTGCCATTTGTTCAGCATTGTACTAGAACCCATCTAATTAAAACAAAATCGCTACCCGATTACTATATCGCTTTTGATAGCGCAGCAGAGTTTATGGCTAAACAACTAAAAAGTGATGTTGAAGATGTTATTAAATTTGAATATCAAGATCTGAGGTTGGTTTTTTAAATTAACAATAAGTTTATTCTATTTGAACATGACATGGTAGTATTCGCGGATAGTGAAGATGAATTGCAGTTTGATAAGTAAATTGTATGAGAAAGATCAGAGAACGAATGTTGCAAAATCTAAAGTAATGGTGAATGAAAAGTGTGAAAGGAAAAGTAAATGCGACATATGGGTGAGTAATGAAAGATTGGAGCAAGCTGAAGAATTGGGCTATTTGGGTAGTAATTTCTCAGATAATAGAAGAGAAAAGATAAATATTAAATGGCATGTAGGAATAGGAACCAAAGTCAATGGGGCGTCAAAACATATATACTCGAACTGGACAGTATCAAAATCTGCTAAGATGATAGTCCACAAAAGTATTTTGGTGCCAACTTTGATGTATGGGAGCAAGACGTGGACGTGGAAAAAGACTGAGATGAGCCGAATAAATGCTGTAGAAGTGTGTGCTTTGAGAAGAATACATGAAGTGGCAATGTACGAGGCATATCCAGAAAGTAAGTGTACTGAATTTTTGTAGGTTACAATTTTTTTTATTTAAACAAAAAAATTACGTGGTTACCGTAGTACATATGTAAGCTATTTTTCGACATAGTCGCCATTCCTCTCAATGCAGGTGGTGAAGCGGGGTATCAACTTTTTGATGCCTTCCTTGAAGTAGTTTCCTGCCAACCCCTCCGACCACTTCTCCACCTCTTCCTTTACCTCCTCGTCGGTTGAAAACCTTTTTCCACCCATGTGCAGCTTCAGGGAGGTAAAGAGATAGTAATCTGAAGGTGCTAGGTCAGGGGAATGCGCGGGATGGTTCAGGACATCCCATTTAAACGAGGCGAGCAGTTCCTTCGTGGCGTTGGCCGTGTGTGGTCTGGCATTGTCGTGCAGCAGGCAGACTCCTTTTGTCAGCATGCCTCTCTTGTTATGAATCGCCCTCCGCAATTTTTTTAAGGTCTCACAGTATTTTGCAGAGTTGATGGTCTCCCCTTGAGGCATATATTCAATTAAAATTATGCCTCGACAGTCCCAAAACACTGATGCCATGATTTTCTTGGCTGAAATTGTGGTTTTGAACATTTTGACGGAGGGTGAAGAGGTGTGACGCCACTGTTGAGACTGCCTTTTGGTTTCAGGCATGTAGTGTGCAACCCAAGTTTTATCTCCAGTTAACGATGGAGCGGAGAAATTCATCTCCATGGAGTTTGCAGCGCCTCAAAAACTCTTGCGCGGCCTCCACTCGATTCAACTTGTGTTGGTCTGTCAGCTGTTTTGGGACCCACCTCGCGGACAGTTTCCGATATCCGAGGGTTTCTGTGATGGTTTCGTGTTGCAGAGATCTGGGAAACATCGCAGAAAGTTCATCCACAGTCAATCTGCGATCGTCACGGAGCGCATTTTCGATTTTTTCCACAATTTCGTCAGTCACAATTGAAGGTCTTCCTCTCCTCTGATCATCATGCACAGACGTACGACCGTTTTTAAACTCGCGACACCACTTGTACACACTTGTACGATTCATAGCTTTATCACCATATACAGTTTTCACCTCATTATAAACCTCAACCGGAGGTTTTCCCTTCCAAACGAGATAACGGATGACGTCGCGTATTTCGCACTTGGCGGGAGATTGGATTGACATTTTTCACGAAACGTGTTGTCGCGTCGACACTTCTCAACGTACTGACCTCAAACCGGTCTCGTTGTGGAGGGGAAGGGTCAGGCTACACGGAAGTGTAGCCAACATGTCGAAAATAAAATCCATCCGGCCGTGAGAGCCTCAGTACACTTACTTTCTGGATACACCTCGTATGACAATACGTAATAAAGTGATGAGGGATGAATGTGAACTTAAGGTAGATGTGTTAAGTAAGATGAAGACGAGCGTGCTGAAATGGCTTGGGCATGTGCAACAAATAAATGAAAAAAAACTAACAAAACAGATATGTAGTACAAATTTATTTATTTATTTTCTCAATACAGGCTCAGCTCAATTACATTGAAAAATACAAAAATCGTTAAGAAAAAAATGATATGTATGCATACATACATACATACACATATATTTAAAGTCACTTAAATACGTTGATGAGTGCTTTATAACACTCCCAATCTTAGAAGATAATTTTCTTTTGCTTTTGGTAATGTGATATGAAATATTTCAATATCCGAAGCAGTCCCGTTCAAAAGAGTTAAACCCCTTCCGACAGGCATATCAGCTGGAAGACACGTTCTTGCGTATGTGATTGAGAACAGTTCTTGCCGATACTGTCTGTAATTGTTAGGAACATTTAACACTAATCTTTGTAGTAATGCTGGACAGCTCACAACTCCTCGAACGAGTTTGACAGTGTATACCAGGGGACGCAGATCTCTTCTTACGCTTAAGGAGTTATACCCATGCATGCCCAGCAGAAATTAAGTAGGATAAAGCCATGGATAGACACCAAACTCACTCATATAGAGATATCGTAGATATTTTTTTGCACCTTCTCCACCATGAGTGAGTTCTGCGCCCCCAGCAGGCTCCAAATGCAAGCATTGCTTTACAGCGAAATGGTATGTATGTATTTGTACAGGCCAGCCCATGCATATGTCACACTTTAATATTACTCAAGGTGTTGTTTTGGGTCTTGTGAATTTAATTCTTGTAATTTAACTGAATTTTATATGGAAAAAGGTGCAAATCACTTCATAAAATTTGTTACAGTGTCATTCAAGACATTTACTATTTTGGTTGAAATTGTCTTGTAATATTCTGATTATTGCAGATGGTATGTGGCTTGAGGCAAGTGAATAATTGTTCCCTGGTATCGAAAACCTCCAATTAATCTCCATACTTTGATCTTGCTTGACAATCTCCATCTGTAAAATGACATTGATATGCACATTGTGATCTTGAGTAATTGACTCGATTTGTGAAATAAAGTTTGACCAATTTAATTTTTTTGTTAAATTCTACATTACAAAACTTAAGGATGCCTTTAAAAGTATCTGATTAAAATATGAATGTTCGAAATAGGAGTGCGACTGATTGTCACCCTGTAAACAGATTTTGTTGCACTGCTAACTCAACATCTTTGATTCAGTTACTGCTCAAGCCAACCGGGATTAACCATAATATGTTAAGGGTATAAATGAGCACAGCTACATCTCCATAGTATCTATTTTCTTGTGGTTCTGTTCTCCGGATATCCATGCCATAGAAAAAAAAATATAGGAACTTAAAAAAGTACGACGTAGGTTTCTGGCAAGAGCCAGTTTAGTTAATGTTTAAGTTTTCCTTTAGGTGGAAAACCACTAAAAGAAAACTTAAAATTAATGGCCTAATATATGTGAAGATACGGATCATAAAAAAGCGCTCAGATCATTTGGTTCAATGCTTTAAACATTAAACTGCACTTGAAATATATTTAAAATTTAGCTCGTCACTTTAAATAGGCATGGCCATCAACGGGCGCATTTTGTGAGGCCCAGGAGTATTTTGTGAGGCCCAAGAGCATTTTCTTTATAAATCATGAAGTAAATAACAATAAAACATAGTTGTTCAACAATAGCGACATACTCTAGATTACCAACACGAAGAAGATATGTCAAAATATAAAAATCTTATTTAAATGTGACGTAATATAATATAATTTATGTAGACAATTTTTTTTTAATAAAACACAATAAAGTATCCAAAATAATTATCTTTATTTATTTGGGTACATATTTATGTAATATGACACTCATATAATGTTAATAAATAAATCGTGCCATCTCCATTTCCACTTTGATCTCTTGAGACTGGCGCGATTGATTATTCAGCCAGCATTTCAGGTATTTTATGCTGTAGGACTCGCTCAACAATTTATTTCTACAGATTTATTATAAATGGGTAAAAACTTTCATTGTGTTTCAGGAGAAATTTTAATTACTCTCCCAAAATTTCTGAGAAAAGGCAGGAAGAACAAGTCATTTCAAAATCAATTATAAATTCTATCAACAGATTACTAACCAACCATTTGGCATCAAATGTACCACATTTAATGAACGCACAGGTATGTTTATATATTGATACATTCCAGATGAAATGACATATCACATATCACACAATATCAGAAATGCCACCTCACTTTGAATTCCAGCATTTTGAATTCCAGATTTTGTGACTTTCTGACACGAGGAATATAGCTATAATAATAATAAAAGGACAATTTATATAGCGCCGTTTAGAGTGCAAACACTCATAAATTTGGATAAGTCCTCCCAAAAAGGATTGTGTTTAAGTGCTTCCTAATGCTGCACTTGCTTGCCATATCTCTGACACTATAGTTCGGAAATTCTAGGATGAGTCGTGTGACGGTTCACAAATTTGCCCCAATACAACCTTGTAACGATGTTCAGTAATTTTAATTATTTTATCAACTTTAATATAAGCCTCGATTCTAATAATTTTTTTTTCAGGATGTAATAAAATATTCACTTGTTATTCTTATTCTTTAATATCTTTTTAATTAATCTTTTCGAACTTCACTGATAAGTTTTGCTGAAATCAATATTTTACCAGACCTGTTCTGCAGACCCCTTTTTAAACTATTCCAAAAATAGAAAACAATGGATCTGAATATAAATAATTATTCGAGTGCCTACAAAATACTTATTTTGAAGTATTTATAGCTAATCAGTATAAAACAGTCATTTCTCAAGCACACTTAGTATTCACATTCAACATTATACTTTATTCAAATACAGTAGACTATTAATTGGGGTTATATTAACGGGGGTAATAAAAAATCCTAACATTTCGAATTTATTTAAAATGATATTATTTAAAACAATTTTTTTTAATCAGAAAATCATTCTGGTGAAATTGATAATATGTAACAGAAAATAAAACTGGCAGAATTGGGATTAATTTTGGCAGAGATTGTTCAGGGATTTTTATCCTGGTTTTTTATTACTATCCTAGATAGTCAAAAGTCTGTGCCTAAATTATATTTTCTAGTTTTAATAACACAATATCAAACAATACCATCTGGGATCATTTCTAACAAAAATAATCTTGTTTCGAAACAAGAAGTCAGTCACGACCAATTGTCACCCACAAATGTTAATTTTTGCAAGCAACAAGCATCTTATCAACAAGGCCACAAAGGTTAATTATTCATTGAAATATTAAATTTTGTAAACCTAATTAAAAGGAACCTAGAATATCTACTAAATGTATGACAATGATATGAAATCGAGCTTTTTAAGTATACTTTGAAATTACAACCGAAAAAAATATGTTTGTACTCAATTAACCTGCACAGTTAGCGACCCTATGTAGAAATGTATAAATTTGTGTAGTTAATGTTATGTTTTTTTTTATGTAGACTGATAAAGAGCCACGTCACGAAGCTTTTTGGTTTGTTGGAGGTTTTGATCCTTATCGACCTGAACCACCTACTAAAAAGAATAAACAGCTTTATACTCATTCTGCTCAATATATAGGTATATAAATTTGTTTTTTTTTGCATTTAAGTTGAATTATAATAATTATTCAGATCTACCCGGAACGCTTAAAAGTTCAGCCGAATGAAAAAAATTAACAAGTTTGATTCTTGATGAAATACAATAAAAAAAAATTAGGCTTGGGTTATGATTTAAAAGTTCGAGTTTCTTCATAACAATGCTCACATTCGCTAGATGTGTGCTAGTGTTGTACGATGGAAAATTGTGAGCTTCTGACTTACTCCAGTGGTTCGATAACACAAAGGCTCAATTATTGGGGCTGAAGACAATTATCTCTCTCAGCCACACTTTTCAAAATGTCAGCTTTAATAATTTGGATATATTGGAAGGGTGCCATATGAATAAAATTAATGAACCACATTCTTGGTTGTTCAACATCTTTCAGACCTTCGAGGCGCAAGTCTGATCACCTTGCATTTTTGAAACACACTTTTATTCCAATCATCAAGGCCACTAAAAAGCCTCAGACCACCAGGCCACCTATACTATTGATACGACAAGCAATTGTGGAAAGATTTTTTGGTATCTGCAGATACCATCCTGGAAGTGTAAATGGTAGTATAGGCTGGCCCATGAGTCGTGCTCCAATTCATGGTATTGTGGATCTTGTAACTTCAATTCATGCACCAACTAAATTTTATACAGAAAGAGATGTAAATTTTATCTTAAGATTCGTTGCAGTGTCGTTTGAAATATTCAGAGCTAAGCTCAATGTCATCTAGTTGAAGATGCTTGATCATCAGCAACTTTTTCTTGTGCTCTTGTAATATTCTCATTAGTGCGAATAATACACTCTCTTCCAGCTCGAAGCAAGCGAATTACTGATCCCTGCTCTCGGAAATTAATCTCCTAATCTTTAATCTTGTTGGACAATCTCCATTAGTAAAATGGTGTCAATATGTGTATTGTATTCTAATAATTGACTCTTGATTTGTGAAATTAAATTTGATCACTTTTATTAATTTATCATTAAATTCTCCAAGATTAAATTTAAGGATGCCTTTTAAATTATCAGAAAAAAAGATCAAATACAAAAGTTTTGAGTGAAACTAGAGTGTAATTGATGGGCCATCATGTAGTAGAAATATTTGTTTGCCATTAATATTTTTCTTAAACTAGTTTTTTTTTGTTTAATGCAGTAAGAAAACACTGAAGGTTTCGTTGAAATATATATGTATTAATTTTTATTCAATAATAGGTACACCAACATTAACATTGAGAAGCGATGTACCTCTGGAGCCCATTATTGCTTACAGTGAAGCTAGTAACGAGAGTTTAGAAGTCCCTTTCCAACAATTGGATCCAAGGACAGTTTATTACAAATTGGAATTCAGACATGGCACTAATATACCAGGTATACATTATAAAATATCAGTATCTCTTAAATATCACAATGGATCCATACATTTCTTGGTTTTGTGTGTAACAATGAAAGAAAAATATTATCCTTACTGTAAAAAATGAGAAGTCCTTAACTTATTGCACAGCTTTCTAATCTTTTTCGCGTCATGATACATTATTTCAATAACATTTTCAAGGCACACTGAAGAATACATATGTACCTACACATTTTTTCAAACTCATTAATACATTTTGCATATTTTATCTGAAAAGAAATTAACCAAACGTATTTCTTTGTAAGGTTTTTTATAATAGCATTATACTATATATTACAGTAAAAGTCCGTTAATTCGAAATTCACAGGATCAAATTTCACGATCACTAAAAAACAATTTGAATTTGTACAATACTTTCCTTTCGATGGATATATCGCGGCCATTTTTTCTTAGTGTAAAAATAATGTTAGTCAAGTAAAGCTTTGTCGATATATTTCCGCAATACTGAGACATAATAACATATTTAATGGTAAAATACATATTATTTTTCATGGGCGCCAACGCATACGAATTATAAAAAAATCATAATTTTCCCTTATTTGATTTTGACATGGTAACTTTACAAAGATTAAGTTGTTTATATGATGAAATCACTGGTTTTTATTTGGTCATGTACATTACTATGCTACAATTTACAATTCAAAGGTTTTTACAAATTAATGTTCACAGTCGTGAAACACACAGAAGATAAAATAAAAAAAAACTTATTTAAGTATAAAAAGAACACTCAAAACTATACCTATTAATGTTATTTATTTTAGATTTTTTTTGGCGTGCACTTGACTACAATGTGATCTACTACAAAATCAGCTGTTTGACGTTTAGAATATAAACAATAAACATGAAATATAGCACCACAGAATCATCATCTCAGAATTCAAATTTTGTGAGAGAAAATTTGCTAATTTATAAAAAGGTTAAAAATAACAGTCACTCAAAAAATGCTGAATTTATATTTTTGTTCTATACTTTTTACGTTTCTTTATTTACCGATCTTTTGTGAATAGGTCAATCTTGACATATTTCAATATTGAATGTTTCAGCACACAATAATATTCTACAGCACATTTCCCAATCACTCACACCAGTATGTTGTAGCACCCGTTGGAAAGCACTGACGTATTTTTATGTCTCTGGATTGTGGTTGGCGATCATACTCTTGAATGTGTTTCGATCTGCTGATTTTTTTTTAATCCATTGGAGAAATTTATTGTCTAAGAAAACTCCTACATCCTGTCTCCCCTTAATCTTGTCTTCCAGGATTGGTTGAACTAAACCATATTTGGTATCAAAAAGAATTTGGCCAAGTATCCCCCTTTTCTCCTTTTTACGGCTTTATGGAGTTTTCTATCAATATCTAATATAAAGAAGAACTATTCATTGGTTATTCTCCTTGATCAATAATATGCAGCATCCTTCTATACTTACACATCTCGAAGGCTCAAATTTTTGGTGTTCACTATGACCAGTGTCTGCCCTTCAACACTGTATAGAAGTTGGGACCTTATGAAACATTTAACAAGGAAACCATATAAAACATTTGGCAACCTCCGTGACCTAGATGGTAAGATGCTTAACTTCCATTCAGGGGGTTCAAGTTTAATACCTGATGGTACCCACAGAAAAAGGGATCACAGTCTGGTTAAAGAGTTCGTCTAGTAATACTCGCAAGCATATCATCTAGCAATACTTGCGTGTCTTAGACATAGGCGATTATTGTTGCCTGTCCACGTGCGGTATTATTTCCAGCATGAACGATTGCAAACTGTGAGTTATTTGCTTACTGTAGTGGTTCTTAATCTGAAAGCTCCATTACTAGGGCCGAAGATAATATTATTTTTCAGTCATGTCTGCATCTACAATACATGTATGTTGAGGGGTACCATACAAATGTCTGCATCTTCAATATATATATATGTTGAGGGGTACCATACAAATGTCTGCATCTTCAATACATATATGTTGAGGGGTACCATACAAATGTCTGCATCTTCAATACATATATGTTGAGGGTACCATACAAATGTCTGCATCTTCAATACATACATATATGTTGAGGGGTACCATATAAATGAATGAATGAGTTTAATAAGCTCCATACGTGTCTTCATACATTTAACTTCTTGTCACAGAAAAGGAATTGAAACTTGACAAAGGTTATAATCACTATTTCTTTTTGAGTTTTAATGTAATGTCAGGGTTGACTTTATTTAGTTAATCCATGATCCAAATTATTTAAACTATACAACTGTTTTAATCACCTCATTATTTAATGTTAGCAGGTAAACTCAAATGTATGACATATAATATTTTTACAATTTATGATATGTACTCAATGAGATTTGCTGAACTGAGAAAGTTATTCTATTTTTTCATATCTCATGCGTATTTTAAAATTAAATTATTGAATTTTCTGCATTAGTGTAAGTAAGCCATGATCATGGAACTGAAGGATTTTTAGGTTAGAATTTGAATTTTTGTCAATTTATTCAACTTCTACATATACTGTAAGATTTTTAGGCTTGATTTTGAATTTGAATTTTAAGCTTGAATTTGAATTTAAAAAACTAACTTTTTGTTTGATCGCAATGAGAAATCCAATCTGGAACATTTAGAGAGAATTAAAGCATTTTACCATTAGAGTAAAGATATCTTGGAACCTGTCATATATTTTTTAATGTCAGTGTATGGTGAGATTTTATTAATTATGATAAATTTTTGTGTCTCAGGTTTCTGGCCAGGTGATTCGCACGAATTCGGTTTGTTATCTTACCACATTCGAGATCATTTGGTTGATGCTCCTACATTGTCCTACGTTCCTCATTATATCTCGGAATCATTAGATGCCCAAGGAGTTTTAAGTAGCTTTGGATGGCTAATGGCTCAAGCATGCTATCAAGGGTTTTCCACATATAATGAAATCACTTATCCACTGACAACCCAAACCGTAATAACCAATGGAAAAATGTGGTCATTTTATGCGTATCAGTTAAATACCGTGCTTCTTCATAATGATCACATAACAAAAAATAAATTAAGAAATATATGCTATGGAACTGAAGCTGTTCAGTTGTTTGAAGAAATCGATAAAGATGGAAAATTAATTGGATTTAATGAAGATGTATTAAAAATGTTAATACAATTTTATCTAAACGTACCAACTAAAAGAGTAAATACTGTGATGAAACCTTATCTTGGAACACATACCAAACATATTGCTGATATCAAAGAAGTCAAAAAAAGAGAATGGTTGGAGGAAACATTTAAACACATGATTTCAAACAGGCCTCGTCATCTTATGCCTTATGAAATTTACCAGTGGGAAAAGATTTATAAAATCAGATTTAAGACAAGATTCATGGATGGACATAAAAGACCATTTGAGCGAGATGAAAATCCATTCAATAGACGAATGGATGAACATAGTCCAAGATATATTCCAAAGGTAGTGAGGCCTGGAGGACCTAAGAGTAAACCTAAGTTTGAAGAAACTTATTATCCTTAGTTTTATATTTTTCTGAAAGGTTTTTTTAGTTTGTCACTAGTTCAAATAAATACTAAAGAATATCAAGGTGTTTTATTATTTTTATCTCTATTACCTTGTGGTTTTTCAATCTTTAAATGGAGAGCAATGGAAAAATAGAACAAGTTGAAGAATTCTGTTATTTAGGTAGTATTTTCTTATTTGATGGCAGAGTTACGAAATATATCAAACGGTGCATAGTGATAGGATACAAAGCTAATGGGATACTAAAACGTATATACTCAAACCAGACAGTATCAAAATCTACTAAGATAATAATTTTAGTACCAACTTTGGTCTAAGGAAATGTGAAACGTGGAAGTGAAGAAGTATTGAAAGGAGTCGAATAAATGTTGTAGAAATACATGCACTGAGGAGAATACTTGGGGTGACAATGTATGACAATATGGAAATAAGTGATTAAAGATGAATGTAAACTTAATGCTGATGTATAAAATAAGATGAAAAAGAGCACTCTGAGATGGTTTGGACATGTAGAATGAATGAATAAAGAGAAGCTAACAAAACATATATTGTGGAAGGTGTGGTAGTGGAAGACCAAGGAAAGAATGGTTGAATCAGGTGAATTATATTTTGAAAGAAATATAAAAAGTCAAATTATAGGAGTTGTATAGGGTCCAGCAGGAAACAGGTGAGTTATCGACGGTTATTAACTTTTGAATATTTATTAACAAATTTTCATGTACATGATTCCAAACAACATAGTTAGACATTAATCTTTTGAACACAACATTATATAAGTGACCTGCATTAATTTGCAGATACTCTTCATATCTGCAACATATTTTGTTCATAGAACAATGCAACTTACCCTCTGGCACATTGTTGATCACATGAAAAATATTTGCTTTAAATGTGTCAATATCTTGTGAACGGTCTTGGTATCCCGTACTCTTAAAATTTTTTTCAGGCATTTCCTTGATAATATTATCTTTCAGTCATGTCTGCATCTACAATACATACGAGGGCGGTCCGATAAGTACTTAGCCTCACTGCCTGATAGCACCACTATCGCAAGAGCAATTTTCAGGCATTTCCTTGAGTATTGAACCAGTTTCCGTGAAATTATTAACCCATCTTTTAATCGCATGACTAGATGGGATAGGATCATGGCGATCTAAATGAAAATGTCCGTGATATTTTAATTTAACGAAAAGTTTTTATATTATCATTTTTGTAGTAACTTTTGACAGTGAACGCACATTGTGACCCACTCCAATGTTCCATGGCAATTAAATGGGTGACCAAATACATATGCAGTTATTTTCCCTGCCACCGTATTAACATAGAAAATAGTTCAAAATCACCCATTTTCCTGTAGAACTTCGTATAACAAGGTGTATGGATGTGGAAGAGGCGAAAGATGTCTGTTTTAATAAGAAAGTTTGAGGCTCTCTCCCCTCTGCTTACCCTTATAGGGAGACGGTGTGACGATGGTATGTACATATATGTCCTAAATGACATTGCAATCGCTATCCAAGCTGATAAAATCATGGTCATTGAGGACTCTCGACCGCTGATCTCCAAAGTACTTTGAAAGCTAGTGACTTAAACCAAATGTTACAAAAATCATATCAGCACTTTTTTATCTGAATAATGGGGGAGTTCCGAGGTGAGACAGCATGACCATTACCCAAGACATTTAGCAGTACCTCGGATCGAAGTCTTACTTTAAGAAATATACGTAGAGGAAACTTACGAGTATAATAAAAAGAAAAACCAACGAAGCATTATAAACAAATTTTCAGGTATTACTTGATGCAACACTGGACAACATTTGCATTAGTTCATTTAATAAAAAATGATAAAGAAAAGTATTTTATTTAATACCAAAGGATTATGCCTTTGGATAAAGTGTACCTATATATTTGCCACGTTAAGAATATATTACAACCTGGCGGAATTTTTTATTTTTTTCACGCTTTTTTTCGCCTAGTGTTCGAGGCTATAATGATACCTATGACTTCGGTCATATCTATTCTTAAAAAAAATACTTTTCTTGTACACAGCACAACCCTGTGGAATTACTGCAATGCGGCAACTCCCTCTAATGAACCAGAAAGATGTTTATGAGGTCTTAAGGGAAAGTCAGACTGACTTAGATCTTGGTTCCAGCGGGAATCGAACCCGCAACCTCTGGGTCAGAAGACAGACGTCTTACCAACTAGGGCACGTAGGTCGTCAAATTTTAAGTTTCGAGTGTTCTTTAAGTAAGTGAGCCGTTGCCCACCAGCAAACTCACCGGCCACACCGCTGTACTGGATCCGATGGCACACCGAAGTGAGACGATCGGAGCACTGGCATGTTTTTTTAATATTCTTTTGAAATAACAGATATAACTGAAGTCATAAATATCCTTTTACACCCGAATACGAGGCGGCTTGTGTGATTGGAGGGGAATAGCATAGCGCGGGATTCGAAACAGCGACCTCCAGCACGCGTTACCGCGCGGCTATGCACTTCACAAAGTATTATGGTGTTTCAATCCACTTGCACATCTATCCATCGGGACATTCTCGGTTGCCCGCTTTCCTCTCCACCTCTATTCTTTCCTGTCAAAAGTTAGTAAAACTTGCGTAGTAGATAATATAAATTTTAATTTAAAATATTTCTCCCATACTTGTTAGCTAGTTTACAGTTTCATATAAAATAAAACTTTTTTATTGGAAAAAGTTTCAAGTTCCGCACGAGGAAACTTTTCAAATTGCCTTCTTTGCATAAACTATTGCTGATCTCGCGGATTCGAGCAGTCCATAAGTCTAGAAAAACTATTTTGCTGTGGGGGTAAGATTGTCACTAAGCGGCCATTTGAGAATTTAGGGAAAAGTTCGACTAATATCTACGTGATAAATTGTTCGATTCATATTTTTTTGCGCGGTCATCTTTTACACTACCTACTATTTCGTATCGAAGGTACATAGCGCACGTTAAATTCAACATACTATTAAAACGCTTTGAATTGAGACAACCTCCGTGACCTAATTTGCAGTCTTCCGAACAGGGAGTTATGGGCTCGATTTCCGTTTGATCCCAATTTTTTTAATAATATTCTCTATAACATCGTTCTGGTTGGTTGACAGATATTGCCAAATGGCTCCACAGTTGACAGATATTGCAATATGCTCGCCAGGTTTACTTTACACAAGGAAAGTGTAATGAAAAAAATTATATGCGTGTTGTGTGTACGTATGTATGAATTGTAAATGTTGTATTTCTGTTAATAAAAAATCTGTGGCTGTAAGTCAAAAGTCTCAGCAGAGGCACTGAGCCTAAAAGAGATGGCTGATATAATCATTATTCAAATTCAAAGGGCAATTTTATATAGCGCCGTTTAGAGTGCAAACTCCCATCAAGGAGCTTGATTTGGATTTGAACCCACTATTATTAAACAAATCACATCTAGCAGCTATTGTAGCGCTCAAGTGAATCGTGTATAACACTTTCTTTGTATACATAACCTCGTAGGATTATTGTCCTGTGTTAATTTCTTATAATTAACCAGAAAGATGTTTAGGAGGCCTTAAGTTAAAACCAGACTGATTTTTTTATTAATTGCGGTTCCAGCGGCAATCGAACCTGCAACCTCCGGGTCAGAAGACAAGCGTTGTATCGACTTAGACCACGAAGGTTGTAAAATTATCTTGTAAAAGAACATGTACAAAAAAGTCATGTTTTCGCCGAGATTCGAATCTGGGACGCCTGGGTGATAAAGCATATTAGTCAATAGACCACAGCGCTGATTTACATGCTATTGTTTATTTTTTTAGTTGTAATTTCTGTTGAAAATACTAACATACCGCAAAGGCTGGAATAGACATTATTATTAAAATATTGTCTCTGAGACAAACGAATTAAAAACTGAAATGCTCGCTATTTTTGCATTTGTAATTCTTAACATTTGTGTTACTGTAAAAATATAATTCGAAAGAGAATTGTATTGTTTTTGAAATGAATTGTAAAGCTACTCTCGAAGCGATATTTCAATGTTTATAAAGAACTTCAGTTCTTTACAGAGGAAGTGAAATGAGATTTCTTACAAAATCAAATTCAATTTACAAACAATGCTGCATGAGGATTCAATGAAAAGTTTTCAAATTTCGTACATAATATTCACAATTTCATTGTTTACAACTTTGTTCCACCCATTAATATTATCTTATTTTTTTAGCGATCTTTAATGACCCAAATCGTTCCCGGTGTGCTCCGTTATCAAATAGTATTATATCAAAAAGTTACACTAAAAAGTTTTTCATCACTCAAGAGTAATTCGTTTCCATACGATAGGGTCAGCTATTCTAAAAGAATTGATTTAGACAACTCGGTCTGTTTACCCGATCTAAATGGCTGTTGAGATCGAGTCGACCTCGGTTATAAATTGGGTTGATGCGAAAGTTCTTTCTGCTTTACACACCCTTCGAGCAACATCCCCATCTACCCTCTTAGTAGAATCGCACTAAAAAAAAGCCTATTTTATGTATGTGTTGGGACATTAAGAATGTACTTCATTATTTATTTATTTTATATTTGTATTGTATTACACTTTCGTTGTATACAGTACAGCCTGGCGGGAATATTGCCACATGACAATCTCTTCCAACCAACCAAAAAGATGTTAAACTGACGTTAAGTAAAATCCTAACTGGAATCCTTTTTAAAAACATCTGGGTTCCAGCGGCATTTGAACCGGCAACCTCCGAGCTGAAAGTCAGACGGCTTACCAACTAGGCCACCGAGGTCGTCTTTTTGATACATCGTATATATGATACAGGTTTAACATAATTAGATCAAATAATAAGAAAAAAATCTAAAAGTCTAAATATAGCATAATGACAACAAGAACAATGTTATTCATGCTTCCCTGTGAAGTGACTCAGTTATACCTAAAAGGTTTACTAAGGAGTTTAATCTTCAATTTATCCACCGATATGTAGAAAGTATCGATATCAGAAAACATATTCAACAAGGTCATTCTTAATAGCTCAGTTCGTGAATACGGCACACAAAACAAACCAGAAAATCTTATGTTGTTTATAGTTAAGGCATTAACGTTGTGGAGGTTTAAAGACATTGTAATTTATTTTTATCAAACACTGTTTATTCCACTTTTTTGTGACGGCATAACCCTACCGGTTTCAAGGCTTTCACCTCATCTTCAGGGGAGCGCAAACAAGACTAAATGCTGTTCGAACTGGTACCGATATACACGCTTCAACGGCTGGGGGCTGAGGGGTGAGGGAGGCATGGGACAATTTCGGCCAAGAGCGGAGAGATTTTTGGGAAATAACTGTTCAACAGATGTTCGGATCGGTGTACTGACTTAGAAATTTCTAGGGCCTCTAATCTGTCCAATTTATTTCCGTTACTACTGATATGTAAGAATTTGGCATCATCGATAGAAAAAGTATGGTTTTCACGGTGACAATGATTAGCCATTTCAGAATAAATTAGAGGATTTGTTAAGGCGGATTTGTGTTCACGAAATCTCTTTTCAAAAGATCTTCCTGTCTTTCCTATATATAAATTATCACAGTCAGTACATAAAAGTTTATACACACCACTGTTGCTAAGTATTCCATTTTTGCCTTTCCCATTAAATAAGAGTTTCCGGAGATTAAAATTAGTGTAAAAAGTTGGCTTTATGTGACTTGGAATATTTTTGGTTATTTCATATGATATGTTTTTTTTTAAATAGGACTTTGCTCCATTTATAGGTATGCTTATAGGTGTCGTTAAATATATAATATTTTATAAGTTTCTTTTTTGTTTTGGTTTTTAAAAGTGAATCAATGAGGCTTCCAGGATAGTCATTATTTGTAGCAATTTTTTTTATGGTCATTAATTCCTTTTTTAAATTGTCGTCGGTTAATGGGACACGAACAGGACGAAAAATTAAATTTCTTGGACCTAATATTATCTCGGAAAAATGGCACATTTGACTTTGATATATATAGGAAAAATACTTATTCAGACTCTATAATTCCAGTAACTTCCAACCATTCTAATAACCATAAATTCACCGCATTTAACTGTATGCTTCATAGATTGCTCAGTGTCCCAGTGTGCTAGGTGAAAGCCTTGAAACCGGTAGGGTTATACCGTCACAAAAAAGTGGAGTAAACAGTGTTTGAGAAAATCTTAATTCACGAAGGCATAAATAATTAATTTTCCAGTACATTAAAATAAATCTGTAAATAACAGTTTGATATTTTTCCATTTTCCAATTTCATCATCCAACATACAATTTGTAGATGTACGAGTATAAACAAACATACGTGTATGCGTAGATCTATTCTAACGCTTAAGAAGTAATATCCAAGCATACTCATTAAAAATGTGGGAAATTAGCCATATGTATGTAAAACCCATTCTGTTTGCAATAAACCTGCGAACTTTTAAAATTAAGCGGACAATAAATGTCGTTAAATTTTGTCAACAATTAGACAATTTAAATTGATTGAAAAACGACCACATTCACTGAACAGAAAGGGTATTGTTTTTCATCACGATATTCCGGAATACATGTGGCATTCATTCATCACACAAAAAATATATTGACCTGGAATTGGAGATTTTACAACATCCCCAACTCCACCTGGCTTGACACCTAGAGATAATTTATTCTGATCCTTGCAAAATTATCTTAAGGGTAAAAAAATAACTCTGAAAGAAGTCATAACAAAACTCTTGATGATTTTTTTTCTCTAAAACCTAAAAATTGTTACAGGGTTGGGAAAAACAAATTGAATAAAGGTCGGAGAAGATTATATATTAAAATGAAAATTATTGATTAAAGAAATAAACATTTTTATTTTAAAATTAGTTAAGTTTTACAATAAAACAAAAAACGCCAATTACTTTCGCAACTTAATAATTCATCAACGCTTAAACATGAATATCTGACAGTGATAAAAGCTGCCAAACACGATCTTACAATAGAGAACAATTTATAAAATTTTACTTCATTCGATAATATTTTAGAATATATATAAAAACATACTATCAAGCTGTTTCCCTGTCGGGATAAGCAAAGATGAGAGAGCGTGAGACTTTCCTATTGCGATACACAAATGTCGCCTCTTCTACATCCATACACTTTGTCATACAAGTCCTACAATTTCTCTGACTTTTTAGATATCCTTCTTTATAAATACGAGTATTATTCAATTGAACCAACCGTACTTTTCTCCATCTTCTACTACACCTTCTACTCACATATATACTTTATATTTGTTTTGTTAGTCTTTTTTCATTTATTTGTTCTAATAACCAAACTCTAAATTTAAAATTTAAAGGTTAACTTGAAAAAGCGCCGTTTAGAGAGCAAACTCTTCAGCGATGCTCTAACTTGGACGCGAACCCACTAATATTAAACAAATCACGTCTGATAGCTATAGCAGCGCCCAAACGAATCCTGTATAACACTTTCTTTGCATACAGTACAACCTTATCGGGTTATTGTCAGGTGGCAATTTTCTCCACCCAATCAGAAATATGTTTATGAGATCTTAAGTGAAAACCAGACTGAAACCTTTTTTTTTTAAAGAACCCACAACCTCCGGGTCGGAAGACATTCGTCATGTCAACTAAACCACGGAGGTCATCGAAACTTCTGAGAGTGCTCTTCTTGATCTTACTTAATACATCAGACTTGAGTTCACAATCATCCCTGATACATTGTTACCCCATGTATTCTTCTAAGTTCACATATTTTTACAGCATTTATTCGATTACTTTCAGTTTTCCTTTCACGTCTACGTTTCGATTTCACACAATTTTAGAATACATTCTAATCAACCTGTTTTTGGGTGAATTAACTCTATCAACCTATTTTTGAAATAAATTAACCCATAAAAAAACATCTTTCCTAACACTGACTTGCGCGCTATGTTCAAACAGAGATTGTTTATTGGCCTTCCCAGTTCACAGATCTTCTTTTTTTACGTCGTCCTTTACTGTCCGTGCAGTGAGACTCTGGAACCAGTTACAAACCAATGTTATACTCGCTCCGTCCTTGGCATGCTTTAAGAAGCGACTGAAAAAAACTCTTAATTTTTAGTCAGTAATATAACGTGTTTCATTCCTGATTTTTCTTATCTCTTCCATCCCTTCCTTTTACTTTGACTGATGATATCTCACTTTTCTTTTGATTAAGTATTTGTTCACAAATTTCATATAGATGAATAATCATTTGAATATTTTTTTGCGGCCATGCGGCACTCCCTTTATTTACTTTTGTCTTGTTGGTTGCTGGAGATTGCCGCTTGGCAATAAGCTCGCTAGATTGTTTTTACAGTGAAGTGTTTAATAAATAAATAATATCGAAAGTGAAAAAAATACTAGCCGCATTAAAAAATGTTGCACAAATTTATTGCGAGTTTTTAGGACGATAACATTCCACACGAAGTACAATATGAAACAAAGTTAACTGAAATATGAAATTCCTGGATAATCCTCACATTGCTTTCAGAACAGACCTCCTAAAATGTAGTTTGGCCGTCAAGGCGCCTTAATACTTATATTCATCTGAAATATATTTTGATATTACTTGTATAAATTGTACGGAATGACGTATAGCGGTGCTATATCATTTTCCATAAAATAACAACTGAATAGGAAAACTGAATTGGAGAAGAAAGACGTCTCGTATTTTGAATTAGCATACTATTATCTGGACATATATGTTATATGTAAAAAGTATACAACACACATTACATAAAGCTCTCTATCTTGGAAAATGGCCGTGAACTCTTTAATTTGAAGGAGTATGTGCCAGTGTCGTATGTCGCTAACTTGTAAATGCAGGTTTATGTAGGCTTAGAAGTATCAGCACATTCCTTCATGGCCTACTTGGTAAGACGCTGGTTTACCTCCTGGAGGTTTTGGGGTTCGATTTACAATTGTCTAGCGATTAGCATTAAAAAAAAACAAGCGGACGTCCCAGGTTCGATTATTTCAGGATTGCTCTTATTCTTAAACCATTTTATATCTGAATTTATCTTTTTCCGTAGCTTATATTTCGTTTATAAATAAAATAAAACTCTGTCAAATGCTGCAGCAGATTACACCTGCCGATTGTCTTGGAAGTTAATCTCCTTACTATTGGAAATTTGGGTTTGAACAATCAATACTGTATGTTTGCTGAAGTGCAACAGCTTGTATACGATAAACCAATACATGTACAAACGTATTCCATCTACATGATGGCTGACAATAATACTCTATTACCTATCGATATTAAAAAAAAGAGGAATTAAAGGGGAGCAATCTGGTTAAAGAGTTCGTCTTGTAAAGGCTCTATTACTGGAGTGAAAGATAATTTTTTTCTAGGCCACGCTTTCAACATGGCGATCAATTCGGATATGTTGAAGGATACCATACGAATGAAGCTCGGCATATTTATAGTGGTTCAGCTAGAAAGTTATTGTAATGTATATATTTTTTGCTATATACGGAATAACCTGGCGGGTGTATTGCCGTGTGACAATTTCTTCCAGCCAATCAAGCCTTAAGTGTTGGAGCTTATAAAATAAATCGGGTTCCAATCCAATCCATAATCCCTGGGTGTGATGGCTGTTGCATTTCTGCAATCACCCCGTTTAGGAAGACTAAACCTGTATTAAATATAAAGTAGTACCTTACCAGGCAAACTCATAAACCAGAAAAATGCACTTTTCATTTTATTTTTTAGCTATCATCGAGAATTAAACCGAAACTCCTCAGTTGGAAGACACGTGTCACATTCAAGTGAAATAAATAGTTAGACAAAAAACCACATTGTCAAAGCTAATCGTACCATTTGTACCGGTAGTACTTCATTTAACGTTCTGGCAGATATCAATAGTGGCAAGACCTAAGAAAGACACAAAACGAGAAGTTCGATTGGGCTAATTATGAGAAATCTAAGATAGCGAATAGTCACTGCCACGGAATCTGATAACTACGTTTGCTGGGCCTCTTAGTCGAGTATTCCCTCACCATTCCTATACCAATTCAATTCAGTTGGAAAGCAAAGCTGTGCCGTGGAGGTTTTTTTTTAATGAGTGAGTCGTTGCACACCAGCAAATTCACTGACCACACCGCTGTACTAAATCCTATGGCACACCGAAGTGAAACGATCGAGGTACACTGGCATGTTTTTTTTTCTCTTTTTTGAAAGAATGGATATAACCGAAGTCATAAACATCCTTATACCCCCAAATACTAGGTCATTCGAGGGGAGTAGCACAGCGTGGGGTTCGAACTGGCGACCTTCCACATGAAAGTCCAATGCGTTACCGCGCGGTCATGCACCTTTTTATATGTAAATGTAAACCAGGGTTGTGGAGTCGACAAAAAAATTCCGACTCCAGCTCTAGAAATTTCAAATGTTTGACTTCGAATCCAATTACAGTACATATAAACATATTAGTAACCATATGAAATATTTAATTACTTGGCGTAACTACTTAAATGTTGTTTTTTTTTTAAATAATGTCTATGAGGTTTTCTTATCATTCTACACGCTATGGTATTTTTTTGTACTAAATGGTACAAAGTCCATAATTTAATAATGTAATGTAATGTAGCCCATAAGTTTTAAAAATTTAAAAATTTGAATTCGGATTCCTTTTTAGAATCCATTTCCCGGCTCCACAAAAAATCAACCGACTCCTTGACTCATATTAACTTATTTTGTTTTTCTTGCTTGCCTCTATGGATTGCTTTAACATATATTTCGAATCATGTGCAAGTCACCCTATATATGCGTCCATTGTTACCTATTCGTATTACGCTTCTACTCGTAGATTCGTATTACGCTTCTATCCGTACTGCAACGAGTGTTCTAATTTACGAAGTCGAGATTTGAAATTGAATTTTGAATGGAATTGTTAGGAAAATTGAAATAGGAAACGAGTCGAATGTTGAAACACTGAAATTAGTGTACTAAATCGTTTTTAAATTTACTTACAACTGATCGTAAGAAATTCTCGTATATCGCAAAAAAGAGTCAACCTACTTTTAGCGTATAGTACAAAATAGTAGATGTTTATCGGAAATGTATTTTTTGCCTTGTTAACTTATCAAGAGTGTTCTTCGGCATTATACAATCGTAAATAAATATAATATAAAGAACATTATTTTCCTTTTTGTTCTTCTGTCGTTCATCTATCACGAGCGTTATATTTATTTGACACTTCATTATAAAATTATTTAACGGGCTTATTGTCAGGCAGCAATCTCTTTCAACCTACCAGACAATACAAGAGGTATAGTAAATAAAGTAAGTTACATTGGTCGCAAAAAAATCAAATAATTATTCACTTGTACAAAATGCATGAAGAGTATACTCGTACATCGTAAATGTTAAAATGCGATACCATAAATCAAAACTAAATGGAAGGGATTGTAGAGATGAAAGGAAAATCAGGAATGTAACACTTTATCAATCTCTTTCAACCAACCAGACAAGAGTTTTGAATGATGTAATGTAGATCGCACTGGATGGTGACTTATATTGTCCCCCATAACAGCGTAGGTGGAAGTGGGACCGAATTGAACTGAACTCTTCCAATCAACCAGAAATATTTCAATGAGGCCTTGGGTTAAAACCAAACGTCTGACCAGTAAACCATGCTTAATTGGTAGTTCATGGATAGTATTTCATCTAATGGTACTTGAGAGGGAACTACAGTATATTAAAAGCGACCGACCACTCTATGCGGATGATATACGTAAAATGGAAGGCAAAGGACAGGTGATTTTGAAGAAGTCATGGAGAGGCATATGTTTAATAATTCATTCATTCGTATGGTAACTCTTAAACATATCTGAATTAGTGATTGGGCACCATTAATTCGAGATTAGAATCACTGGAGCATGCACATAACTTGCGGCTCGTCATCACACGTGTTGGGAATAGTACCCCGCACGTGAAGCAGCAACAACACACGTATATGTCTAGAGCGTGTGAGTACTGATAACATAAACTTTTTTACAAGAATATTACCATTTTTAGTTTTTTTTTGTATGATTGAGAATTGAACCCGAAACCCCCGGGTGGAAGTCGAGAGCCTTACCAACTAAATCACGGAAGTTATCTTGAATAATGAACTAACCAAAAAGCCGAAAACAATGGTGATTGTATTGTATAATAATATTGTATGTACAGTACAACCTGTTGGTTTTTTACTAAGTGACAATTTCTTCCACGTAGAAAAATGTTAAACAACCTTTAAGTGAAAAATCAGGCTGCAATCCTTCTTTTTTAATCTGGGGACCAGCGGGAATTGAGTCTGCAGCCCCCAGGTTGAAAAACAAACGTCTTATCAACTAGGTCATGGATATCGTCAACGGTGAAGAAAAAAGAATCATATTCATTGGAACACAATCTTTTCTAGTTTTAGCCCACAATCTAGTGGGCAAAAACCATGTGGAGATTTGAGGTTTTCACTGTTGTTAGACATGGCTAGAAAATACATTTAAAAAAATAAATATCATTATTTATATACTCGTAAACAGTAACATGAACGCCATAACAAAATAATAAAACAAAAAGTCAGTAGCGAGTGCTTAACACATTAAGGATATAATATAAAAAAACAATTTGAAAAAAATATATAACAAAAACAATCTGATATGAAATCGTACAAAATCACATGTTACCAACACAATAGGGAGCCGTCTACAGGCGCACAGACCGTACTGTGCAAAAAATACAAACACAAAATATTATACAATATAAAAGACGGAATCAGACAGGTGCAACTTCACAAATCTCTTTCAGCACGGGGAAAAATCACAAAAATAGATTTAAAAAATCTACAAAATCAATTAATGTATTATATTATATTTTCAAGCGCACGAACAGGAAACATATGACTCCTGAGGAAGGACTGTGCGATCGGCCAGAAATGTAGTTATCTACTCTAAATTATAATACAAATTAATAATACTATCCTAACATTTATTTTTTAATCAT
This sequence comes from Odontocerum albicorne, assembly GCA_949825065.1. Taxonomy (NCBI): domain Eukaryota; kingdom Metazoa; phylum Arthropoda; class Insecta; order Trichoptera; family Odontoceridae; genus Odontocerum; species Odontocerum albicorne. The sequence goes on along the minus strand of OX463853.1, from coordinate 29,611,211 downwards.
GTTTATACCAAATGTTAATTATTCCCATCCAAACAGAAAATTGTTAAAAGACTTGCTGTGAAAAATCCAGTCTGGGACCGATGTTTTCGGCACCTTTAGGAATCGAATCGAATCATCTTAAATATAAGCGTTCTACCAACTGATCTATGGAGTTCGTCATCGACTAACGAATATTTTATATAGGTTCTAATTAAGGGATAGGCCTCATACATCTGTTGTGCGTTTTCTACAGGGCCGACCTGAGGCAGATGTAAAGGGTACAGCTGTATCTAGCACCGTACTCATGACGGATAAATAAAATAAAAATTCAAGCTGTTTGGTTCTGGTTTATTTCAAATATGCTGTCTATAATTTTTGTTATTTGTATTTTGTGAATTTTTGGATGTCATTAAACTGTGATTTGTGATATACTCGTACATATTCGGAAAATGTTTCTGACCAATCTATGACATACATCAATTTATGTTCATAGTTTTGTTTAATAAATAAGTACATTTTAAATGAGTTTTTTATAGGTGAACATATTCGGGTAATACGTGGCCTTTTTTCATCCTCACACCTCCCTGTGCCCCAATTTCTTTATGCCAACCCTGGTTGTCTAGTGAGCTCAAAAATATCCTTATTTATCTTAATTTTTTTTAAATGAGATAACTTTTTGAAAACACTATAAAGCACATTTACTGTTAGGGGACCTACCTTAAATTAGGCTCAATGCTTTTTAGAAACATGTATCACTTAAATTTGAATATAAGTGACAAGTTGGTTTGTGGAACATGTGCATGAAACAGGAGAATTTAACTTGTGTTGTTTGTTGATGATATGCTAATAGCTAATAGCAGATTCTCTGCGGCATTCTCACGATCCAGTGACTTGCTTTGAGGATAAATTTGCCAAGACTAAGATGAAAATTACTTTGAACGAATAATGACAATATAAAGCAAGGAAAATTGCACTTTATTGCACTCAACGTCACTTTCTTTTCCTTCTTAATTTCATTTATATATCGTTAACGATTTTCGTGTTACGTCTTATCAAAGTTTGTGGTTGAATATGAACACTTCACACGTACACTTCACCTAAATCAGAATGTGTTATTACTCGTATCATATATCAGAAGATCTACAAAAGTTTCTTAGTAGGTCGTCTTCCCTTGGTAATTTTCTGCGGTTTTCTTACCAAATATGTTTTCTTAATAAAGACAGATGCGGGGGAAGTTCCTAATCTGATGGCCGCAGCCCCCACCCTCCTATTCTTACTCTCAACTTGTTTTATTTAATTTTGTTTATAGTGTAGGCATTAACATTGGGGAAGTTAAAAGACGTTGTAATTTGTTTTATCAAACACTGTTTATTCAACTTTTTGTAACAGTACAACACTACCGGTTTCAAGGTTTTCACCGCATCTTGTTTGTGCTCCCGTGATGATGATGTGAAAGCCTTGAAACCGGTAGGGTTATACCGTTACAGAAAATGGAATAAACAGTGTTTGATAAAACAAATTACAATTGTTTTATTTCTTTGTAGTATTTTAAATCTGACAATAAAAGTGAATTTGAATCCCGAGTTAGAGCGCCCTTGCTTTAAACGGTGCTATGTAAATTGTCGTTATATTATTATTACGAGTTTATTGTAAAATGAGAGCGGTATGCACATCAGTCAAAATGTCAAACATTAAATTCAAACAACTGTCAATAGTTAAATAATTCTGGTTGGTTAGATGATATTGTTGCCTGGCAATAAGCCCACCAGATAGTTTTACAATGAAGTATAGAATAAATTTAAAATTAGAGTGATTTCAGGTGTTACCAGTAGTATTAAATAAAAAGTTTCACATTATCGATGACATTAATAAATTGAGACTGGCTAGTAGTTATTTTTTCGAGGTTGTGTATTTTTAACTTTTCTCGTATAACGAAATTTTAAATCAGACCAGAATTATTGAAATCGTAAGGGGATCGAAATTTAAGGAAATAGGATAATCAAACGAATAGATTAAAAATGTTTCAATATCGTTGAAATGATATTCTTGATGTAAAATAGATTTGTATTGTTTGCAATACATTTTTTGATTTCTTGAGATATAAGGAAAGCTGGTAGTCCAAGAATAGAGAGATTAGAATATAACAGATCATTGATCTATACGGAGAAACCTAATCTTAGTTACATACATAAATAATATAGTGTGACAGACTTTATCGCGAAACACATCTTTCGCCTTCTCTATATCTGGACGCTTTATTAATTATATTATACTTTCCTTAGTCTTGACCTACTACGCGTTCACTTCACATTTACACTATGCATTTGTTTTGTTAATCTTTTTTCATTCATTCGTGAATTATTGCCACTTGGAAATCTTCTCCAATCAATAGATATTTATTAAGTCTTGAGTGAAAACCAGACTAAAAAAACTTTTTTTTGAAAAAAAATTGAGTTCCAGCGGGAATCGAGCTCGCAACCTCTGGATTCGAAGGCAGGTGCCGTACCGACTAGGCCACGGAGATCGTCGGATATTAAACACCATCAAAATATACAAAATATTTAAATTATACTTAAATTCTAAAATTTATTTTCCAGAAATTTGTCACAAGTAAGCTTTCTTCAAAGTTTCCAGACATTTTACCCTGTAGATGGCCAATTTATAGATCTATTTTTTTGTGGAAATTGATACGCATAGCGGTTTTTTCCTCCCTTATTTTTTGATCGTCAAATAATTTACGCGTCAAGCTGATCTCAGGATTACTCGTAATTTATTACTTGCTTCTAGCTAAGATGCTAGATATAAAAGCCAATATCTTCAATAAAAAACAATAATAATAATAATATGCTTATTAGATATTTTGATCACGATTTATGATTGTCAAAATTTAAAACAAACGATTTAAGACAAACTTTTTATTGCGTAATTATTTCATGGAATTCTGTATGACAGTCTTTCTAGCATCCGATGCGCCGTATTCCTATTGATGTCGGGTTGTATTGTATTACACTTTTGTTGTATACAGTGCAACCTTGTGGGCTTAGAAGACAACCGTCTTAATGCCACGGATGCTGTCTTCTAATTCGATTCCCAGTGGAATCTCTTCACGACTAGTTTAACTAATAAATCTAGATTTAAACTTTTTCTGTAACTATGTGCTACTTGAGTGCTAATTGAGAAAAAAACGATGTGCTAATTAAGAAAAAAAATGCTGACTATGTAGTAATTGAGAAAGAAACTTTGTAGTCTGAAAATATAGCTTTATGACTACACTGTAATGAAAAAAGACTGATTGAATGGAAGAGATCGCTGCCTGGAAATAAGCCAGCCAGATTGTTTTACAATGAAGGGTTAAATAAATAAATATAGACTGCAGTAGATTTGATGTTGGATCACCTTGCTATCGCAACTTTAGGTTTAATATATGAAAACTGTGCTTGAGGAAATGTTGCAGCCTCACATAGTAGGGTATACATACAAAGGCTGTATTCATATATAACAGTAATTTACAATTAGAGTTTTGCGAAATACTGGCGTTCTACGAAACTCGACTAAATTTAGCAAGAAACTTTTGAAAATATATACAACTTGTCACCTTTTTCACAATTGAGGATTAAATAAAAAAAAACAAAATATTTCAAAGTACAATATTTTAATCCTTCTGCTTAACACTCTTATTTTGTGCTTTGCCCTTGTTGAATCAAATATGTCAGCCAGGTTAAGGGTTCTCTGACATGTGCAATAAGTAACAATAAATTAGACGTATATTTGTAAAAAGGAAACAACACACAAAATGAAAAAAAGAAAGAAAATTTAAAATATCTAATAACCATACCTCAATTCGGTATCTGCAAAGATATCTAGCAATTTAAATGGGTATTTCATTATTAAATTCCATCTTTTAAACGCAAGACTTATAAGTCAAGCCAGTGTTATGAAATTGTGAAATACTTCCTTATTTCCTTTGTGATGTGCATGGCCGCACGGTAACGCACTGGACTTCCGTACGGAAGGGCGTCGGTTCAAACCCCGCGCTGTGCTACTCCCCTTAAGTTAGAAGAAACATTGCATAGTACCTAATGTACTTATAGTCTTATTTTTCATTGTTGGATCTAGAAAAATTATATTGAAAAAGTAGTGGAATAATAAATTATACTGACATGAATTTGCATTGTATTAACCCTTTAGTTGTCTACTCCAGTGGTCTCCAATTTTTTTTGATCGCGTATCCCTAAGACGTATGTATACAAGAAAAAATATAAATTTTTATATGTATACATACGTAAAAATGTCATCGATTGTCAGTCTTAAATACATTTCCTCGTCTATTTGATGTCTATGATCGCGTAAATAAAAAATATATAAGTTAGCATTTGTTCATCTTTAATAAATTTTCTTATTTTTTCTATCACTTGTGGTACTCTCAATTATCGACTCCCGTACCCCCTGGGGTACGCGTAACCCACTTTGGAGACCACTGGTTTACAGAACAACCTGGCAGGTGTATTTCAATGTAGATATCTCTTCCGACACATCAGGAAGGTATATATTTATTAATAAATTAATTTGTTATTCCATTAATTAGATTAATCCCTGCGACCTGCGTAGCCTAATGGTAACATTCTTGACATCCACTCGGGGGTTTCGGGTTCAATTCCAGATGGTGTTGAAATATAAACAAAAATAAAATTAAAAAAAGGTGCCAGTCTGGTAACAATACTCACATGCGCCAAACGTTAGTGTTGCCAGCGCGTTCAATAACGAACCGCGAGTTCTTTGCCTACTCCAGAGGTTCTAAACCCGAAGGTTTATTTGCTGGGACCGAAGACTATATTGTCTCCCAGTCACGATATGTTCGAAATACTAATTCGGAGATATCTCTTCTGGGGGAAGGATACCGGTTTGTCACAAGAGTAAGGCTTAGGTCAAATTAGTGTCATATTTCATTGAAGGCTGTGCCTAGTGTACCGACCCAAAAGAAAAAACTTTTAAGAGGTTTGGTAATTTATTAATTTCTAATTTTTTATTATGAATTTATCTCTAATATTCCGCTGGTTGCGACTTGAAAAAGTTTTCGACAAACTCTCGAACCTGGTTTTAATTAGATATTTTTTCCCCAGCAAAGCGTTTTGCAACAATCGAAACAGATGATAATCGGATGATGCAGTCAGGTGAGCAGGGTGGGTGGGGTAGAACAGACCAGCCAAGCATAAATTTTTTTCCTTGATGTATTGTCACTATCGTGATAAGATTGACGGAAACTTGTTTACTGCAAACAGGTACAAACTTGTCAAGTATAATGAGTCATTGGAATCACTAATCGATCATTATAATTTGTTTCTAATTTACGGAACTTATTTATGACTCTACTCAAAACACTTTTGTTCTACTCTATGTTAGTACCTATATTCGTGTGTGTATGTTATAATACTTTCACAAGCATATTTTAATTCATATACGCCGTTTTTATGCAGTTCAGGTATTTGGCGGGTTAAAATTGTTTGTGTAATATGAAGGTTTTATTTCAAGGGTGTGGGCTGAAAAACATCTGATGATGTCCTCGTGGCCGGGCTCGCCCTATGTTGCTAGGGTGTAACTCAACTGGGGGTTGGGGGGGTGTTATGAGATGATCCCAGACCTTATTTTCGATGGTTTATCTTTTAAATTAATTTATTTTCTATTTTAAACTTATTTTATGCTATTTATCTTGAGACATATGTGCGATTTTGAAATGTATTTATGTATACTATGTTGCCATTTTTTTAAAAGAAAGCGTGAAATAACTTCGGTGATTCTATCAACAACTAAAATTATTCTCCAATTGTCTTTGTCATTCTGTTATTCTCTTTTGGGGTAAATAAAGATAATATTAATTAGTCAAATAACGAAGTAATTTATTACAAAATATTCTAATATTGAGTTTCTTAAAGTTAAAAGTGAAACCTTTGATAAACACAGAATAAGAGACCTAAAATGAAAACCATACTAAAAAACTTTAAAAAAAAATGGGTACCAACGGGATTCGATGTCGCGAGCGTCTTACCAACTAGGCCACGAATACCGCTTATTAGATTTTGCATATTAAAGAGACATATAGACATTGATTTGGGAGGAATTTAGAAAAGAATGCTGGAAATGAAGTATGATGAAAAGGACCCTTAACCATTGTATTTTTGGCGAGTATTTACGGCTTTTACTTTTATTATCTTCCAACTGTCTGCACGAAATCCCACAAAATTCATGCAAATCTTTCGATAATAATATGAATAGCGAATAGATATAAATCACGTCACATAAACCATTTATTTTTATTTGTTCCAATATTTTGGATGTGCACATGAGACAAAAATAAAATTCGTGAATAATATTATAAAAAACATAAATTTTCAAAGTTTTCCTGAGTCATACAGAATTTATCCACATTTTATTATAACATAGATAACGCCCGTGGCTTAGACACCTTTTGTCCAACTTGGAGATTGCAGATTCATTGAAAACTAAATGGTGCCCAAAACGTTGTTTATGTTAATTCATTGATCCGTAGCAAACCAGAAAGCGATGCTTGCATTTGGAGCTTGCTGGGGACGCAGAACTCACGCATGGTGGAGATGATACAAAAAAAATATCTACGATATCTCTTTATGAGTGAGTTTGGTGTCTATCCATAGCTTTACCCTACTCAGTTTCTGCTGTGCATGCATGGGTATAACTCCTTGAGTGTAAAAAGAGATCAACGTCTCCTGATATACGTTGTCAGACTCGTTCGAGGAGTTGTGAGCTGTCCAGCATTACTACAAAGATAAGCGTTAAATGTTCCTCACAATTACACTAGACTGCGCCGGCAAGAACTATTCTAAATAACATACGCAAGAACGGGTCTTCCAGCTGATATGCCTGTTGGAAGGGCCTTAACTCTTTTGAACGAGACTGCTTCAGATATTGACACATTTCATATCACATTAACAAAAGCAAAAGAAAATTTTCTTCTGAGATTGGTCGCGTTAGAAAGCACTCATCAACGTATTTAAGTGACTTTAAATATATGTGTATATATAATGTATGCATATACTCGTACATAATTTTATATAATATTTTTATTGTATATAATTTTTTTATTTTACATTTTTTTTAATGTTATCATTTTTCAATGTAATTGGGCTAAGCCTGATTTGAGAAAATAAATAAATGGAATTCCCATAAGAACCCAGATTTTTCAACAAGGATTCTAAACTGGTTTTCACTTAAGGCCTATTGAACATATTTGTGCTTAGTTGGAAGATACTGCCACAGGTGATGGGCGCATATCTTGTTTTATTTTGTCCATAAATTGAACCCTAAGCTTGATTCTGTTATTTATACGTTTAGAAATATTGTTGTGATTGCCAGGCCTCATAGTCGAAGATCCACTCGCCATTCAAACTTAAATTAAGTTGAAAAACTGTGCTGTGGAGTTTTTTAAAATGAGTGAACCGTTCCATATCATCAAACTCAATGGCCACACCGTTGTACTGAGCAAATTCTCCCCAACGGCGTTCTAATTCGGGACTCGAACCCATTCTTACTAAATAAATTACGTTAGATAGATAGACGAATTATATTATCTGCATTACCAGTTGGGAGAAAAATCGCGGCTGACCGAGAGAAATGCCGTGACGATGGAAAGGCATTTACATTATACCCTGCAGTGGATGCTTAACGAGGAAGCAAGAGGAAGATATGTTTAAAATACACACTATCAATGCACGTGGGTATTTTCTGCCCTCCTCCAACTGAACGTAAATTTGGACGACCTTTCTGGATCGAGGGACAGCAATAAACTGAGAAGAATATGAACTCACCAGATAGCTGGCGGCAGCAATGGTCCTTTATCGAAAGTTTCCATCATGTTAGTGATCCTAACGTACTTTTACAAGGATTTAACCTACCTCGAATACTTTGGTGTACATTGAACCTTTATAGGTGTGGCTATAGTTGGAATGTTTTGCATTATATTGCAGTACAACATTACAACCTGGCTAGCAAATTACCATGTGGCAATTTTTCCCAATCAACTAGAAAAATAATATTAATAAGATCTTAAGTGAAAATCTGACTGGAATCCTTTTTCAAAAATCTTGGTTTCAACGGGAGTCAACCCCGTAACCCCCGGGTCGGAAGACAGGCGTCTAACTAACTAGGCCACGAAGATGCATTGGTGGGGTTTCATTGATTATCTAACATATTATGCTCATGTGGACTCAGTTCAGACTGTTGGTCACATAGTGGAATGTCTAATTATTTATTCATTTCCGAGAACATTGGAGGCGATTTATTGGGTTACTTCTACGACTATAACATATCATGGATGAGTAAACTGAACATCTGACTGTGAGAGAGAAACCATACAATAGAACACTAAGCAGTGGATACCATCGTGCTGACAATGTTGATTGGCCTACGTGCAATAAACCCTCGAAACACTTAAACTTTTACATACAAATTTCATATCCCACGAGAAATGCCCAGTTGTATTCTTGATATTCATATTTCTAAGCTCTAAGTTCAATTGCTTTTGGAACAATAATTGATTCAATCAAGTGTTCACGTATCAAATTACTGACAAGCTTTATCTCACTGTCTCTTTCATGTTATGTAATGAACAGTAGGCTCGAGTCTTGTTTTGTCTCCCTCAAATTTAATCAAGAATTTTTGTTTCAATTTCACAACAGCCTTTACAATCCTCCCCTCCGTTCCGACTGCGTGGCCAGTATTTCAGAGATTGTAATGCAGAGATGTCAAACTGTTTGCTGTAGGAAAAAATACAGGTTGAAATATTTATATAATACGAGGCATATCCAGAAAGTAAGTGTACTGAATTTTTGTAGGTTACATTTTTTTTATTTAAACAAAAAAATTACGTGGTTACCGTAGTACATATGTAAGCTATTTTTCGACATAGTCGCCATTCCTCTTAATGCAGGTGGTGAAGCGGGGTATCAACTTTTTGATGCCTTCCTCAAAATAGTTTCCCGCCAACCCCTCCGTCCACTTCTCCCCCTCCTCCTTTACCTCCTCGTCAGTTGAAAACCTTTTTCCACCCATGTGCAGCTTCAGGGAGGTAAAGAGATAGTAATCTGAAGGTGCTAGGTCAGGGAAATGCGCGGGATGGTTCAGGACATCCCATTTAAACGAGGCGAGCAGTTCCTTCGTGGCGTTGGCCGTGTGTGGTCTGGTATTGTCGTGCAGCAGGCAGACTCCCTTTGTCAGCATGCCTCTCCTCTTGTTCTGAATCGCCCTCCGCAATTTTTTTAGGGTCTCACAGTATCTTGCAGAGTTGATGGTCTCCCCTTGAGGCATATATTCAATTAAAATTATGCCTTGACAGTCCTAAAACAATTTCGTCAGTCACAATTGAAGGTCTTCCGCTCCTCTGATCATCATGCACAGACGTACGACCGTTTTTAAACTCGCGACACCACTTGTACACACTCGTACGATTCATAGCTTTATCACCATATGCAGTTTTCACCTCATTATATTGTAAACCTCAACCGGAGGTTTTCTCTTCCAAACGAGATAACGGATGACGCTACGTATTTCGCACTTGGCGGGAGATTGGATTTACATTTTTCACGAAACGTGTTGTCGCGTCGACACTTCTCAACGTACTGACCTCAAACCGATCTCGTTGCGGCGGGGAAGGGTCAGGCTACACGGAAGTGTAGCCAACATGTCGAAAATATAATCCATCCGGTCGTGAGAGCCTCAGTACACTTACTTTCTGGATACGCCTCGCCTCTGGATACGATACGCCTCGTATTACACAAACATTTGCCAAAGGCTATACCTATATATAAATGTATATCTTAAGAACGAATCTTATTGATATATTATAGCTATGAACTAACTTCATTTAAATTTCCAATATGTAATTTTATTTTTAACAATCGGATTATTTAATTTCTTAGAAATAGTTAACACCTACATACTAACTTATAACTAGATAACAATTCTTAACACGAATTATTTTAATACTAATTATTAAGCAAGTACATGTATACTCGTTCAGGTTACTTACATTTCATCACATTCACTCAGACATTGGTCCTCTCTACTAGGTGTACTAATCAGGCAGCAGGTGATGCTTCGAAAGCCTGTGCTTATAACGGAAAGGTAGATCGGACTTACTTTTGTAATCCCCTAGGGCAGCGATTAGAGTATTGCTGTGGTTCTGTTGGCTTTTATAGAACTTCACGGTCCAAGAGAAGATGTTATGTTGGAAGGTGTCTTCACGTTGTTCAGCGGGAAATCGGGAGAGTTTTGTTCTGGGATGGGTGTTGAAAGAGATTTTGAATGCTTTGTTCTGCACTTGTTGAAGCTTTAGGTGATCCGTGTTTTTCACACTACCCCAAACAGGTGCAGTATCGGTCAAGATAGGAGATATATTTGTTTTATTATTTACATTGTGGATATTTTTCTTTAAAAAGAGAGGACAGGTAGGAATGAAATGAAATTTGGCGCATTAGGTGCCAATTCATAATTTATTAATGTTTTAAGTAAGATTAACTCCCGGAAGTCACCGGTTGTTGGGTCCTGCTCTAATATTACGAGTATAATACTTGTTTGGGAGGAGATGCTAAGCTGCGTAATAATCTTCTTATCCTTATCCAGGTTTCGTTAATTTAATTGGTTAAATTACTAACCAAAATTTCATCTGACTGCTTTATGTTTGATTAACAGTTTGTTTAATAGTTTGACCTTTCGCGATGGATTAAATATTTATCATAGAAAATCTCCAGTTCGTGTTTAAATGGGTAATCACCTATTTAGATTATCTTATGTCAATAGTTTGAACGATTTTATGAATTTTATGATTTTATAAAAAGAGCCAATTTGATGATCATCCAGCATAAATATACGAGTATAGCTATTTTTAAAACGCTTTGAAATAAACGAAACCGAATTTTTGACCAAAAAGTTTACATCACAATCTGTTTTTTTTACACAAGGCTTTTTAACATATTTTTGTTTTATGGGTAGAAATTGTCTCATTTAAAAATAAACCCGCCTGAGTGTATTGTGTACAACGGAGGTGTGATTTAATACAATACAAGAAAAGAGTATTGATTCTTTATGAAAAATTTACCCTGCTATTCTTTGTCTTAAGCCTACAGAAATTTTTGACAGCGTGAACTGTCATTTCAAGATAGAAAAATCAAATCTTATTATTTGCATCTACATAAAATTATATCTTGGTATTCATTGTAGCCAGGGCTCACTTCAGGAATAATCATAAGGATGTGAAGGCTACATTTAACATTAAAAAATACCACATTTGAAGAAATTTAGAATGAATGGATATTTTCATTTTTGTAATGTTTTAAAACACATATTTTACTACTAAACAACAGTTTGAATATTATATCAAAGTCACTATCGAAATCCAAGTTTAGCGAAAAATGCAAATATCTTTCGTTGACACTGTACAGCACCAGTACAAAGGCTGTAAAATAGATGGATGGCTATCGCTCAGTCATCAGATATTTCGGTTTGCTTCTTGCGTTTTCGGTGAAGAGCAGGGTGAGGAGATTCCTCTTTGGCAGGTAGAAGTGTGTCCAAATGAAAACACAGTAGACGTTCCAGTAGATGAGACTATATTTTTTGAATTAAATACATTTATCTTTAAATACAGTTTGAAGAAACTGAGGAAAATATAAGAAGTATTAGAAATAGAACACAATGGACGACGAGATGTATAGATGTAGACATGGAGAAAAATGTGGAGATCAGTCCTGATATCTCAATTTTTTATCAATTTTCAAATTATCAAGTAACGACTGTTTGGCACCTGCATCATGTACATACATGTATAGTATATAATTTATTACCTACATGACTCTCTGAATCTTGGTGTGTAACAGAGGCTCAAGAAAGAAGACAGTATAGTTTTAAAAACCTTAGGAGGATGTGTGTATGTCAAGTTGTATGACAAACGTGTCTGGTGGTACGACCATGTGACAAATATGTAACAAGTGTGTCTAATGGCATGACCATATTATGACAAATCAATCATTACGATCATGCGACAAATGTGTCCGGTGGTACGACCATGTAACAAATGTGTGTGTGATTATACGAGCAGCAGCAGACGTGGAATGCCGACCTGGATGGAGGCGTTTTAAGGCATCCCCTATGATCCTGATGAGATGCATAAAATGATAATGAATATGATGATGATACATTCATCAGTTTTGTATGTATTTCTAGGATATTAGGCATAACGCTAGGCAGACCACGGCCGTCGGATGCCACGGATTTATTTCCAGACTTGTTTTTCCGTAAGATCGTTTTACATCTAAATTAACACTTTTCTGCAACCAATATGCTATCATACATTTTTATAGTGCAATTAAGCAACATAACAATTGACCTGTTTAAAACTTTGCCTAATGAAAAGATGTATCATATAAAACCTGTTGATTTTCATGAAATTTGCCATGATCTCCTAGACATCGGACCTTTGGATTTGATTTGTCTAGGCTGTGGGGCTTGCTGAAGTATAACAGCTTGCATACTAAAAACCAATATAAGTACAGGCGTCTTCAATCGACACGATGGTTAATAATCATACTCGATCACGAGGAAGAGCCTATTGTTTCACCGTATTAAAGACTGACAACTGGATACTGGAGAGGCGTTGATTTACGAAATTATCAATTTTCTTCCAATACTGTGATGTTGACATTTTGCAGATGATAATTGTAGGTATAAAATATTGGAACTCATTAGATTTGGATCTACTTGTAATATATTGCAATTATTACTCGTATGTCGGTAGCCATGGTCTAACAGTTAGCATTCACGATAAGCAAGCGGGCACGCCAGGTTCAATTCCTAGCGGATTCTCTTCCGGATTGGTTTTACTCTCAGATTGTTTTACATTTGAAATTATCTTTTATAAAGTTAATATGTTGTAAAACATAAATTTTTATAGTTATATACATAGATGGAAGAAATTGTCGAGTTCACGAGGGATAATCTATTGTTTCATCGTATTAAAGACTGACACAACTGGGCACTGGAGAGGCGTTGATGTAGGAAATTGCCAAGTTTTTTCTGGGACTGTTATGTTGAAAATTTGAAGATGATAATATTGTACGTATAAAAATAGTGGGACGGGGGCTTATAGTCTGTCAAACAATTTCTGTCGACTCTGATTTTAACGGCGAGAAATGTGAAATTATACAATATCGTCTTTAAAACGGCGACGGATTTGGCTTCCGTCAAAAGTGTCTATTGAAATTATACATAAAATATTCAAATTATTTTTGATTTATTCAAAATCTTCTTGATTGTGCTCGGCCACATTTTCTCGCGTTTGAAATTATTATAGAATTTATCTGTGGATGATTTCTATTCAAATGGAAATAAAATTGGATTATCATTCGTTTTGATTACTCAAAACCTTTTCACATCATTTTCACTCGTTTTGCACAATTACCAAGTCAAATTTTCTAAAATTTTGTAATATAATACGGTGAAATGTACCCAAAAGAAAACTGACGAACTTCAGACATACAAACTAAAGAAGCTAGTCAGGGGCACCGTCTCTTAAATCATATCTCGATGTTTTCTAATCTGTACTCAATGGATTTGTCAGTTTGCTTCGTTCTTTTTTATTTATTTTCATTCACAATAAAGATTTTAACCCAATAATATTGGAATTTTCAATTGCAGAAAAAAGTTATACATATGTTATTAAAAAAAATACAAAAGTCACTTAAATTAGTTGATGGGCGCTTTCTAACATAATGTCCCCAGTCTTAGAAGAAAAGTTTCTTTTACTTTTGTCAAAGTGATTTGAAATATGCTTGTATCCGAAGCACTCCTGTTTAAAAAAGTTATGCCCTTCCAGTAGACCGTAGCTGGAAGACTCGTTCTTGCGTATGTGATTGAAAATAGTTCCTGCTGACGGATTCTAGCGTAATTCTTAGGAACATTTAACAATAATCTTTCCAGTAATGTTGGAAAGATCACAGCTGTTCGAACGAGCCTGATAACGTATAGTAGTAGCCGAAGATTTCTTCGTATGCTCAAAGAATTATATCCATGCATGTCCAGCAGAAGCTGTATAAGATAAACCCATGGATGGACACCAAACTCACTCATATAGAGATATCGCAGTTATTTTTTCTGTACCTTCTCCATTATGTGTGAGGTTTGAGCCCTCTGCAGGCTCTTAATGCAAGTATTGCTTTCTAGCTTGCTACGAACCAAAGTATTAAATAGTCGAAATTCCCTCGATATCTGCCTACACGCAAAAAAAAAATATATTGTGGGATTGTGGACTTGGAAAAAGTTTATAACCATGATAAGAGGTAGCTATGGAAATGTTGAATGAATATGGTATTGTATATAAATTTACACGTGGTACTGCGTTATTAGACGCCGAAAATAGAGTATGTATTGGAGTAAACTGTGTCTTGATTGAGTGGTTTAATATTTCAAAAGAGGTAACGCAAGGGTACGTTATGTCACCCTGTTTTTTTTTAGTATTTACATAGATTAATCTGTGAAGGAACAACAGAGGTCTATGGGCGGTATATAAATATCGAATGGGAATGTATGTGAAGCGTTTTATGCTGATGATATGGTGATGTTGGAAAAATGAAGATGGATTACGGAGTTTGATTAGTAAATTATATGAGAGATGTTAAAAGAAAGATCTGAGGATGAATGTTTTGAAGGTGATGGTGATAGAAAAGAGAAAACAAATGCGTTGTATGGGTGATCAATAAAAGATTGGTGCAAATTAAGGAATTTGGGTAGATAGTAGAAAAATCAAGAGGAATATCGAACGGCGTGTAGGGACAGAAAACAAAGTGAATAGGTGACTAAAACATCTTGAAGCAGAGAGTATCAAAATTAGATGATAGTCCATAGCAGTTTTTTAGTAGCAACTTTGATGTATGGAAATGAAATATGGACGTGAAGAAATTCTGAAAGAAGCCGAAAAAATTTTTTTTTTTTATTTATTCACATATATTTTTTATTTATTTCTGTATCAAATTAATAGCGTTAGTCAAGCGGGATGCCAATATTTATTTTTGAGAAAAAAAGTAATATCGTATTCTTTTATAGAAATGGAAATTTATTTTCACATATTTAATAATATAAGGGAAATAACACCACCTTATGTTTTATTCGGGCTGGGAATAAATGAAAGATACTGTAAATCACGGTTGAAAACATGCGAATAAACATTTTCAATGACTTTCAAACGCAAACGAATGAATAACATTATACTTCGTAAAGTAAGAACTGGGTGTTTCTTTCAAAATATTTATTGAATTGTATTTTTAATGGTTGACAGATTGGGTTTTATTTTTTAAAATCTGCATTTAAATTTATGCTTGGAAGGTAAACGAAACCAAGTGCTATTTAAAAACAATATAGGAGTTAGAAAATGTACTTTTTAAATTAACCTGTTTTCATTTTAATTCTTCTTCTGCGTTTGTCTCTCATAAACAGTATGTCTTCTACAACCAGGTCATAGCGAATCTTCTCCAACCAGGACATAGAGCCTCTTCTCCAACCGGGTCACAACGTCTCTTCTCCAACCAGGTCACAGCGTCTCTTCTCCAACCGGGTCACAGCGTCTGTTCTCCAACCGGGTCACAGCTTCTAATGCATTAGGTGTTGTAGCTCCTGCACACCTCCAGATAACACATACAGTGGGCAGTTGAGTATGATGTGATCCATGGTCTGGGTTTCCCTGCACTCACAGAAAGGCGATTCCGCTAGGCTTCTCTTGTGCTTATCACACACAGTGCAGTTCACTACGCGTGTGATCCTATTTCTAGTACACAGCTCCTTCCGAGGTAGGAAAAACCCAGGCAGCCCCACCCAGGATCGCCCGAAAGATAAATGCCTGTTTTTTTACGTCACACTCCGTTTAACGGGATCGACATTTATCAGCGATTGGCCTATTATCTATTTACTCGAGAGTGTTCCCGAATTGACGACGGGAAGTATGTTATACCGATTGTAATTGATTTATTAAAACACAGTTTTTTTACTGAAAATACGATCCTAGTTTCATATATTATCAAAATCACTATTTTATTGTATTGTACTTTGATTGTATACAATACAACCTGGCGGGCTTATTGTTATGTAGTAATCTCTTCCAACCAACTAAATAGATGTTAAAAAGGCCTTAAGTAAAAATTATGCTGATTTTTTTTAATTAAAAACCTGTTTAACAGGAATCGAACACACTTTCACTCCATTTTTCTGTTGAGCTATGCAAAGAGGACATGTCACCAACTTTCTTATGACAATATTTTTCGTCTTCTCCACATCCATACATTTTCTCATACAGTTCCTTCTGTTTCTCTTACTTCTTACCTTTCCTTCTTTCAAATTTGATTGAATCGATCCAACTATACTTTTCTAGGCATTTATCTACCATGACACACATTCACGTTTGTATTGTAGATTTCTAATTATGTATTATGTTATCCATCCGTTCCGTATGTTCAATCCACTTCAACTTGATATTTTTCACTCTTATTAACTCTTTTTGAAATTCGTTATTAATAACAATTTTTCTCATTATGTGATATATTATATTTAAACACCACACATTTTCAGCACACGATTTTCCACCTCCGTTAACAAAATGAATAACACACATTTGGGTAAACGAAACACGTAGTTTTTCTATAAAATCTCCACGAAAATCCTTTCTGTTAAGAATTGCGTGAAAATATTTAAAACTGTATAACGTTTCTGTAGTTCCTTGATTGAAGAAATTCTCCTTAAATAAAGCCTTCTGTGCCGGAGAAAATTCACTCAGCTGCGGAAAATGGGGTTCGTTTTCGTGTGCTGAAATCCTTGGGGAATTTCGAGTTAATATTTTTTTCAGCGTTATTCAATGCTCACGAGTTGTGTCTTGAAGAAATATTTATATCTTCGATAATGTCCTTGCCGAAATAAGGAAAGTGGATTGAAATACTCTCGTAAAGTTGATGTAGATAAAACGCAAATTTTCACACGCATTTTTTTTGAGCGATGTTTTTTTTATTAACGTTTTCAATGACTTTTTAAAAGTATAGTAAAATTTTTCTCATCAAATATTTTTACATTACATGCATTAACATGCCATTTTCTATTGGAGTAGGCAGATAACAAAGCGAACCAGACTTTTCTATTTTGTCGTTATATTTAGTATTCACATCAATACACTTTCTTATACGACTCCTACGATTTCTTTAATTTTGACATTTCCATCTTTTTAAATACAATTTTTATGATCCAACCATATTTTCCTTTGTGTACTTAGTCAGAGATTTAGTAGAGGAATACTGAGAAAAGTGTTGTATTATAATTACACTTTCGTTGTATACAGTACAACCTGGCGGATTCATACCTATGTGGAACCTTTTTTTAACTAACAAGCTGCTCAAACAATTCTCAAGTGAAACCTAGACGTGAGCCCTTTTTAAAAACACAAGTCAGTGCCAACGGGTATCGAACCCTTGTATTGGAAAATAAGCGTCTTATTAAGTAGGTCACGTCAAATATGTTTGGATCTAGTAAATTAAGTGTAATTTACTATATTATAAGGATATTTAAAAAGTCAGCGATACTGAAGGAGTTTTATGATTAAACGTATGGGTCTAGTTGAGGCAAGGTGTGTCGTGATATTTAAGCTGTTGCTCTATCTTATTTGGTTTTCTAGTCAGAAATAGCTGTTTCTAGTCTAAAATAGATTGCTAAGCAATGCAACGTAAGTTAAAAATAATCCAGAGTTTACCAGTTATAGGAAATATTTTAATTTTTAAAACTCCTAGACGACGATGCATTATTCTAGACAGCAAATAAAATTCCTGGAGAAATCTCACTAAATGGAAATATACTGCTGCCAGTCGTGCAGGGAAACGACTCAGCACGATCCTAAGAATCCAATATGGAGACAAGTTATTGCGACGATGGTAATAATAGTTCAATGGGAATCATACAAATTCTCCTTTGCTTCATGAATTTAAATTCTATTCGAGATTTTTATAAAGTTTTAAGAATATAAATTTATTTATTATAGAAGTGCAAATTTTGTAGAATGGTAACAATGTTTGACACGACTCGTAATATGAACGAAGTTATGGTTTCATTATCAAATCTAGTATCAGTGTTTTTTTCTTCCCCGTCTAATTATAATTATTTGTCCACAAATTCGTAAAAATACGCAACATTGCGACCTAAATTTCGATTATCTTGGCATTTTTTATTTTTGCTACCGATGTCTCAGGTTTATTTATTTAGTAGAATTTACAGTCTTTTATCGACCAGTAAATATAGTTAAAATAGTAAAATTCAAATAAGAATTTTGAGTGCGCATGAATACAAAATCAACGTGTCGTAAAAAGTACAAACATTAACTTGACTTATATACAAAAAAATATCGGAAAGGAGTATGCAAATGCAAACTACGTTTCATACATATAATACAAACATGAGACAGACCAGGACTCAGGAGGCCCAAGGATGTAAAAAAAAAATCTGCTTGTAATAAATAAAAATGAACGTATATTCGTATCCACTCATCATCACCATCCTGTCATGTTACTCATTACTGAGCATCGTAACTCCCATGATAACCTCTGACGACTCTTCTCCGTCAATCCCTGCACTCCACGGTTTGAAGGGGAGTTGTTAAAGGTAGTCCAGCTACGTCTCTCACTTGGTCAGTCCAACGCATTATGATTCTGCCTCTTGTGCGTAGTTCTTCCAAGCCTCAATTAACCGCAAATCTCTCCAAACTGTCTCATTGACCTCAATCAATGTGCCCAAACAATTGGAAGACTCGTCGAAGGCATACTGTCGACAATCTGTCGGTGACTCTCAGTTCTTCGAGAATAGAGGCATAAGTTCACCTTGCTGTCTATGGAGTCAATACACATTAAAAACACATCGAAATTTCAACATATTTTTTAGATATCTTGGAAAGTTTGAGGGGGGGAAATCAACGAGAGCCACACCGTGGTGCCGGATTTATGGTTCAAATACACACAAAACCGCTCCCTGAGAGAACTTTTAGTGGCATTCAAGCCGTTTCCAAATACGTCTGAAACTGCAGCATACTCCTTACTCAATCGATGCAGTTTGAGTACGGGAGAATTCGAGTAACAGTTAGTTCTACAATTCTCGCACCGCAAAATATCCTGCATTTTCGTGCTTCTCGGAGTAATTTGGAAGTTAATTAATTCCAATACTTTAGGACAGTATATGCCTTCGACAGTCTCAATATAGTCTCAAAATAGTAAATGAAATTAAAAAAATAATTTCATTTACTATTTTGAGAAGCTGGAAGAAATCAGATATTACTCTACGATCTGAAAGTCTCATTAATTTCAGGTGTGACAATAACAAATTAAAGTTTTCATAATTATTTCTTAGACTGAGCTTAAAGGTAATGTGAAGTAAAAATCTGTGTTGCACCCTCGCTAGAATATTTGAAAAGACTGCTAAGGAATCCAGATAGTGGAGATGTATTCATGTTTACTCTTTATCAGAGTGTAATAAAGATGTTTTTTATACCTTGTATTCCCTCGAATGCCTCATGACGAAGCCTAAAACTCGCAAACAATAAGCGTTTATCTTATTAGCAAGGGTTGAAAAAGACAGGACATAGTCGAAAAAGCAACCAGATCTCGTATAACACAAACATTGTACAACTTCTCAAAATTCATATTGTAATAAAAGATAATTGGCTTTTCAATTTTTCTTAAATTTTTTATTTTAAGTGTAATTTGTTTAAACTCGCTAGGACCTAATAAAAATTATTCACTTCAGCCCCAGTAAATATCTGATCATAGTTTCATCCGCAAAGGTATTTTGTATTTACATTCATACAGTTTCTATGATTTCTCTGACCTTTTGCATTTTATTTTTTGAAAATCTCATACACTTGATCCGACCATACTTTCCTTAGTCTTCCTGAACCACGCATTCCACTTATATTTTTACTATACATTTGTTTTGTTATTCTTTCATCATTCATTCGTTCTATATTCACAAACCAGCTCAGAGTCCAGTTCTTCATCTTACTCAACATATTGGAATTAAGCTCATTTTCATCCTTAATCACTTCGTTTCGTTTTCCATCATACATTCTCACGCATTCCATCAGCATTTATTTGGCTCTAATCGGTCTTTTTCTATTTGGAAAATAAATATTAGCATATCCACAAAAAAAGGACTTGTCGTTTAGGTACGTGATTTTTTCAGCTGTTGGCAATTCGAATCATACGTCACTGTATATTTGTTTTGTAAGCCTTTCTTCGTTCATTCATTCTACATGCCCAAACCATCTCAGAGTGTTCTTCTTCATCTTACTCAACTCACCATCTTTAAGTTCACATTAATCTCTAATTATTTCATTTCGTTTTCTGTCAAATATTATCAACCCATGTACTTTTCTAAGTGCACGTATTTCTACAACATTTATTTCACCCATACACATCAAAGTTGGTATTAAAATAGAGTGATAGATATCATCTTGGCAGATTTTGATACTATCCAGTTCGAGTATACATGTTTTAGTGTACAATCAACTAGAAAAATGTTAATGATACCTTAAATGAAAACTAGACTAGAACACTTAAACACAAATAGGTTCCAATGGGAATCGAACTAGCAAGTCCCGGGCTGAAAGACAGGCTTCTTGCCAGCTTGGCATTGGAAAACTTAATTATTGATTGTAAAAAAAACGAAGCTTAATTAATATGTGTAAGTGATCTTAATGTGGGTGGGTGGCGTATTGAAGAAAAATGTGAAAACGGAATGAAATACATTGTTATGAATTGTAATTTATTTTATTAAACACTGTTTATTTAACTTTTTGTAATTTTATAACCCTACCGGTTTCAAGACTTTCACCTCATCTTCAGGGGAGCACAAACAAGACTTCTCAAGGGGAGCACAAACAAGTCTTGTTTGTGCTCCCCTGAAGAAGAGGTGAAAGCCTTGAAACCGGTAGGGTTATACCGTTACAAAAAGTGGAATAAACAGTGTTTGATATAATAAATTACAATGTATTTAAACCTCCACAACGTTAATGTCTTAACTATAAACAATATATTGTTATAAATATTTTTTATTTAAATAGAGTTGTTTGTATTCTCTAGGTTGAGGTAGGCGCCAGTTATCTAACAGATAACAGCTGGCGTCTGTGGTTTTATGACTTATGTGGTCTAGCTGGTAAGACAAGACGCCTGTCATCCAACATGAGGTTACGGTTTCAATTCCTGTTGGTACCAAAACTTTTTAAAAAGTTTCCAGTCTAGTTTTCCCTTAAGGTTTGTTTAAAATCTTTCTGGTTGGTAGGAAGAGATTAAGACATTGCAATAAACCTGTCAGATTGCACTGTATGTATGTAATAAATACAATAATGCTACTCCCTGGTTTATTTTCTTTTCAAATTTTATTCATTTTGTCGAATAAAAATGACGAAAGTCTTCTCGATTATGAATAAATTTGAAGCATGTTTTATGTGTAAAATTCCTTTTCAATGTCTGAAAACGAGTTATCTATATTCTTCAATTGATTTTCATCTTTTTATAGTGGGAATGAGATTGAAAATTGTGAACTCTGGTGAATTCGCCTGACGAATTTCAATTCGTTCTCGGAATTTCCCAGTATTAGACTCAACAAGTCTGTCTTCACGTAAAAGGGACCTTAGGGCAGGGGTGAAATCAAGTTATTATATTTCCGCTTTTGGAGGACAAAATATTTAATAAATTTTCAAGTTTATCAAAGGTTTGATAAATTGGAGAATTTTTCGGAATTCCCTATTAGAATATTTAGCTTCAAATACTTTGTTATTCCACTAATTACATTCATCTCTACAACACGTGTTTCTACCTTCTATCCCAATACTAGCTTCAGGCTTGTTAGTGAAATAACGATGAAATTCTTAAAATTTATATCGGACATGCTTGTAGACGATTTTAATCTGAAATAATTGGACGCAAATTTCAGTTAACCCGTTTTGATATATAGTACTGACACTCGTCGTCGTTGCTGGACCTCGTAGTCGAGGACCCCCTTGTCATTCCAACGTCTATTCAGTTGGAAAGTCAAATTGTACCGTGAAATTTTCGTATATTACTCCTTTTGGAAGGAGTGAGCCATTGATCACAGGCAAACTCACCAGCCACACCGCTGTACTGGATCTGATGGCACACCTGAAGTAAAACGATCGGTGCACACGTACGTCCAGTACGTTACCACGCGGCCATACACTAGACTTCAATCTATATCTCTATAGTTTACTAACTGAAGGCAAAATAAAAAATATCACGGACAACGCAAAATATAAATGACGTGCGCTAAGAGTCTTAATTATGAAAGTCAGGTAAAAGTCAAGCAGGAATAAACATCGATAGATTGAGCCAAAGAGCATAACAGTAGGATCTCAGTTTCCTCAATGTTGCTAATTGGTGGTGAACGGTGGGCATGTGGACTATCGCCGAGGCTTTTAGGACATGCTCAACGGAGATACTTTCGGTCTTGACAAGGATCACTCTATTGTATCTGGGGGCTTACTTTGTCTCCCATAATAGCGTGTTGGTGGAATCGAACTAAACTGAGTCAAATGACGTAAAACTAGTTTCAGAGACAGCTATCTGATAGATAAGGAAGATGCAGATAAATTGTAAATACCGAAGTCTCACGCCCTAAATGTAACAGGGCATACCTTTCAGAAATAGGCTTACATAGTTTTAGTCATGGAATGGAGTTAATTCAAGGAATCTTAAGAGATGTATAGATTTAAATATATATATTTTACATTCATGAAGCTAACAAACTTACATACATAGCATCACGCCGTTTCCCTGTCGGGATAGACAGAGAGGACAGAGAGCCATACTTTCTAATCTTGACACACATCCTTAGTCTCTTCTACATTCATACAACTTCTAAGATTTCTCTGACTTTCAACGTTTCCTTCTTTCAGAATATTATTCACTTGATCCAACTATACTTGTACTTTTCTTGGCCTTCCTCTCACACACCTTACACTCACATTTGCCCTATATATTTGTTGAAACTAACATGGTGAAAATAAAAATAATGATTACATACTGTAGAAACATCATGAATGTCGTATATTAAACATCATTTAAAAAATTGATGATATGTGCGCGTTAGGTTCAATCAAGATGATTAACTAAAACAAATACAAAACAATACTCGTATTCCGTCATTCTAGCAAGAACAATTCTTTGAGTCAAAGTTATATCAAAATTCATAAAATGTTCATAATGTTATCATTATATCAAAATTCATAAAATGTTCATAATGGTTTCATTATATCAAAATTCATAAAATGTTCATAATGTTATCATTATATCAAAATTCATAAAATGTTCATAATTGTTTCATTATATCAAAATTCATAAAATGTTCATAATGTTATCATTATATCAAAATTCATAAAATTTTCATAATGTTATCATTATATCAAAATTCATAAAATGTTCATAATGTCACAAAATCCATAAAATGTTCATAATGTATGACGACATCTGTGACCTAATTGGTAAAATGCTTAACTTCTACCGAAGGATTTTAGGTTCGATTTTCCCGATCGAACCCGAAAAAAAATAAAATAATAGTCTCAGTCTGATAAATAAATATAGGTGTATTGATAGCAACATATTATATTTATAAGTTTATAGATAGCAACATAGTACAATTATAGGTGTATTGATAGCAACATAGTATAATTATAAGTTTATAGATAGCCACATAGTATAATTATAGGTGTATTGATAGCAACATAGTATAATTATAAGTTTATAGATAGCAACATAGTATAATTATAGGTTTATTGATAGCAACATAGTATAATTAATACAAACATATACTGAAATTAAATATACTCGTACGTGTATGTCTCAGGATGATGTCAAAGAAAACATATTCAATAGAGAAGCTATCAAAAGGCCTGGGCTCATCTCATAATATCTCCCCAGTCAAGATACACCCACACCAATAGAGGGTGAGCCTGTCCACGAGGACATTAGTTTTTCAGCAGGTAGCAAAACTCGACCGTACTAGACGTATGCGAGTATTTTTATCTTTTCACGAGCGGTAATTTTACCAACACGAGCGAATATTACAATAATAATAAAATGACAATTTATATACCGTCGTTTAGAGAGCAGATTCTCCTCATGGGCACTCTTACTTGGGATTGGAACCCAATATTATTGACAGATTAATACAAAATAAATATGTATTAGTTAAGTGTAAGGATGGGAAGATTGTGGCTGCAGCCATTAAATAAGGTACTTGTACACATCAGCATATGTTCAGAACATATTTGGTGAGAAAACTGCAAAAAAAGGAAGAAATACTACGATATGTGATAGTACTCGTAATACATTCAGCTTTAGGTGTAGGGTAGCATATGTGTGTAATGTCAATATCTAATCATACATTTTGATAAGACCTCTCAAAGGTTCGGTTAACAGGACTGAAGACAATGTTGTCTGAGGTATGTTGAGGAGCACCGTATGAATGAAAATAAAGTGTTAACCTAATCACATTTCATGAATGACTAAAAACCAATTTTTGTAGTCTATTTATTCATGTTGGAGTTGTACCCATACGAGTACAGATAAATAAAATCTCGGGTAATGTAAAATAAATGCTGATTTCGGTCCAGTTTCAAAAACATCTGGAAAGAAGGCCAATATTTCACGTAAGCCTCTCACAAGAGCAATCTTCCCCTTTGAGCTTGGGTCTTTTTAGCCGCTGCTGTTTACAGATTGTCCTCCCGCACTTTGCGAAGATGCGGCCTTCTGCCCGGAAATACAAAGGGTTAATTAAGTTCTTCGGTGTCTTAGGAAGTCTTTTCACATTCCACAAGACGAGATCTGCAATTAAGGTAATTTGTTTATTTTCAGTAAACTTTCTTTTACAGTTTCGTTTAATTTTGACAACAATGGACCGAAGTTCGTCTTGAAACATTCGACCATTGAAAAGTACGTGTCACGTTCAAAATCTGGTATTCGCTATTTTTCATTTATTACTAGCTTTTTTTATTAAAAAAATGTGAACATAAAATCATGTAATGTGAACATAAAATTATGGGTCAACTTATACAAATGTGAGTTCTTCGGGGATTCCATGTGCA
Source organism: Odontocerum albicorne (assembly GCA_949825065.1). Classification (NCBI taxonomy): domain Eukaryota; kingdom Metazoa; phylum Arthropoda; class Insecta; order Trichoptera; family Odontoceridae; genus Odontocerum; species Odontocerum albicorne. Next base: position 29,586,043 of record OX463853.1, on the reverse strand, counting down.
TATAACATAGAATGGCATAAAAAAATGTATACACGCTTTTACAACATACCCTTGACTTGAACTTGCTGCAGGAATCTGTCTTACCACGTATTCGTGAAAAATTTAGGAATTAGGACATTTTTTTCCACCTTCCTACTACCATCGTGCTATAAGGATCTATCTTGATAAAAAATTGCCGAACACACGGCAATACCCTCGCGTTCCCCAGACCTGACGTCAATGGATTTTTTTTTATGGAGACTCATCCAAGATAAAGTTCATGGTACAAAACCGGTAACATGTAATAAATAGAGAACAGTCATTGAAAGAAAATGCACCCAAATACAAAAAAAATATTCGCGATGTTTGTGATTTTGGTTATCAGCAGTACATATACCAGAACGGTCAACAATATCATTATTCGCGATACCAAATCAAAAACCCCTCTGTCTTCGTTAATTTGGAGTTTTAATCTTCGATTATAAAGTAAGAAACACTGAATTTATAATAATTTAAAGTGTGTATATTTTTTTCGGACATCTTGTATTTTATAGTGTTTCATATTTTTTAAATTAAAAAAGATGCGTTAAGATATGATGGATTTGACGCATTATATCTCTTTTTACACATTGAATTAATTGAGCTATTTTATATCAGATTATCTCAAATAAATTTGTTTATGTGATAAAGTTTCTAAATTAGAATTTTTAATCGTTTTTGATCTCTGTCATTAAATTGGTTCGATATCTCTAAACCGCGCGTCATTTAGTGTTTAGCTATGACATTGGTTTGGCAAGTTGGCACACAATATGGGATAATTTCTGCTCGATTGTAATTATCGGAAACATGAAAACTACGTGCCGCTAATATTGCGGGGCAGATGAAATTACATTGCAGTACTTTCTATAAGAATAACATCAAGGTTCTCCCAAATAGCACATTTACTTTGTCTTGCATGGTTCTCCCAAATAGCACATTTACTTTCTCTTTCATGGTACTTATTTTTTTTATGAGCGCGACGTCACATAGTGACGGAGAAGAAACTGCCTAAAGGGACTCCTTCTCTGGTGGCGACACACCTGAGTGGGAAAAAAAATGGAAAGACATTTATCAAATATTAATGCAAGGTATTCCGTTCAGTGGGATTTGTTTAGAAAAATCAAATAATATTTATATAGCGCCGTTTAGAGGGCAGACTTTCCTCAGGGGTGCTCATTTTGAGATTCGAGCCCAGTTTTATTGATAGATTACAAATATTAAAAAAATAGATGTACATATGTTGAGTACAAACTTGCGAGTTAATTGTCATTTAGTAATATGTTTCAACAAGCCAGAAAGATGTTCAAGAGGTCTTGAATTTCGAAAATCAGTCTGAAATCCGTTTTTTTTAAATGGATACCAACGGGGAATCAAACCGGGTCGGAACAAATAAATGGAAAACTGGTCGGAAGACAGGCGTCTATCAACTTGGCCACGAAGGCCGTTGCCTCCTTGTTTCGAGACTAATATAATTATCACTGATGAATATTAATCTTTTGGAGAATTGAAGTTGATGGATAATTAATTAAGATGTACCATAATTAATTAATCAAAACGTAAGATATTTAATCAATTAAGGGGAAATTTAAAGATGATACATAATTAATTCAGATAGAAAATTAAACAAGATTTAATAGATGCAGACACCACCTTCTAATTCTTGTATCTATATTTTTTGTGATGTTTTTAATTTAATAATAGTGGGTTCAAATCCCAAGTTAGAACGCCTTTGCGAAGAGTTTGCTTTCTAAATGTCGGTATATGCATTATTATTTTATTATTAATATTATTAAAATAATAGGATGCTGGGGCTTATAGGGTGATTGATAAACAAGGAACAATATGCTTAGTGTTAAAAAGGTGAACACTTCTTTTAGCCAAAGGTGTCATACTTTATAAGCTCCTAGGATCAATTCATTTCCAGCACAGTGGAAGTTACTCGTATTTACGATTTCGAAGCTCAAATATATACTGAAGCAATGACTTCTTTCTCAAAGAATTGCTGAATCTGTGAGTTTATTATTATCGTATATTGGGAAATAATGGAGGGATCTAATTGTTTATAGGGGTGGTTGTTGATGCTTATGTATCGTTTACTAATATTAAGGGTGGTTATTTTTTGTTTGTAATATGTAAATTCTATTGTTTTTTTTTCTATTTTGTTAATTTAGATGAAAAAGTGTCAATCTTATATATTTTAAGATTTGGTTTTTTTAATGTTCTTTTCAGTGATGAATATACTATATGTAATTGAGATACGTGATAAACTGGTTAAATTAAAACAGCAGCAGCAGTTCCTAGTTAGTCGGTCAACAAGTCCACGGTATCTGAACATAGAAATTAGGCAAGATGGGGAAGGGGAAAATGTTTTTTTATTGTCACCTTGTTCCTTGTAATGTAAAATAAAATTAAAATTGTTATAAAAAATGGAAAATATCAATGCTATGAATTGAAAATATTTTAAATGTATCACCAAAACAGTATGATATAACTTTAATTAATATTTGATGGAACGGTGTTGATATCTGATGCCTTGATTAATCCAGTGTAAATATATTCCGCGGAATGGTGGCAGGACGGGACGAGGAGCTTGTGAACTTTCTCCATTCCACGACTTATTAATTTTCCATCTCCACTTCTGTTCAGTCAAATATTCTATCCGAGTCCACCTCCCTATTCAGACTTAATATCTTAATACTTTGTTTGCAAATTACTTTTCTTCATAGGCGAAACTTATTATTGAGAAGCTATTTGCAGATTTTCGTTATTAATAATCGATTAAGGAAAAAATAAAGCAGTTCAATTAAGTACTTTATATTTTAGTTTTAAAGATAATGATATTTTTTCGTTTTTTTTTATGAAAAATGAATTTGCAATGACAATAGAAAGACAATTGTTCGATCCCCCCCCCCCTTGCTGTTATGGGGGACAAAATAAATCCCTATCCAGCGTGATTTACACAAGACCGAAATCTTATTTTTTTTATGAGCGCGACGTCACATAGTGACGGAGAAGAAACTGCCCAAAGGGACTCCTTCTCTGGTGGCGACACACCTGAGTGGGAAAAGAAAATGGAAAGATAATTATCAAATATTAATGCAAGGTATTCCGTTCAGTGGGATTTGTTTAGAAAAATCAAATAATATTTATATAGCGCCGTTTAGAGGGCAGACTTTCCTCAGGGGTGCTCATATTGAGATTCGAGCCCAGTTTTATTGACAGATTACAAATATTAAAAAAATAGATGTACATAAGTTGAGTGGAAATATAGGAAGGTGATGGCTTTGGCCATTGTTTTAGGAATTTTCTCACATCTAGATATGTTAATAAAAACATATTTGGTAATAAAACTTTTCAAGGGAAAGCGAACTACAAAGAAAATTTTACGATTCTCTATAAGTTATAGTTATAGATTCGGCTTTAAGCGGAATGTAGTGCATGTACGAGTATGTAGTGTTCATATATAATCATACATTTTTATAAGACTTCCCATGAATGGTTGTCTTGAAGTAGCAAGTGCTTTCTAAAGTTACACACACCACCCACGTCACTGACATAAAGAGGTCATTGCACGTCACAGGACCAGCAATGGTAAAAGCTCTACCATAATACCCCGCCCTATTGGATTGATTTGGATCAACATATTAAATGAATATGAAATCGATCTAGTAGGTAAGATGTCTTCTGACTCGGGGATTGAGGGTTTAATTCCTGTTGGTACTCTGTTATTTAAAATAAGTTGATTTCTGTCTAGTTTTTATCAAATGCCTACTTTACATCCTTGCTAAAGGGTCAGCTAGTCCAAAATATTGATTGAGATAAGCTGGTTTCGCGGCGAAAACTTTGAGTGCCAGACGATACAAGTATAGCACATCTCCTAAAGGACATCGCTCTGATGCGTAAATTTTGCTATGAACATTTTGTGATTACAGATTATTCATTGCTTTCAATACCATGAATTTCCTCTTTTCAGGATACATCAACCAGTGATGCCGTTTCAAAATATTCAATTTTTTAAAAATAAAACCAAATTCATTCATTCATATGGCGAAGTGATGATTCGTACATATTGAATAGCGTAGCCAGGAGACACTTTTGTTTTCGGCGTAGGCACTTCTTTGGAGTAGGCACGGGACTCATTATTGGTACTCGCACGTGTTTTCACTGCATGCAGACGTGAAGAAGCAACAACATTCGTACACGTCTAGTGCCTGAGAGTATTGTTGTCAAACTTATTTTACCAGACTGGGGCCCTTTTTGTGATTTTTTTTCGAGTACTATTGGAAATCGAATGTTAAAACCCCGGGTGGAGTTCAAGCGTCTTACTAACTTTGCCATAGATGTCATCTGTGATACAATACAAAAAATATCTTACAAAAAAATCATTCTATAGAAGCCCATACAAAACGCTGTTTTGATACCTGATTCATCTCAAATATTAAAATGCAGATCGATTAATTCAAAATATTAAAATGTAGATCGATTTATTCAAAAGATTAAATGTAGATCGATTAATTCAAAAGATTAAAATGTAGATCGATTAATTCAAAATATTAAAATGTAGATCGATTTATTCAAAAGATTAAATGTAGATCGATTAATTCAAAAGATTAAAATGTAGATCGATTAATTCAAAAGATTAAAATGTAGATCGATTAATTCAAAATATTAAAATGTAGATCGATTTATTCAAAAGATTAAAATGTAGATCGATTAATTCAAAAGATTAAAATGTAGATCGATTAATTCAAAATATTAAAATGTAGATCGATTTATTCAAAAGATTAAATGTAGATTGATTAATTCAAAAGATTAAAATGTAGATCGATTAATTTAGTAGTATAAAATGTAGATCGAATCTCATTTGAATATTAGCTTCTTTATCAAACGAACAAAACGCTGTTTTGATACCTGATTCATCTCAAATATTAAAATGCAGATCGATTAATTCAAAATATTAAAATGTAGATCGATTTATTCAAAAGATTAAATGTAGATCGATTAATTCAAAAGATTAAAATGTAGATCGATTAATTCAAAATATTAAAATGTAGATCGATTTATTCAAAAGATTAAATGTAGATCGATTAATTCAAAAGATTAAAATGTAGATCGATTAATTCAAAAGATTAAAATGTAGATCGATTAATTCAAAATATTAAAATGTAGATCGATTTATTCAAAAGATTAAAATGTAGATCGATTAATTCAAAAGATTAAAATGTAGATCGATTAATTCAAAATATTAAAATGTAGATCGATTTATTCAAAAGATTAAATGTAGATTGATTAATTCAAAAGATTAAAATGTAGATCGATTAATTTAGTAGTATAAAATGTAGATCGAATCTCATTTGAATATTAGCTTCTTTATCTGATGTTAGAGTTAAGCTGTACCCAGTTACAGAACGGGATTATGAATGTGTCCAATTCCCGGTTTTAAAACATTTTTTTAAGGTTTTGTTATAATTGAAAAGAAATCACACAGTTATAACTTAGGAATTATATTAAAAAAGTACACATACATACCACTACTCTACTTTCCTGTAAGAGTAGGTAGAGAGGATAGATCACCAAACTTTCCTATCGTGATACACATCTTTAGCTTCCTCCATATTTATGCAATTTTTCATACAACTTCTATGATTTCCCTGACGTTTTACATTTCCATTAAAAATGTCGTTCACTTGATCTCACCGTACTTTCCTTGGCCTAACACTACCACACCTTCAACTCGCATTTACACTATATATTTGTTTTGTAAATTTTAGAGTGTTCTTCTTTATATTTCTTAATACATCAGTCTTAAATTCACATTAATCCCTAATCATTTCATTTCGTATTCTATCATACATTAATATGTTATCATATCTATTTTTCTCAATGTATGCATTTTTAAAGCCTTCATTCGACTCCTTTCAGTATTTTTCAGTGTTCACGTTTCACTGTCATACATGGTTCTACAATACTGTTATGGACTAACATCTTGACAGCTTTCGATATTGTTCTGTTTAAGTATATATGTGTATGTTATAGTACCCCATTGATTTTTTACTACCGCCATGCGCCGTTCAATATCTCTAAAATAAAATATAAAATGCAGTCAAGTGTTTATGAAAATTAAAATGCTTATGGAATATTAAAATAACACACACATTAGTCAACAATTATTATTCTACATAGTAGTAAAATATAACATGTGGCAAAGTGTAAGAAATATTAGCAACACAAACCTGAAAGCGTCACATCCTTCCTGACCCTTTTGTTCTGAGTAGAGAAAAAAAGAAAAGTCCTTACGGGGGTGGCTTTCAGCGCTGAAGATTTGATGGTAATCTTTGTCCCGGTGGGCTGGATAATCTTGATCGCCTAGCAAAGCATGATGCTGCACTTCCTAGACGTTTCTCATTACTGCTCCATTTTTTTATCTTCTTATCTTACTCTCTCATCCACTCATTCCCGCTTCCACTATCAGAATATTCTACCTTAGCTATGAATCAAGTCCCTTTGACATTAGGAAGGTAGAGGCTGGTGTATTTTTATAATTTTATTCAAATGAGGTTTTCAACCACGTTTATTTGTGGGAATTCCATATTAAATTATTTTTCATTTATTAAATACCAATCAAATGTTAAATATGTTTCTACTTTTTTTGTTAAAAGTACTGACGCGTTTCTTTTTTATGAGCATCTATAAACTGGTTTTATACCATATATGGAATGTCTATTTTGTAGATGTAAATAGAGCGAAACGCGTCAGTATTCTCAATATACACACTAGAAAAACATTGTATTTAATTTTTATTCAATGCATAAAAACTTTGTAACATAAATTAAAATGCTTTGTTAATGAGTGAAACTTTGTTGCGAGTAGTCATTGTGTTTTTTTTTTGATGAATTGATGATGAGGCAAATTGTGTTACGTAAAACAATTAAATTCACGTAAAACTAAATTGTTTCTATGATGTTTTTCTACTTTACTTTGTATTGAAAAACGATAAATGATATTTATAAAAAAAATTGTTTAAACCCAAATATAAAATGGTAACTTAAGTTTAAAAATTTACTAACATCCCGACCAAATTTTTAATTGGGCGAATATTTTAATGCAATTGAACCTGGAAAAAATACATTTTACTGGTTCAATATTTTACGTAATGGGTTGAGATATGATCATTATTTTTTTTAACAAACCATAAAAATGTGTTTAATGAACTAGACCCCTTGGATATTTATTCTTTCTTAAACTCATACATAATTTGGTAGAATTCATGTTTGTATTAAGTTATTCTAATTAACTCTTTCCTTTTTATTTATTTATGCTAAAGTAAATGGTGCAATATGCCGTAAAACAATAACATTAACATAAACGTAATGAGTGTTTCATTTAAACACAGAATATAAAAAAAATATTAAAAACAATTACAATAAAAATAAATGCAAAGACACAATCGTAACAAAAAAATCAAACAATACATAAACTTGCAAGTGCACACGTTCACTCTTATAAAAATGCAAAAAAAATACTGTATGAGTCACAAACATAATACGGGGCTATTCAAAGGCGGTCAGCCCACATTGCACCAAACCGAGCGTCACTCTTGACATCAATGTGAAAGAAGAATACAGATGACAATAGACAAAATCGTCCCCTCAACACCTAATCTCTCAAGATGCATATATATCTTTTAAATCTAGTTAGAAAAAAATAATTAAAAATCAGACATTGAGCAACATATTGAAACTAAAATATAAAAGACGGAATCTGACAAAATTAACAAATGTAAAAAGCACACTTATAGATAAAGAAATAAAATCATCCATTCAAAACAGTTCAAAAAACTTCTTTAAAAGTCTTCGACAGACACGCGATATTCCACGTCACCCTCTGGCGGCCATTATTAAACTATCATATTTATTCTCCTTCATGATGTTTTACCACTTATGACGATTCAGCGTTTTTTCTTAAGATTACTTCTGGCAAGCTCTTTCTAATTCTTCAAACACATATTCAGGAGGCACTGTCTTGTTCTACCAAATGGTCTGCTTCATAAAGGTCTAACCTCAATGATGGATTTAATGGCTCGGTGATGTGCTCATGTATTCTGAAGGTGCCAACCTGTTGGTAAGTAACACTGCTGGTTACGGGAAGTTGGTTGAACGTCGAGCAAATTCCCTATTGCTGAAGATTCTTCATCATCATCAGAATTATTATTAAAGAATCTTCATGTACCTGCCGCTTCACCTGGTCTTATTATTTATATATTGAGTTTTAAAATAAATATTATTTTATCAAAAGTTTCGGCTTAAACTTTTTGTAGCTCCATATTAAAATATTTAATAACAAAATACTTTCTTAATTTACTAATTACATAAATCCCTGCGACACGTGTTTCTACATCTTATTTCGAGGCTCTCTTTAGACGAAATGCTTGAAGAGAGCCTCTCGAAAGAGTATTTTTTTATTAAAAAAAAACAATATTCCACTTGAGAACTTGTAACTTGTTCTCTTTGAAACATGCCCTGAGGTATTTTCGCAATTTGTCATTAGGGATTCAGCAGAGTTAGACAAAACAAGAAACGTACCAAATGTTAAAGAGGCCTTTTCATAAATGAATTGTTATACAGCGGGGTTAGTACAAAGGCCTACATATTTTATTGTTTATGTAGATGCGAAGGTTTTGAGGTTTATCTGTTTAACTCTTGTTGTGGGGACAAGTCGCTTTATTTAATTTATTTACCTTAAACTTTTTGAAAGCCATGACAATTATTTAAATAGTTTACTCTTGAGCGCGAGTAAAATTCGTAGAATTTTTTGAATTTCTCGTTTACAAATAAAAGTTTTTCTTTGAAATATTTGACTGTACTGTTCACTCACAAAGCTCAGCATTTTATTTATGTTTTGAAACAAGTGTTAGTACTCGTATTAAAAATGTATATTTTTAATTTGTACTTTTTATATCAAGAGGAATGCTCGATGCCATTTTTGACCATTAATTTAGAGTGCCATTTTTTATGACGAATTAAGAACGGTATTTATTGTACATACTCGTATATCCAATCCCGGCTTCGAGCAGCGCGGCCTGGATGATGAAAATATGAAATGTGATATATAATTTATAAATGCCATATCTTTTCTATGTCCAATAAGTGTTGCGTTTTTGTATCTTCGAAAAAGTTTCCCACTTTGTATTTTCGATTCGATTGTATTTTTTATAAATATAATCGCCTGAAGCTTTAAATCGTCTGAAAATGTTTATTTTAATTTCATTTATTATATTGACTCTCTTATAGTCCCATTCTTGGTGTTGCCAGTGATGGCGCAAATTATTCCACTGTGATTGAATTACCAAAATAAAAAAGCGGCGTTTTTAAATTTTTTTCTTTCATATATTGTAATAGTTGTTTTTTTTATTGCCGTTCACCCATTAAAAATATTATTTGGCATTAAACGGTCATATACTCGTATATTGAAAAAATATTTAAAAAAAGGTTTTCGCTGTTGATTTTTTTTTGTATTTCTCTTGTGATACGTTGTAGGTATTAATTAATCTCTTGTGACATGTTGTAGGTATTAATTAAAAAAATATTTTCCTATAATTACAAATAGATGTTTATATTGATTTATTCAGCACTTTATAGCGTAAATATCTAATTCAAGAAGTTATTAGCCAGCGGTTATCTTTTCCAGTCAACTAGACGGAATTTAAATATGTTATGGTGTGCTAATTACTGGTTGAGAGGTTACAAAGTTTTTAGGTTAAAAAACCTCCAAAAAAATTACAAATCATTTTTCTTGTTTAAAAATACAAATAAAATTTTAAGTAAGAGAATGAATAAATTAAGGAAAATATACAAAACATTTTTCAATATCACCCATGACATGGAGAGGAGTTGTATAGAGAAAGAAAAACGGAATAAAAAAAATTGAACACGCTATGTCATTGAAGATATAATATAAAGATTTTTTACTCTTAGTCGTTTTTTGAAGCCTGTCAAATGTTATATGTACACTAAAATAAATGAGAAAATAATCTAGATATGGTTTGGTCACATCGAGAGATAGAAATACTTAGAAAACAAATAAATGTGTGTCTGAAATGAATTGAGAGCGACGAAAAGGTACCCCGAGGTTAGGAAGAAAGATGATGGAGATATTTTAACGTAGAGAAATGTGATGGACCAAAAATTGCCGTACTCCAGTTTGTTAAAGGTTTGTCTTTCAACCAGAGGGTCTCGGGTTCATTTCCTATTGGTATCCTTGTAAAAAATGGGTTCAGTCTGATTGTTACCTAAATGTCTTTTTAATATATTTGTGGTTGCCACATGGCAATAAACCTACCAGGTTGTAGTACAATATACGATGAAAACGCTATTCATTTCACCATACTATGTCCCTGTCAGGGTAGGTAGAGAGAACAGAAGTCCAGATTAATTCTATATGCTTTCCTTCCACTTTCTAATACCACTGCTTCGATTTTTATGATTTTCTACGTTTCCCTCTTTCAAAATACCATTCCCTTGATCCAACCATAATTTCACTGGTCTTTCTCTACCACGCCTTCCACTCACATTTGAGCTATATATTTGTTTTGTTAGTCTTTTTTCATTCATTCGTTCTCCATGCCCAAACCATCTCAGAATGCTTTTCTTCATTTCACTCAACACATCAGTCTTAAGTTTACATTCATCCCCTATAACAACGTAATATAGTTTTATATAAAACAATATATTATGTATATGAGAAACAAAAGATCATGTATCATATGTATGGAAGTCTGAGGGTTATGATTATCCGCTATGCCTTGATTTGATGTACCACCTGTCTCTATCCCTTCCGATTCTATGAAAACTCCATGTAAAGTGTCTATAGGAATAGTAAGTAGTTAACCCCGTGAACATTTTACACATTGTACAAATACCGTTTTTAAACATCAGTTCAAAAACATTATGAAAAAATCTCTGAAACCGTGCATGGCACGGATATATGTATATTGATTGTGTACTAAACAAAATGAATATTAATATTTCGGAAGAGCTGTCATCCCTAATTTAACCATAAAAAAATAATAGAAATTTCGATTTCCTTTTAGTAAAATTTCACCGATATTTTAACGGCGGAGCCAAATGAAATATTCAATATAGGTTTTGATTTGTTTGACCACTCGGCTATTTAACATGTACGAATATGCATACCTAAAATGTTTCGAATATTCATGTGGAAATATTCAAACTTAATTTCTCAAGCTCTGGACCAACGTTCGTGGGTTAACATTACTAGTATTATATTTCCAGATAAAACTGAATTTCAATTAAAAAAAATCAACAATGAATATAGAGGGAACTGTGTTTACAAATTAACTAGAAATTTTAAATATGGCGAAATCAATGAACCTATGACCGACGAGCTTCGAGGTCTATTTGGTAAAGTGCTTGTCTCCCACCTGGAGGTTTCTGGTTCAATTATCGATTGTATTGTATTACACTTTCATAGTATATTCCTGGTAGACTTATTGTCATGTGACAATTTTTTTCAACCAACCAGAATGATGTTAAAGTGGCCTTAAGTGAAAATCAGACTACAATCCTTTTGAACCCGCAACTTCCGAGTTGGGAGACAGACGTCTTACCAACTAAGCCACGGTAGTCGTCTTATCTATATTTAATAACAAAATCTACAATAAACCCGCGTCGAGTTATAGTATGATGTAGTTTTTGGGCTAGAGGTGTCATAGAGCTGTCTTTTTTAAAACAAGGATAGCGAAACGACTATTGTTAATGGTGACCTCAATCGGAGGGTATGTTCTTTCAATAAGGCAGCGCAACGTATCACACGGCAAGTGAAATAATGTCTTTTTTGGAGACGAAATTTCCTAGCCCTGTCTTTACCCGACATGTGTACAGGACAGAGTTTATGCGAACAATACGCAGTCGATCAACGCGTTGAAAAAAGCTATTCCGCATAAATGTTATTAAAATTTTCACCATAAGAATGGTCACCTGGAGGAACAACACATGTGATATTTGGCAAACATTTTATTTTGAAGATAGTTTCCATATATTTACTTGACGAAGAAGTAAATACACTGCAAGCTTTTAAAAATAATAAGCTTTATCCTAAATACAAAACGCTATGTTCAAAATGGGACAAGCTATATTTTCGTTGTGTACGGTACAACTTGGCGGGTTTATTGTGGTGTGACAATCTCTTCAACCGGGATGATGTTTTAAGAGGCATTAAGTAAAACCCAGATTGGAACTCTTTTTTTGAAAAAAAAATTTATACCAACCCGCCACTTCTGGGATGGTAGACAGGTGTCTAACCAACTCAGCCATGTAGGTTATCTGGTAAGAATAATCCTTCACGTGGAGTGGTATTGTCAACACATATGATAATGAACTACGAACTATATGTATTCGCTAGTGGTTCTTATAACACAAAGGTTTGATTAATTTGACCCTATACAACGCTCTCTCCCAGCTATGATATTAAACGTTCTCGTATAATCAATTCGGGTATGTTAAATGTTTAATACTTAATCAATTGAAACTTTGGATTATCTAGAATTGACATTTATTAAAATTGGATTTATTATATTAATTCATATAATTGCACATTGACTTTAATTTGGTGGCACAAAGCATCCTAGTTAGTGTGAATTGCCTATTTAAAAAAATAAGAATTCCATTCGAATGAATGATTGTATAAACCAATATTTTTTTTATTCCAACCGGTATTTATTGGCCAATACCAGATCTAACATATTATATCAGCCCAGAAAAATGCAACTGTGGGTCTTCCTTTCAGCAGGTATTTTTCCGAATACCTAACGGATCACAGTGGACAATCATTGATTGAATGTCACTACACATGCATAGTGGGGAATCCCTTGTGTTAATCCTTCATCTCACTAGATTTTCTTTTCATTTACCCACGTGGGTGCGTAGGTGTTATATTTTATATATTAATTGATGTAGTAATTTATAACATTTTGACAAATTTGATATTATGTAAATATGCCTACCGTTTGTGTTTCAATGAAATTACACCAATGTAATAAGTTTTCAAACCTCACAAATGGCTGCAGCTCATACTTGTAGGAATATTTATGTGAGTAATTTATAACATTTCGACTTTGGTATCATGTAAATATGCCTACCATTTGAGTTTCAATAAAATTACACCAATATAAGTTTTCAAACCTCACGAATGGCTGCAGTTCGTACTTGTAGGAATATTTATGTGTGAATTTTGTGGGATTTATATGTGGATATGGGACTCTGGGATTAGTGATCTCCGAATACTAACTGTTCGGTATATTTGTTTTCACATCACATTTTCTTCGTTCATTGGGTTGTTCGATTATTTTTCATATTCTGTTGCTGTTTGGCTGTTTTGTAAAAATATGAATTAATTTGAAGAAATTTTGTAAATCTGCTTATTTGACATATTTTTAATCAACATCAGAGAAAGTTTTTTCTCAAGATTTGTTAAATTCGACAGAACGTTTGTTTAACCGTTCAGCTGTCTCAGAATAGATAATGAATGATCTAGTACGATTACTGGCAAAGCTCCTATATATTGTGCAGAATTATCTTAACATTAAAGAAGATTAAACAATGAAGGCAGACTAAAGTAATAATAGCAGAGTTTTTTTTATTATTCAGGGGTTTCCTTAGCCAGTTGCTTTAGTTCCCTATAGAAAAGGCATTGATTTATTTAACTGATTGATTTTTCAAAGGTAACGTTCACAAAAGAAAATTAAACAAAATCGTTTATCAAGCACAGTTAACATTCAGTTTCGGTCACCTCATATCTTCCTTGTAAGACAGCCTACTTCATCCTCTGCCGATAAAATAACTACGACCCGACCATTCTGAAATTATACCTGTTTTCGAGTGTCTCTACTATATATACATCTGGACCTTTTTGTATGTCACACGAATCAGGTGGGCATTTTTTATAACGAGTGATGCCCTTACCTAACCCTGCCGATATATACATACAGTTTTTTCACTCTCCTTGAATAACTAGCCTCTGCAGGTACATCAACACACTGTCAACGTTACTTGGGTCAACCAAGTGTTCTAGCGTATACGGGTTATGACTCCCACACATTTTTATAGCCTAGTTGGAACGACGCCTGTTTTCTAACCTGAAGGTTGTGGATTGAATTCCCTTTGGAATCGAATTATTTTATCATACATTTTATCAGACAGTATTCCTGTTAGGATATGCAGAGAGGTCAGAGCGCCTACCATTGCGATTACGAAAGGTAGGTTAGGTTTACTGAAAGCAACATAGTATGTGAATATATATCCTTAAATTACACATAACATGTAAAGGTAATGGAAAAGAAAATATATTTAAGGGAGAAGCTATCGAACAGTCATGGTTCATCTCATAATATTGTAAAACCCTACCAATATGAGGGTGAGTCCGGCTACGATGAAGTCAGTTGTTTATCTGCCTATATAAATATATACGTAATTTATAATATTAACTAATTATGAGACTAAATAAACAATTAATACAATGATAAACTCTATAAATATGTATAAAAATTGTTTAAAATATACGTGTACGCACACAACCCCCAGATTCATTGCCAGTGTATAGAGAGAAAATAAAATAAGAAAGGACATAATTTTCATGATATTTAAATCTATCCTTACGTATTAAACATACATACAACGTATGGTACTAAGGTTTAAACTTCTTTAATAGCTGTTGGCATTTCGTAAGTAAAATTGAAACCTTTGTTGTATATATTATTTAGGTTTTTGGAAGTCGAAAGTCATCGCGGTTTTCATGTGGTAATTATGTATCTCTTTATTGTATTTCATACCTTTTTGGGTATACATTGGCATAAAAATATAAACTTTTTTTTAATGTTTTATCTCCCACATCTCTAGTTTACAAAGTGTACCCTGTAGATGTATTTATTTACTTAATTATAAAACAGTCCTCATCATTTTATTACGTACAATTTAAAATTTACTCAATAGTGTTTCATTGCTTAGATAAAGAACACTTGAACAATAATTAAGATGTAGTGGTTTATTTGTATCATACGTGCACCAATGTTACTATATACTAGTATATCAATTTGGTTGGATTTGGAGACGGTTTATTTGTATCATACGTGCATCTATGTTATATATCAATTTGGTTGGATTTGGAGACGGTTTATTTGTATCTTACGTGCACCTATGTTATATTTCAATTTGGTTGGATTTGGAAACGGTTTATTTGTATCATACGTGCATCTATGTTATACTATATATCAATTTGGTTGGATTTGGAGACGGTATATTTGTATCATACGTGCACTTATGTTATGTATCAATTTGTTTGGATTTGGAGACGGTATATTTGAAATTGTACAGTGAAATTCTACCTTTATGCAAAACATTTAGTAATAAAATTCAGTACAATAATTAAATGTCCAATGATTTCGCACAATCATTTCTTAATATTTTATATTACTTGCTATCATATTTTATGCCCAAACCATTTCTGAATTACTTTCTTGGTTGAAAAATCAGAAATCGGGTTTGTATAAAAACAATTTCAAGTAATAGTAATGAATAATACTATATTAAACCGAAAGGAAAAATTGTGAATGAAATGAACAATTCTTCAAGGAAATTACCCCTCGTGTTGTTTGCGTGTGCCGACACGTGTCATCCTCAACAAATGTGTTAGGTGATTATTTGCTTCACACAATATTATTTAGGTGTGAAGTTATGTCACTTGAGGGAGAAACACGCCGCTACACATGGAAAGGGGGATTTAATGTGCTACTGGATGTATTCACCGACAAAACCATTATTTCCAAGTATCATCAGCAACAGGGTTAGGTAATACGTTATTTAATTAGTAACAAAATATAATGGTATATTTATCATATCGACCAAGATAAATGTATCCTTTAAAATGAACAGTCCAAATAAAGAAATACAATTTAAATGCTGCATTCAATATGGCAAAGAACCGGGAAGGATGTATTCAAATGGTGCACCAAATTCCAGATGGATTGCACAGGACCAAGAAACTTAGTATGGAGCATGCACCGAAAAACAACAGAGATGTTTTCTTATTTGGTCTGATTTCTATAAACGTAGTTAATTTTTTAGCTTAAAATCTTAGGAAAAGCCAGAAATAATAAAATAATTTGCGCCGAATTACCACCTGAATATAGTCTTAAAGTGAGATTGCGTGATATAAACTTCATAATAATTGATAAATAGTCGATAAAACTGCAGGTTAGTAATTTAACAACCTGACTTGACACATCATCGAAAAAATATATTCAAGTCCTGTCGCGTTGCGTTTATTGTACGAACAGCTCAATTCAAAGGCAGCCCCAGAGTAAATCGCGATATTATTGCTGTCAAGTGTGAATCTAGACCGACTCAGAAATCTGATCGAGCAATATTTTATAAAGTGACTTGAATTGTCTTATTTTTTTACTCAATAAATCTATTTCCTAGAATTTTGATTATCAATATAAGATATTAGAAATTTGAGAATACATGTATCATAGAACAGTTTAAATAGTTTCATAAGTTTTGTAAACAGAATTAGACAAAATTAATTCCATCGTAGGAAAACCATTCCGATCAATTGTTTCACATCCTACCCTCAAGTAATGTGTTTGTATATATGTGGTTCAACAAAATAATATAGTTAAATGGATTAACTTTGTAGTAGTTATACGCGGAAAATTGAAAGGGACGGACTTACATCTACAATACAAATGTTGAAAATTGAAAACATATATTATATAGCATAAAATATTACATAACACATATTTTTAAAACTTCGAATTTATTTTCACAAATATTAAAAGTATTTATCATTGTTTAAATATTCATTATACGAGTATTTGGCCGTGGATAAATCATGAATCGAACTTTTTTGTAAAATTTTGTATCTTACTAATAAACATATAATTTATTTTTAAATTATAAATCTACTTTTTTAAACCTTTCCTATCTACTTTTTAAACCTCTCATATACGTGTGTACGAAGTTAATCCGATACTGGCAATGACCGCCTAGAATTATTAGGGATATTTTCCTTTGTTACAAAATGTCATGTCAGTATTGTGTTTGTTTGTACAGAACAACCTTTACAAACTATGAATCCTTATTTAAATGTCAACTGGTACAGAGGATAAAAATCTGTCAAGAAAAGTAGGATAAAGGTTACCTTGAGAGAGAAAAAAACACTAGATAAAATATAACTATTATTATTTACTGCCAAGGAAATTATGATTAATTTTGCATTGATTGCGAACATGACATACATGTGTAAATACGTTTTAGTTAAATAACCACAATAATAAAGAATTGAACCGATTTTATAAAAGCAGTTTGCCACAAATTTGGATCGAACTTCTATACATTCGACTCTGATTCTTATATATTTTAGAAATTATCTAACCCCCTAGCGCTTTAGTATACTTAGTTTAAAAACATTTCCATGTGGCAGTAAACTAGCCATTATTTAGCTAGCTAGTTAATAAATTTGTTAATTGCCTTTTACTCTGTACTGCTTTGTTACTGTACAGTAATTGTTAAAAAAAATCCTAGATGTTAGTCTTCTTCTTAGTTGTAATTTAATGTCAATGAAAGTGAGCTACAAATTGTTCAGAATAGTCATGTGGTCTTCTTGGAAAAAAATATGCGGTGGTTTCCAATTGCCTTCCACATACCATAGATATTGAATTTTCCTAACTCTGTATGTAAATGACCGCTTTAATCTGGACCACCAAAAAAGTGGTCATAATCAATTTAAAATAAATAAAAAGAATTACAGCTACTAATTATCACCATTTTCTACTGTACAATCGAAAACGGGAGCTAGAAATTTTGAGACACATCAATGGAGTGAGCTTCTCGAAAATAGGCTAGCTAGGAGAGGAGTAGTGCACCAGGCTAAAGCCCTCAAAGGACGGACTATTATTTTGATCACTGCCTCCATCTCACATTATTCATACATGGGTAGGTAGTATATAACATGTTTTCTATATTATAACTTTACATTCAACTTTCCTTTCTATTTCATCCTAACATCTTCTTATACATTATAATATAAAATTTATGTATTATACATACAATATCGAATACATTTTTTAGCTTATATAGAAATAAAAATAATTTTCATTGTAGTTTGACCTACTCGTAATAGGAAAAAAATTCATTTAAAAAAGAAGAAGTAAAAAAGTGTTCTAATTATGATTGTTGAAAACCACTGAATATTTCGGCAGTGTGATGGCAATAGGCTATAACTGACTTAGACACAATTTTACAGGAAAGCAAAAACAAAATTTCCAAATCAAATATTTCAGATATTATTTAATCAAATTTTGAGTATAACATATCAAAAAAAATGAAATTACCATATCTACGAGTATAACATAGGTATGATTTTCCCTAAATTATTCAAAGATCCACATGACATTTGAGATTACATTTGAAGTATTTTGCCATATCAATAATAATGAACTTTTCAGATGGCATATTGTCATATCTTTTTTATCTTAGTATTCCTACTAGTAAGAGATATATCCTTTTGCCAAATTAAAGATGACACTATTTTGAGAGTTTTGTGGAACAAACTTCAAAAAATGCAAACTCGCACGTTTATGCGAGTTTGCATTTTTGAAGTTTCGCACACATCACAATAAACTCGCACGGTTGTGCTTTAAAGGACGAAAATATAATACAATACAATTATAAAGAGATAATTTGCGTAGTGCTGATTTGTAAAACAATCACCTCAAGAGCCCTTTGTTAATTTAAAAAAGCAGTTGACAAATGCTATCTAATGAATAACAGATTACAGGATTGTACCAAATTAATGAGTTTTTTCCTGCAAGAGTTGTACGATAAATGAAAATCGTTTATCTGAGGACACATACGGTTGTTAGTAAGTGCTATTGTTTGACCTATTGGCATTTTCAAAGGGTTGTTGGTTTTAAATATTGTTTAATAGAACTATCTGTGGTTGCGTCACCTCTGATAGTTATCTGGAACGTACAAAAACAAGAATATCTATGAAGGATGGGCCAACTGGATTACCCTTAAGCAAACAAAATAAGTGGACACCCAATTGATGAGATCTTCTGCTCTATAATGACCTTCCAGTAAAGTTACCCAAAATATAAGAGTATTAAAAATATTAAGTTTTATTTTTACATTTCTCGTAACAATCATCGTCCTATTGAGTAATTAAGTTCTTTGAAAGGTAAACTCTCTAAAAATAAAATATCCAATTATGAAAGTAACATATTCTTACAAATTTTAAGGACCCTGGGGTTTCCAAAGAAGAATCACGTTCATAATAAATCACCTTTATTTATTGTCTAAGGCGCTAAAGATACTATAAGCTAACCTGTAAAATAAATGGCGCATCTTTATAAAAGGAACTTATGAAAGTCTAATGTTTTCATATCAGAGAAACTTCTTCAATAATGAACAAAAAAGAAATTAAATAACCACAAAACATGTTGGAAAACAGGTGTCTTATCACCTAGGTAACGGAAATCAAAAATATAAATTATTATTTTTACATTTTTCACAACCATCGTAATCCTATTGAGTAATTAAGTTATTTGAAAGAGTAACTCTTTAACGATAAAATTCCCAATCATGAAAGTGACATTGTCATTGAATAAACTACGAATTTCTCGACTAGTTCGAAAAATTCATTACAACACGCCCACATTAAACACCAACATATTATACAAGTTACATAACCTAAAATTTGTGACTAGGGTAGGGAATAATTAATTGATCCATTCCTATAACTCGCTTCAGTATATCCGAATAAGTTGGATGGAAGAATTCACTCTAATTCAATAAATTCGCCAAATGCATTTATATAATAGTGCTAAATAAAATGTATTAATTAAGTGATACGAGTATGTTGAGAAGTCTAGCAGGGAGGCAATAGTTTACTTGGCCCCATTAATGGGCCTTCGGATTTACAAGAACAGCTTCAACGTACTTGTAAGTAATATTATCGCACTCAGAAAGGTAATAAAAAGTAAACCTTGATCAATTAAATTAACCAAGTTGAGAGCCTTCTTTATCTTAGGTACCGTCTTGAATCGAAACCATACATCTTGGGTGAGAAACCAAGTAGACCATATAGCTTGTCAAAGAGAGAACGGTTAGCTCAATAGGATATTTGCATATGTGTATATACACGATCGCTTTGATATTTGCATATAGTATATGCTATACTCAATAATTAATTGAAAAATGCAATGTGTTAATGCTTCGAAAACCTACTTTTTGCCCAGTTTTCCTAATGTGTGACCCTTCTGTGGAACGGAATAATCTGTATGAAATACAAACGATATCCGCTTACATGCTCAATTTTGTTTGGTAGAACAATTCGCTCGCTCTTATAGTGCATGTGGACTAAGATACTTACTTGTATGCTCAAAATCTGCGATGACGTAAAATCACATTACTCTTTGACTGTTGAATATTTCTAGTTAGCGACGAACATTTATTATTTATAAAGCGATTTCAATTATTCACAGACGTTTTATCTGTCATTATTTGATTTAAAAATCTTTAGCTACCATCTATTTGCGTTTGTACGATATTAACGTTGGATTATTTAAATTAACACAGTGATTATAAAAAAAACGATACTTTAATTTAAATGGCTCTGTTTTAGTTCAAGTCTTATCCAGTGTTTTTTCAACTGCTGAATAAAGAAGTTGTAAGATATTTCGACTTATTCAGCATTTAAACGGGTGAGTTATTATTTTTATCTTATCGACAAGGTATATACGCAACAGAAAATTGATATGTTATATTTTATGTTTCTGTGTACTGAGAGAATCACAGGATTTTTCGGCTATAACTTTATGGGCACACCTCCAAATTTTGTGATGTTCTACGAGTATACGATTTTTTTTAATTTTTCATATATTTTAAAATTTTTGTTTTATTTTTCATAGATTTTAAAAAAATATTTCCAATAAAGATATTTTAAAATACTAAAAATAGCAATAAAATAATAGAGCAGAGTTCAGAAAGCAGACTCTCCTTTAGGGCTCTTTGGCTTACCAGAAAATTTACCCGATGAAACTTTCTAAACTGAGCGTACCACATCTTCTCATGCCACTCAGCTTATTAAGTTTCATTGTACCATCAACACCGCTACGTTGGTATTTCATACAATGAAAATGGGTTTTTAACAGAAACATGCCGTCATCTCTCCTCCACCTACATTGCTTCTAGGAACGAATTAGGTTTCTTAACACATCTAAGAAACTTGGATTTAGTCACACTTTAGTGAAAGAGCTGGCCCAAGGGAAGGGAGTCCATCGTCTGTTAACGTGTAATATTCATACCTGTTAACGTATAATAGACCATAGTCTGTTAACGTATAACGCCACAATTATCCATTTCACACCGTAATGGATAATTGTGGCATTATACGTCATAAAATGGGAAAGTAACAAAAAAAAACATAAAATTATTTATACTACAGTAAGTTTCCAAGATTAAGCAAGTCATATTTTTTTTATAAAAACAGAATGTGCAGTTATAAAAATAGAATGTGCAATAAAAGTAAGAGAAAGAAAATGTATAAAGCGCCGTTTAGAGAGCAAACGCTCCTCAAGGGCGTTCAAACTCAACATTCGAACCCATTATTATTGGCAGATTAAAAATATTACAAAATAAATATAAATAAGTTGAGCGTAAGGATGGGAAAATTGTGGCTGCGGCCATTAAATTAGATACTATTCCGCATCTGCATATGTTTAGAGAAAACATATTTGATAAGAAAACCGCAGGAAAATGAACAACAAAGAAATCTTTATAGATTTTCCAATATGCAATAGTAATGTATTCGACTTTAGGTGTAGTGTAGTGTTTGAGTAGCAAAACAGTTTTTAAATTCATGGGTAGGCATTCCACATGCGTGGAAATTTTACGTGAGTAGGCTTTCTACATGCGTGGTCATTCTACATGGGTAGGCATTCGACATGCGTGGTCATTCCACATGGGTAGGAATTCTACATGCGTGGGCGTTCCACATGGGTAGGCATTCTACATGGGTGGGCATTAAACACGTGTAGGACGACTTATAAGGGTTTCAAGAATGAGTAATATCTATGATCATCACTTGACATTGGCGTATACTCCTTTATACTATATATAGGAGTTCACGGCCGTTGTTCAAGAAGAAGAATGTCTGGTGACAACGCTACAAGTAATAGTTTCAACTTTTAATGTATTCAATAGTGACACGACACACCCTTTAACTTGTGGGAATAAGTTTTAGTTTTGAAAACAAAAAACTATGTATTTAATAATTATTAAGTTCTTTGTATCTTGATATTGATGATATTTTGAACGCCGTATTTGAATTTAATTAATCTTTCTATAGTTTGCATTGTAATTTAAGTATAATTTATTAAATTTTTTTAAATTAGCGAGAGCCGTTTCCGATAACCTATAAGGTACTGTGGCAAATAGCATACAAACAAACCAACAAGTAATTTCTCTCTCGGGGTAGGCGTATAGGATATGTTTCCGGACTTTCCGATCTCGACACAAATCCTTCGCCTCTTCTACATCCAAACACTTTCTCATACAACTCCTACGATTTTTCTGAATTTTAACGTTTCTATCTTTCAAAATATCATTCACTTAATCCATCTGTAGTTTTATTGGTCGTTTTGCAGCCAGGTCAGGTCACATTTGCATTATATATTTGTTTTATTATTATTTCTTCATTTATTAATTCCCAAACTATTTCAGTGATCTTCTTCATCACTCTCAACACAGCTTTAAGTTCACTTCATCTCTACTTGTTTCTTCCCGTAATCAATCATACGTTTTCACTCCATGGATTAATCTCAGTGCATGCGTTTTAACAACATTAATTTGGCCCTTTTCAGATTTTGATTCTATATTGGCAAATATTGTTTAAAATTTGCATTAATGTAATTTTTATTTATTAATGTAATATTTCTTAATTATTATTCTATTGATTTAATATTTTTTTGTGGGCGTAAATGTTTCCACACCGTACAAAAAGACAGGTGTTTTGTAACATCTAACCCTTCGAAGTCGATGTTTAGGATTGACGTCGTGACGCTCTAAACGTTTTCCAATCTTCATGAAAAAGATTATCGTTTTGCGAATATGTCTCGATCAAGTAATTATATAACTATTGTTACATAATAATTAAATGTTGTCTTAATTCCGCCGTCAAGCTACCGTTCTCAATTAATGTCTACATTTCGAGTACCTCGAGGGATCACTGCCTGGTTTTGTTAGAGCCGTTAGTCTAATATTAAATCGCTTTGATTACATCCATGACTGACAATAATTCGCGGTGAACAATTCGCATGGGTCTAATTGTTGGGATGTACAAAAGGGTAAGGTAGATAATCCAATCATTTGAAGTGGTTCCTTACTGTAACGCTACTCAAACTGAGAGAAATTCAGTTGAATGAAAAAGGAACTTTAAACTGCTATGAAAAATACGGTCATAAATTTCAATTGAATAGTTTTATTGAATCTGTCTGTTACCTAAAAAAGATTACAATAAACCACCAACAGCTCTTACCTAGTTATTAAGGCGCCTGTTTTCTATTCTGAGGATTACGGGTTCTATTCTCATTGGAACTCAATTGATTTTAAATCTCTGAACTGAGTTTGATTTCCCAGTTTAACATTTTTTGTTGGTTCAAAATGATTGGCCCATGGCAATAAACCCATCAGGTTATACTGTATATAATAAATGTCAGCAGAGATTCGTTATGCAAATAATGAAGATTCAAAGATATCAAGGAGTGTTAAATAGTTAGAATAAACTGCTGCTAAGCACGATGGGCAGCGGAAGAGATAAAATAAAGCATGTCATGAGACTCTTAAAAACATTATTGCTTAGCACAATTTGGAGCTAACAGCAGCAGAAAGAGTTAAATATCAGACCCGAGTGAGTTTTACTTTTAATGAACTCAACGAAGTTGTCGAAATGTTAGTATATTCAGCAGCAGCCTCTAATCTTCAATGGGCAAA